>JAPZDV010000022.1:23913787-23932834 GCA_029814665.1 Acanthurus lineatus
GCCTTTATCACCCTTCCAAAAGCCCAACACACTTAATGGCTCTGCTTTTAATATCATGTTGCACCATAATTTTCTTCGGTAAGACTCTGTAGTCTGATTGAATTTCATATCTTTACATGTAGGTTTATCAAGGAGCATAGCGTTTTTTGGCAGGAATAAGTAACTAAAGTTACAATAAAGCATCAATAGTAGACATTTGGCAATCAGAAGTCTTTTAAAAGACCAAAAACATCTGGCAGTAAGTTTTTAAAAAGAGCATCACAAGAAGAATAAATATCAAAATGTTTCCTGCGACCTCTTTTGTGACAGAGGCGTGTGTCTGGTGTTTGCACCTGCAGGTTGTATGAAACAGTTTTCTTTAAAAGAAATCACATCAAAATTAAATTCCAGTATATCAAAAATAATAAATAAAACTGAAACAAAACAAACAACAAACACATCCTATGGAAAACAGGAAAAGGTGTGAATTCAAAAGTTTTGGGAATGTCACAAAGACGCCGGAGAGCAGATGACTCTCAGTAAATAAGGAGCAGGGATTCTGTCCAGTCTTCTAAAGCCTATTATGTCTTCTATTATGATTTGTTCTGCAGTCAAAATGAATGTTAACTGTATTTCCAGCTGTGATAATGATAAAGTTTTATGATAAACGTTACAAAAGTCTTAAATTTAATACTCACTATTCTAGTCCAGGCAGGAGGGAGGAGGGACAGCATGCATCCACCCTGAGAGGGGGGCTGTTTCTGCTGTGTTCTGACCTACACAAGATGGGCTCAGCCGCGTTGCATCAGCACTACAGGCTCTCGCACCCCCAGGTCTGCCCTACATCGGCGTCCTTCCTCAGCGCCCCACGCTGATGTTGCACACCTTGCAGCTGGGGTCTTTCTTGGCGTTGGCCGTGGTCAGACTCTTGAGCTGGTGGTGCCCGCTGATCTGCTCCACACTGCCCTGATCCAGGTGAACCGGCTCCGTGAAAAGCACCTCGAGGATGACGTCGCTTGCGTGACAGAACAGAGGCTCCTCCCCCGGCCTCTGGGGGTCGTTGGTGTACGTCAGGAAGGGGTTGCAGGCCAAGTCCAGCATAGGGAGGCGGGTGCGACAGAAGGTATCTCCCTCTGAGCCGACGGGGGCCAACACCAGCACTACGTAGTGATATGCTGTGTACATACAGTAGAAGTCTGCGAAGTACAGGCTGACGTTGGGGTTCAGCAGGTGTCCCGCTGGGATCTGGAAACGCAGGGGGCCATAGGGGGAGTCTTTTGGAGGGAGGCCTGTATCAAACTCTGTGTTGCAGCTGAAGAAGACGCCGTTCAGTTTGCCATTGATGGGAGATCCATGACTCCCACTGCAGTCTTTCAGAGCCGGACGCATCCAACCTCCACATTCCTTTCTAATCAAAAACAAGACGATAAAAAAAAAGAAAATTACACTTAGAGGGAAAATTTGTTACATCTTAAATGAATATCTAATCAGTTTTGATGGTGCTCAATTGCAAAAGAAGGCGTATAAAAGGGAGAAACAGCTACCCGGCTCTGTCTTAAGATAACAAAAACTGCCTATCATCACCTTTAAAGTTAAATCGATACAGCACTTGTAAGGGAAAAGGAGTTTCACAGCAGCTAATGTGCCAGATTATGTCCTCGGCCAGGAGCAGCAGCTTCCTGGAGTCTTGTTGTCACCTTGTCAGGCAACCAGCAGGAAATGCTGGAGGTCATTTGTCCCAGCCGAGAGAGAGTCCGGCACATAACCTCCTTAAAACCACAACATGCTGCTTTTACACTCTGTTATGTACAAATTTAACAAACAAGATACATCATGTTAAGCAGTAGACTAAAGAAATGCAGGTAAGTGGATTTTTTTAGAGCCAGTTTTTAAGTTTGAGCTAAGAGAAGTTGCTTAATTAAATGGTATAGACCTCCTCACCCAAATGTTAAACTATTCTTTAATTGCTGCTGGAACCGCTTTAGGTAAAAAATGAAGAGATAAGAATACAACACTGACCTGACGTAGTCGAAGTAGTCTGGGTGCTGGTTGCGATAAAACAGGGAGAATTTCAGCAGCCTCCCTGCAGAGCCTTTGGCCTTGTCAAGAAGCTGCTGTAGGTGCTCCATCGCATAGTCTGCGAAGTTGATAGAAGTTGTGTCATTTCAAAAGTCTGCGTTACTTTGAAATGCTAATGACAACTCAGTGCTGAGACAGAACCGTTCTCTGTCACTTGTGCAGTTCTTTGCACTTGTATTGCTTTTGATGCAGCTGTCATTCTTATGTTTTATACAATATCAGTGTTATTTAAGCTGCTAGGTAGGATGTGTCATACCCCCAGTGCAGAACTCCACCACCTGGCTCCACTCTGACACCAGGTAGTCACCATCTGGCTGTCGGACTGCGGTTTGGACAGCGACGCAGTACTCCGTCCGCGGGCTGAGGAACCAGTGTCCCCTCACTGCCATGGGAAGAGGCACAGCCTTGGCAACCAGCTTGGTTGGCACATCCTGGGGGACGAAGCAGGACGGAGCTCTCATCAGGGACAGGATGCAAGGCTACAACAGGCTGCTGTGTCTGCGTGCGTGTGTGTGTGTGTGTGTGTTTCATTTACATTTCAAAACAAATGTTAATGCAATTGTTAAGTCAACCATTTCCTCCATAAACTTATTAGCATGATATTCCACTTCTAACTCAAGCTGCTGTAACTAGGAGACATCTAATCAAATCAGCGGCTTTTGTTTTGACCAAGGCCTCTAAGAAGCAAAGCTAATCACCACCAGCTCAGAGGCCCACATGCTGTATCCATGGCAACACCTCTGATGCAAGTTTGTTTGTGCCACTTTGTGCATCAGAGAGAGAGGGAGCGCGTCTCCCATTCAGGGACGACTCGCTCAGCCCTGCCACCGCCTTGACTTCACAAAAGCACCTTTTCAGCTGGTGAAAGCCAGCTAAGATAATGAGCCGTAATTACAGGCAGTGATTTGCATCTGAAATGAAGGGAATGGTAAATATTAGATTTCATTCATTGGAGCTTAATTCAGAAACCAAAACTAATCATCTTAACATCATTGACTGTGGGCATTCAACTTATGTGTAAAGATAAAATCTTTCCTTTAGCAGCATTAAAACAAAAGGAGTCTAAAACCAGCAGTTATGACTGGTATTGATGTATAAATGCTAACACAACATGCTAACACATCCACAACAATATGATGCTGGACAGATATATTTTTATGTTCATCCCAGTTTAATGTGTTAGCATTAGCATGGCAATAAATTTATCATATGGTTGAGGCTAATGAGAATGCTATCAGCTCTTTAGGTCATTTTTGTCACATTGAAACGGACCTAATAACGACTCTAGAGAGGTCAAAGAGTCATCTTAAGAATACAAATTCATCCTGAGGGAAACATGTCTTTTCACATATTTTATGTCTATCCATCCAATCATTTTAAAGACGTTTCACTAAAAAATAAAAATCTCGAACTCATGGTGGCATTAGAGGTCACCAGAGTCATTAGACTTCTTCTGCCAAGGACCATTAATGTCTACAAAAAAACAGACAGATCAAACTTGCCTTTCCTTGAGCTGTGCACGGCTAAAACTCAGATGCTAACACCACAGGACAGTATGTGTTGCACACAGTTTATCTGCAGATGTGGTGACCGCAGATGATTTTAATAGTTAGCTAAATGAGAAACAAAGCATCTCAGAATAAAATGTACTGTTACATTGCTGCCTCACATCTGTGATGCATACATTTTATTAAAAGTAAAAATCTCTTCTCTGCTGCAGATGAATTTGTCAGTTTTTGTCCACTTTAAGAGGAGACAATGAGCCACTGAGTCACTGGCCTGAAGCTGTTGACTGCTCTCGTTTTCCTTTTTCTCCTGCATTGGAAGTGACTGAAAGGGCGCAACCGCTGTTTTCTGTGTTCAGACTAGTTCAGAGTATCATAAAGCAGTAAGACCCGTCTGTTAACACAAAGAGACCTCAATAAAACGGGTGCATGGCTGGAATATAAATGGGGAGGGCACAGCAGATGACACGTTGATGGGTCGGACAGGTACATGCAGTGAAAGGACAGAGGAAGGTGTGTGAGGTGTCTGACTGTCACACCCTGTGTTTGAAGCGGTTGGGGTCCCTGCTCTCTTTGCGGCTCAGGTCGATGAAGAAGTGCGTGGCTCTGGCGGTGTCCTCGGAGGTCATATCCCACATGATGCGGAAGGAGTCGCAGGTCACCTCACAGATCTGGATGTTGCACGGGGTCGAGAGAGGGGCGTCCATTTCTGTCATCTGCCATTAAATCGACAGATAAAAGAGGATAGTTAGACTAGAGTGTAATCTGGGACTGTAATTCCAGTGCTGGAAGATGGAAACATCTGCTAAAAGAGATTAAATTGTATCACAGAGAGTAATTAAGTGGACAGAAGAACAGTTCAAAAACACCAGAGCTGGAAAAACACCTCAGACAGAATCCAATTAACCTTTCATTTGGGGTGTCTGTGTCCAGGTTTTCTATTCACTGTCTTGCTCTTTTCTTCCCTCCTCCCCTCTTTTTCTTGCCCTTAACTGACATTTCCCATCATTACACAACTCAATACGCTCCCAGCTGAGTGACTGGCCTCTGCTTTCCCCCATGCATTTCATAATCCACCTACAGCAGTCTCCCAGCAACCACACGTCTGCAGCCTCCCTCAGTCCTCTCCTGTAATTCTCCAGGAAGGGGTCACGAACAAATACAAGGCTGCACCCATCAGCAACAATTTAAACCGAGTGTGACTTTTTTTTTTTTTTTTAACACCGAAGATGCCTCGCTGAAGTGCACGCCATTCTCAAAACAGCTGAGCAAGTGAACTGCTTGCAGCTCGAGGGAAATTTTCCAGCAACTTTTTTTTTTATATTTGTTGGGGCACAGAAATAGGGGAAGTTTTAAAAAAAGAGGGGATCAGCCGCAGGTGATGTATGATCATATTTCCTCCGTTGCCCATCAGTGGTTCGATCCAGGCTGCTGCACATGGCCCTGAGTGCTGGGCTGAGGGCAATCTGTTGGTCAGCCTGTGTTTCTGTTTGATTAGCTGTCACCTTCCCTCTCATAAATTGATGGGAAGTCTCCGCAGGGCGTGCACACAGTGGTCATCTTCTCTTACGCCCTGAGACTTAATGCACATCCACTCCTCCACAGTTTGCCTGCACTTTCCATCCATCTTTAATTGTCTCTTGCAACCAGATCCTCCAGTATCGCCTTCTGATCCGAGTTAAAAGCATCTTCCTCTTTGAGTTCTCTGGAATTTCAGCATCTCAGCACAAGCAGAGCATGCTGCATCTTTCCCTTGTTAAAGCTGCTCTCGCACCATGCATACGATAAATCACAGATGTGCTTAAAATAGCAATTTGGTACAAAACAATCATGACATGCTCGGTTTGTTGTCTGTGCGATCCTTCGGCTTCAGATACCAGCTGTGGAGTCGCAGTCTGACTGCGAGGTCTGTTAAGGTGTTCTCCACTCAGGATGATGGACAGGCTGCAGCAGCTCATTAAAGCCTGTGAACTGTGAAATTTGTGCGGTAGCTCGTTCTCACGGGGCCCAGGGGACGGAGCCGTTGCATCACGCACGTGTGTTTCCATGCGTCTGTTTTTTTTTTTTTTTCCAGCTGCTGCTCTCATTTCTAACCATGGTGTCTTTTCAGAGATAGTAACTGGGGCAAGAGGGGAGATTCTCACAGGACAAGCCATCAAAGCTCCACGTCTCCTTGTGTGTTCCACTTATGGGTCGATTACATGTGAATACAGTTCAAAAGCAGGTTTCCGTACCATTCACACAAAATCCCATTGCCCTCATTTATAAATCAGCCGGTGAGAAAGAAATGTGAGTCAATTATCTCTGCTGCAAAGCCAGCTTATCTTAACTGGGTCTAAAAAAAAAAGATCAAAAAAAGGACTCGCATTGATCATGTTTATCTCTGAGTGTGTACATCTTCCTGTTAGAGATGCTGTTATCTCTGTGATTCATGAAAGAAGCTGCTGCATTGATGCATCTGGAGCAAGGCACAGGGAGCAAGTGTGTGGTTCAAAGTCATTTTTTTCTTCCAGGGTGAATACTTAAAAACATGCCTGGATGGATGCATGAGGAGGAGAGGGAAAAAAAGGCACAATTTCTTCAGAAGATTTTTTTAAACTGAAGAGTGTGAAATGGCCATTATACTCCAAATGAAATACTGACAAAATATTGTGTGAAGTTCAGTGAACAAGCTGTTACACAGAGATATTGTATGACTAATACAGTGTGAAAAGCTGCACCCTTTTGCACAATTAAAGCGAGCTTTTAAAAATTAGTGAAACGAGCACCAATCGCATTAGATGAATCAATCAATGCTGCCTTAAGAAACATCCTTGCAGTCTCTCTGGCACTGGAAGGATGTGACAAATGCCTGAACTTGGCAATAAATGTCATTTGCATATGTACATCTATGCAAATTAAACTCATGCATTAACACCTCGCATACTGTATTCATCCGACACCATGTGCACCAGTGAAAACACACCATCACAGCAAAAGATCATTTGCTCTCCACAACTTCATGCACCAAAAGTCCATCACAAAAGACACATTTTCTGCACGCTACGAGCATCTATTAGTTGCATGACTTAAAAGAATTTCTTACTTGTATGAGGCTCAAAATTTGTGATGGGAGAAGATTATTTTAGCTGCTTTCTTCTTCTTCTTCTTCTTCTTCTTCTGCCGCTTTTCCAGTTGCCTCCTCTGCTGTGGTTGATGAAAGATCCCCCAGGAAAACTGATTAGGAGGTGAAACGAACACACAGGCTCCCCTCTCCCTCTCTCTCTCTCTCTCTTTCTCCTTCTCTCCTCTGTTTCTCTCTCACTCTCTGTGTCACACAAACACTCTAACCCCCGCTACACACACACACTCACTTACATACACACACACACACACACACACACACACACACACACCTCCCTCCCTCCCCTCCTAGTCTAATTTTTGCTCTGGGCTCTGAGGATGATGTTTACTTGACTCATATTTGCAGCCACACAGGATGAATTAAAACACCTAAAAGAAGCAAATAAAAAAATTAAAGGCGAGAGAGAAAGAGAGAGAGATTTTTTTTTTCTGACTCGAGTGTGACCACAGTGAGACGCTCAGTCAACCTCGTCAGCATCATGCCTTCGCCAGCCAATCACACACAACACGGCACATCACTCGCCAGTTAGTGTGCCCCGTGGCAAAAAAAAAAAAATCCACACACACTCTTATGTAGATTGAACACTCAGCTGCTGGCATGCATGTCACCTCTCAGATATGGAGACAGTATGAACACAAGGAGGGGGAGAGAAAAATGGAGTATTTTTCTCTCTTTCTTTTTTTTTTTTCCACGCTCCACTGGCTGAAGAGATTACGCTGAGTGATGCCCCAGTAAATTACATAGAGCACCATCAAGACCTCAAAAAATATACATGTGCCAACTGTCATGCCATATGGACTAACTCCACAGGCCACCCCCCCTCCAGCCCATCCAAAGGCGAGGGATGCCACCATGTAAGTCCAGAGTAAGCAGATTTCCACTTGAATTCATTTTCAAAAGGATGTTTTGTACTAGTTCAACCTCAGGGGACTACTTGATTTTGGATTTTCACTTGGGATTAAAGGGACCTTCCCCAGATTAATGGCTATAATCTGGTGTTAAAACAATGGATATGTGCATAGAATAAAGACAAGATAACAAAGGGATAAACTGATAGTGAGAGCGCAGTCCTCTCGCTGACACATAATATTTGTATTTGAAAAAATGACAAAGATGTATCGCTATAATTCCACAGACTGTGTGTGGGATTGAAGAGCTTCATTTATTTCCACCCCATTGCAGATGAACGATACCCTCAGAGTGTAATTAAATTGCAATCATCCATCATTAGTCATGCCACGGCGGTCTGCTTCTGTCCACATAACCCTCTCAGCTCCAGAGGTGGAAATAGCCAGTTTGCTTGAGAGGAATTGGCTTTGAGTTAAGGAGAGAATTTGGATCCTTTTACATAAACTATTTATGATGCTCTAAAAAAAAAAAGAAAAAAGGATGATATCCCTTGTATTTCAATGATGCTGCAGCAAATTTTAACATTTTCCAAAAAACTGCAAGGACTCATTCATCAAAAATCTGCGCACACAACTCTGCATATCAGAAGACAAACCCCAAGGTCCAGGAATTATCAGCAGGACCAGGCACCACCAGGTTGAGGTGGATGTCTGGCCTCGGGCGCAGCAGCAGCCCGGAGCAGAGATTTATTTCTTTTCTTGTTCCTTTGGTGGGAGATGCAGTTTTATACTAGAACAATTTTGCAGTTAATTGAAGTTTCAGCATCATATTTGCATTTCTTCATATGAATCCGGGCAGCAAATTGAGAACAAATTTACATAAGCAACAATACATTTATTTTGGGTTCATGGATGAAAGTCTCTTCTGTGAATTTTAATCAATGTGGACAAACTCTGACAAACCTCAGTAAACATCTGCAGAAGTTTTACATCATGATGTTAGTTAAAAATTCACAATTATATGCGATTTGTAAGTCAATTGTTGGGACAAAACTGGGAAATATGTATTTAAAATTAATGTTGTAAAATGAAAAAAGGTAACGTCTCAGCTTAAACATTGCTTTGAGGAGATGCTATTTTCTTATTTTATTGAATATAAAATTGAATAATGTCTTGTTCTGTTTATAGAAGAGTGGATGAAAATTTTCTTTAGTATTTCTTTTGAAAAAAACAGCAAATATCTTTGCCCCTAACCTAAGAAGATGTATTTTTGAAACATCTATTTCTTATATTCTGCATGACAAGGGATTCACTTATCTTAGATGTTGTGCAGGTTAGAAAAACTTTGTTTTTTGTTCCTTGTAAATCATCAAAAGTAAATAATAAAAAATAAGAACACTGTTAAGGTCTTTTGTTGTTGTTGTTGTTGTTTATTCATAGCTAAGTTGTAAGATTGTTCCACAGTGTTCTATACACATCATTATGCCACTATATTATTTATAGAATGTACATCAATATCCATTTGCATTGTTTTGACCGATAGCATGTGCTATTAAAAGAGCGTATTGTAGGATACTAAAGTAGTAGGTCAATCCTTTGAGCTCTTTATTCACATTATATAGGTCCAGTATATAAACTATACACTGTACAGATGGCTTGTGCTTGAGGTATAATTCATCTAAAATAGTTAATCCTTAAAATTGAATAGCGTGCTGTGAATTACCCTACCCACGTTACATTTGGTTAATTGTACTCAAAACCCCAAAGTACCCAAAAGTACGCAAAACTCGAATTAAACGTTTATATATGCGATTGTGATTTTTATTTTTTATCATGAGCTTGCTATATGTACACAAAATAAAAATACCTGAAGAAATAGAGAAGGTAGTTATGGTAATTATTATGTAGTCACAGAGACAATTGATGATGAGTATGCGAGTTTTCCTGCGCAGCTTTGATGCTCGTGAACGCGCAGGCTGATGACACTGCGGAAGTGTCATGGCGCCGCCCATCATGCAGAGTCAGAGACAGCAGTAGCACAAAACAACTTGTAATGACTTTTCTCTCACACGTTTGGACTCAATATCTTAACAGGACATCCGAGGAATCATAACGTGAGTTTGTGGAGAGTCTCTGTGTGTTCAGAGTTAATCTTGACAGCTTTAAAGTTCAACATAAATGTGTTGAATCCTTGTATCGTGTTATGATTTGGCCACGTGTTGCTTAATTTTTGCTGTGTTATTGACGAAAAATCTAATTTACATTACGACACATGCTCATGATGCTCAACTATTTGAAGAGGTCATTTGGCTTTCACCATTTAATTGCTGTCAGTTGTTTATGTCACTGAGCGACAGATATTTATGTGGTCGAAGAGCAGAGGCCTTGTTTTTAAGAATAATTAATGTTTCCATGCAAGAGAACCACTTATTCAGAAGTCTTGATGCAAATCTGAATGATGCCGTTGTGAATTTCAAGTATTTTGCAATATTATCCTATAAACTGCCTTTCATAAGTCATGTAAGAACATCATGTGCTATGGTAATTAAAAACCTGTAAAATTAAACCAAGTATTCTTTAAGATATCATACATAATAAATGCCAAATACCAAATACTGCTTAGTTCAAAAATCTAGTAAAAATAGAGTATTTTGGTTTACCCAAACAGATTTATTTGTAAGAACAAACTGGTTACTCAGGTGTAGTGCTTAAGATGAGATCTTAAGTCAACCTCATCTTTTCCCTGCAGGGAAAATTCTGTACTTTATTTACTGAGATACTTTATTCATCTTTGTTTAACACAAGGTTGCAGAGCAAAATGAAATTTGTAGTCCTTCATGCTTCACATATAGAACATAAAGAGTGAAACAAGTAGGATTGAAACACATAAAAGCAATATATAAAATCATGCTGTATATACAAATATACACCCAGGATATAATTCTGTGGTACAATTTTTAAGATTTTTATCTAGGAGATTGTAACCAGCAACTTCCAAACAGCAATGATAATATGGGCAACATCTTTATTTTAAGAGTTCAACGTTTAGAAAAAAACTGTCCATGAATTTTGATTGTGTTTGAGCACCAGGTCAAGATCAATGACTGGAAGAGTGCTGACTATCACAAACAAAGAATAAACACTTTATCTTTGTCAATCTATTATCTGCAAAAGACCTCTGTACTTTAACATGCAAAGAAGTTAGAACATCTGCTGAAGTTTGTGTTGCAAACATTGAATTTTGACACACATGCACTAGGAATTAAACGATTTTGCAACATGTCTCTGGTTCAGGATGGCAGATTCGGGCTCAGGTGACCCCAGTGGTCAACGTGTGCCGACCCCTGGAGGCAGCAGCATGGGACTGCTAATGGGCCGCCGACCACCAGCCGCCCTCTCCTCCGGTCGTCTCCCCTCGATGCGATCGAGAGACCTCACCCTGGGGGGAGTGAAGAAGGTAATGTCCTCTGTAGCTCTTTCACAGTGAGCTATAACTGTCCAGAAAATGTTTATATGTGCAGTCAACTTCTAAATAATTCCTCAGCCACGACACTGAATGATTCAAAAGTATAATGAGTAATTAAAACACTGTAGATATGTTTCTTATTATTGTCTGATTTTTCACTTGTTCACACTCTTAATCTCTGTTTTCATGTTTTATTATATTAGAAAACTTTTACACCCAACATTATTGGCCGAAAAGTCAAAGAAGAGTGAGTTCAAACTATTATTGAATTAAAATATCTATCAGAGAAAAACCTTTTTTTATTCTGAGTCCAGACTAACAGCAATTTTCTCTGATATATCAGGACAAAAGCTGAAGGTGGACCGAGGAGAGAGAGGAGGGATGTTGATCGAGGTCGCGGCCCGAGACAAAGAGGCAGGGGCCGAGGTCACTCAGAGCTCATCCAGTCCCACTCTATTTTTGAACAGGGACCTGCAGAGATGATGATGAATAAGAGAGGTAGGAGTTCAGCTGCATGTCACTCGCTCTGCACTGCTGCCTTTGCCTTTTGTTTTTCTTGCTTTGAGTGAATCCCTGTATCAAACACAGGTAGCTATGAAAGTGAAAGAGATGCACCGAGCGTGGGACCTTCACCCATTATTAATATTAAAAAGGAGAAGCGAGAGACGGAGGAAGAGACCAAAGAGATTCTGCGCAGTCTGGAAAGAGATAATGCAAGTGTCTTAAATATCACTCATATTTATTAAGCATTGAATTTGCTTGAATTAACAATTACTGTCCTGTTGCATTCTTACAGTTTATAGACGATCCCTTCCTCAGGAGTGAGCAGAGGAGCTGCCCTGTCCAGCTTCCTCTTGCTGTGTCAGGATGGGGATTTAAGGAGGAATTTAGTGCCGCTGCTGTTAAAATTGAGAAAGTAGAAGATGATGTTGAGCCCATGGATTCTTCAGTCGAGGGTAACTGTCTGTATTTTTAGCCTGATTGCATAATTTTCTTGACAAAGCTGTTTTCTTCAATGAGTAATAATGTTTTCCGAGATAAAACTGAAAGGTCTGAGTCAGCAGCAGTGTTTATGATGGTTTGTCAAAGCAGGAAATAAATGAGAAGCATGTTGCTGCTCTCTCAAAATACACAACATCCTCTGTTCAGTTAAACAGGAGCCTGAGGAAACTGAAATAAAAAAGCCAGAGGCGATTTTCAAGCCTCCTCCTCTCCCCGAGCCTGAAGTTCTCCCTGACCTGCTGCATAAATGGAGTCTGAGCAAAGGGGAGGAGCTTTTCTTCATCCAGCTGCCGGATTCGCTGCCTGGCCAGCCTCCAACCAAAGAGCTCAAGCCAGTGAAAACAGAGGTGCAGTCAGAGGACGGACAGTCTGTGCTTCTGAAAACAGAAACTCAGGTAGGTTTAGTTCTCGTCTACATGCCACATATATAAAACTGTTTAAGGTATGTGTGTAAACAGTGTTTTGATTTTTGAACAGGAAGAGGAAGCTGAAGATAACAGCTGCAATCTGAAGGACCTTAGGGAGGGTCTGGTAGGAAAGATGCTGGTGAGGAAGTCTGGACGGGTACAGCTCATACTGGGACAAGTGACACTTGATGTGTCTCTGGGAACAACATGCTCTTTCTTGCAGGTATGAAAGTATTATTATGGTTGATGTTTTTCTCTCTGTCTATCTCTGTTATTTATCTGTTTTTTTACTGTGCAACTCAAGTTGTTTTCCAGCATCTCTCTACAAGCCACTGCTCTATTATCTTATAATAAAATCATAATAATCAACATTTATAACATGCATTTCTCTTTCTTCTTATCTCTTGTCTCCTCAGGAGCTGGTCTCTATCGGCACTGAGGGAAGATCAGGCGACTTGTCTGTACTGGGGAATGTCAAACACAAAATGGTTTGCTCCCCAGACTTTGAGGCTCTACTGGAGAGCAGCGCTTTACATTCATCAGTGTAGTAAAAAGGACTAAATATCTAAAAAAAAAAAAAAAGAGGCTGCACTTTTGTTTGGTTGTGATATTGATAAGATGTTTACAGTTATGATGAACTCCTTGTTCCTGATATCTGACATCTGAGTAAAAGTACAGTGGCAGTTGATTGCGCTGTTTGTGTTTTAAGAGTTGCTATAATAACATATTAAAATACACTATCCATAAATATGAAACACCAGTGAGGTTTAATTTTTTTTCTTTTTGAATAGGCAGATTAATTCAGGGTTCAATGGATGAATGGTGTGCCAAATTTCAGTACTGTTTCCTCTATCCGAAGTTACTTGACAAAGACTGTACATGGATGTAAATGTGTGAATAAAAAAAGTTTTTGTTATTCAAGTGTGTTTGTGTCATTATTTTTTTAAACTGTTGGTTCACACAAATTATTAAAAATATTTTGTACTCACTTATCACTAGAAGAGGGTAATTTATTTGCTTGGCTTTGCCCCACAAATAAAATAAAGGTAAAAGGGCTTTTTGCTTGTACAGATTAAAGCATTATATTTATATTTATATTTAATTCAACATAGTTGCACTGCACCTTCTGTTTTTTGTAATATTGAAGTGTTTCTGATGTTTTTCTGTTAATTTAAAGCATCTACTGCAGCCTTTGTCATTCAGTATAGCTTCCTTATCGAATGATCCTTGATATCACGTGACAACGGCTCATGAAAACATTGCCCAACAGCGCCTCCAGTGGTCGAACGTTTGTAGAAATATAATTTAAACCGTTGGTGCAGTATCTCATTCTGTCCACCAGGTGTCAGCGTAGGCCTGCACTGCGTGGGTCCGGTTGTGGGCTGGTCGTTTTCACGTACGTCGCCAGCCTCTAGCAGCCCGTTGTCTGCCCATGTTGTCCGCCGGGTGGAGTTTGGCTACTGTCCGCAAGACAAAGGCAAACTGATTGCTCAGAGAGAGAGAAAAAAAAAACGTTACAATACCGGCGCTGGACATAACGTGAGTAAAGGTAGGTTAACTGTAACGTCTGTTAAACTCCACGTACGTTAACCGGCGGTTAGAAGAATGGCTCCGCGGGATGTTTTAAGTTCACGTAACGAATCCGAGCTTAGAACAAAAAAGGTCGGCTCAGCATTTTAACTAACGACCGGACGGTACTCGTGCGATGAGCGCGAGAGGCTAGCTTGGGTGAGGTGGAGCACGAAGGGGGGACGAACGGAATTTTAGCTTAACCGTTGGCTCGGAGGCCACGAGCTAACTTCAGACTTTTAACCATCAGTGTGTGAGTACAGAAGTACGGGGTCTCTAACCGTTAGCATAGGTCGTTTTTCTGGTTAATTAACCGTCTGTAGGGTGGAGGGGCTGCTGATTTTATTTCGGGTTACCGTCGGGGGTTAACTGTTTGTGGTGATGAGTTAAGCTAACACGGTGTGGGCTTCACCCGGGATGGAGCGTTAGCCGTCCTGCTGCATCATCAGCGGGGATGAGGACGGAGGGCCTTATCATCTGCAGCGTGGCTGATAACAGCAGCGTTAGCATGAAAACTTCTCTGGTCCTTTTGACTGGAAAAAAGGGGATACATGAATGTTAAACAACCTCTATCCAAGACTAAAGGCGTACGTTTCTCTACATATCGTTCAGATGCTAACCTTAACTTTATTCAGAGGTATCTAAAATCTAAACAGAGGATGGATAGTGCTGCGAGGACACGTTTTCTGTCGTGCATTAATAAATTACACTGAAAGTACTCGCGTTATAGAGGGCATATCTATGTGACATGGATCTTCCTGATCGTTTGTTTGTGTGTCTTTTGCAGATCTGTGTGACACCGACGCTGAAAAAGCCCCTGGACATCCCCCCCTAGACAAGAGAAGCCCCCCTGCTGTGCCCACTTGTTTTTGTTTCATTGTTTACATCTCTTTCACCAGCGGGAGGCTGTGCTCGGATAGCAAAGGACATCTGCAGCAAAGGACCTGCCATTATTACATCGCAGCTGCTTTGAAGACTTAACCTTCCTTTTCCCGGAATTTATTTAGGCTGAGTTCCAGGAGCAGATTGATTGGTGAAAATAATGAAATTCACTGATTCTGCCCAAAAGGGCAACCTCAGAACGGTCAGTTGTACTTGCATTGATTCTCCGTTCAGTGTGCGAAGATGCTCCATCCGTTAGTTATCTTGATGAAGGCCTTTTTCTGACAAAAGATAAAGGCCACTTTGGGCCAGGAGGTGGAGGACTGTCCCTCTGCTGCCATCTCTGATTACAACTTTTCAAAACAAGAACTCATAGAGGAACTCAGAGAGTTCATTGCCCCCCTGACTTCAAGATGGAGCTTTTCTTTAATCCCTTTGACAACCTGGTGTGTATCCTGCTGGGCATCTCCTTCACTGTGTGGTTCACCCTGCTGCTGGTCTTCATTATCGTGCCTGCCATCTTTGGGGTGTCCTTTGGCATCAGACGTCTTTACATGAAAACCTTGTTAAAGCTCTTTGAGGTAAGCGCTTGAAGCATCATGACCTACTATTTAATGTTTATATAAAGAAATTAGGACACATAGAATATTAACTGAAATTCAAGGTGATGTGTCAAACCCTGAATGTTTACTTTTGGGTTAAACTGAAGATGGGAGTGGACAATCTGCAAACACTCAACACAAAAGTATGTCTGAAGGTGTGTTATGATTCTTGCAGAGGCTGTAATTAAATTAATTATCTCTTGCTCCTGCTTAGAATTATTTTATCCAACTAATTAGAGTTTGTAAAAGTTGTTTGCATTGTTTTTCAGGACTTCAGCCCATGTTTTCTCTGATTGTGTATTTTTTTCCACCCTTTCAATCAGCACAAGTCATTACTACATCTATAAAGAAGATAGTATATTTTTAAGCTGCAGTTTTAATTCAGTAAGTCAGAAATGTGAGGCTTCATCTCAGTGCATTGGTCTGGTAAGGTGCAGGCTTTCTGCTTGTCTTTTGTGCCCAGCCAGTCCCCTCTGTATTCACTGGCAGATACAGATTAACATCACAGCCTTGTTATGTAACTGGAGAAACTGGTGATACAGACTCTGTCAGTGGCTGTTGTTAGGGACAGGGCTCTGGCTGTCTGGGATACTGTTCCTTGATTTAGCAGTTTTCACTGCCTAGAAATGAGTTTTCATCACTGTTGACAGATCACATTTTCATTGTCAATAAGGCCTTTTAAAGATGCCAGTATTTAACATTTACTGATCTCCTCTCTTATTTTCAAGACCAGTTTCTCTCATTTTGCCATCTCTGGTGCATCTTCTTCAATAGTAAAGCAGCCATCACTTTCAAGCTTGTACCTCTGAGAGCAAATTTTGAGCTAGAAATAAATGGAGTGATAGGGGATGTGAGAGAACACCTTAGCTTACGATTCAAGTATCAACCAGTAGATTTTGAGAAAGGGTTAAAGGATAGATGGAGTACCGAGTAAAAAGGTGTACTTCTGACTTGTGTTATTTGCAATTGTAACATTGCATGCAAAGGTGTACAATCAAGGCTTGATGAATTACAAAAATGAATGTTTATCTTGCACATGACCATGTGCAAACCCTAATTGTGTCAGTCCAACACAACACCTACAGTGTCATTTTGTTTTTGCAACTACCAGTAGTTGCTCAAAGAAATTGTCTCATGTTGGCCCAACAGTGTGTCAAAGATTTCTAATTTCTGCTCACTTGAGTGAAAGATACCTTCTCTGTCATCCCTCACAATTCGTAGGGGATAAAAAGGTGTCAACATCCTCTTTGATATGCAGCTCGGGAGCGTCATCTTAGCATGTGTGCTCCTCCTTTCTCCCCTCAGAGAATCATTACTGTCAGCTGTAGGTGTATTTTGATACTGTGACTCAGTAATACAACTTGTCCCAACACGATTTAAAGGTGGATGTCAAAGAAAGCAAAATAAAAGCTAGATTGGCTGGTAAATTATTTGCCTATTCTATTTGAGTGAAGCTGAGTAGCTTAGATCAGTCAAATAGACTTATGACTGCTGTAAGCTTAATACATTTAATCTGCAGGTACTCCACTTTTTACACTATTGGGACAATGTTGATTTTCAAGTTGGTTCATTTTGCTTTTAGACATAAAACCTGTAACCCATCAGTTAATGTAAAGCAGAAAATGAAAATCATCTCATTTATATGCATATGGTTTTCAGCATGACTCCTGCAGCCTTGAGGTGCAGGCACCACCACTGTGTTGCACAACATTCTTGGAATTTTTATGCAAGTGCTTTTGGCAAATTCCAGTATCTTCTTACATGAACATACATGAACAGGCATGCCTACCAGTCCTGTTTTGGGGTAAACTTACAGTTAATCTAACTGTCAGTTTAATTGCAAACTTTTAATCACTGATTGTTGCACAAACCTTGCATTTTTTATGTGCTGGAAGTCTGAGACTGGGCAAAGTGAAACACATCCAGTGCAATCATCCCCTGCTCTTCCCTGCTGGTCTTCCAGCCAGAACACTGTGTTCTTTTCCTGCCTCTCACTGGACATCCCCCCTTACATATTGAAACAGGAAAAGTGGACTTTATAATGCTAGTTTGGGAGAACAGGGCTGTTATCACAGACAAGCCATGAGTGTTTACTTCTAACAACACAGAATCTTTTTTCTTCATGTACATTGAAGTTATACCCTTTACAAAAGTTTACATTAAACACACTAGGAATACTTGAGTTGTGACTATACATAATGAAGAACTTGCAGTGCTGGATTAGGTTTTTGCATGCTTGAATGTAGAAAGTCAGACTTGTGTCAGGTGGTTGCCACAGAAACTTTCTCAATAAACAACTGTTTAACATGAGTGCAATTCTGTAATAGTTTATATTTGCTAATGCAATGACATAAACATAATGCTTTCTTTGTTTTTTAGTTCTCTTTTGTATTTTTACACACCTGTTGTTCCTTTCCTTGCAGTGGGCCACACTTCGAATAGAGAGAGGAGCAAAAGAAAAGAATCATCCCTTGTACAAACCCTACTCAAATGGTAAGATGTGCTATCAGTGTGTTTTCACATATGTGCACATGTTTAGAGGGTGTATTTGTTTTAGAGGCGTGTAATTCTGACATCCTGTCTTTCTGCACTGTTCCAGCTATCATTGCCAAGGAGCCCACATCATTGGAGGAGGAGATCAAGGAGCTCCGACGGAGCGGCAGCAACAAAGACCTGGACTCAGCCCCTGAGTTTGAGATGTCGGACATCTTTTATTTTGCTCGGAGAGGAGTGGAGAGCATCATGGACGATGAGGTGACCAAGCGGTTCTCTGCTGAGGAGCTGGAGTCCTGGAATCTGTTGACCCGCAGCAACAACAACTTCCAATACATCAGCCTGAGGCTGACCGTCCTTTGGGGGCTGGGTCTGTTGATCCGCTACGGCTTCCTGCTGCCTCTCAGGTATCAGCTGTACCTGCAACAAGGGTTGTTACAACACTGATACAAGTTTGGGAAGGCCTTCAGAACTTCCTAAAATTATGGATGTAGCATTAGCTGGTGCACAAGTCTACATACTGATTTAACAACATAATGTAATTATTAGAAATGGGATCCTGCTACTCCCCAGTAGCGGCTCTTAGACCTGAATGCTACACAAGTGGTCAGTACCCATAAACAACAAGCAGAAAATTGTATAACTTAAATTAAGTTACACAAGTTGCTTTTATAAAGCACATACATAACATTACGTCCTTCAAGATTTAGAAGTAAATGGCGTTTTGAATAAGAATCTGTAAATGTCACATGTATTGGGTTGGCACTGGGGACTGACCGATACAAAGTTCAGCGATCAGAATCAGTGTCAGGAAGGAAAAATTGCATAAGAACTTCTCTACCTTCAACTTAAAGCTTGTTTAACATTGAAAGAGTAACCTGCCTCACACAAGCTTTGAGCAAAAAAATACTAGTAAAACACACATTGAGACCGGGCATGAAATGGAAATTTAACCCCATCTGCATTAATAACTACCAGAATGTATAATACTTAAATGTGACTTTGACACTGACAGTAGTAAAAGTTTTACAGTGTAAGGATTTAAAGCTACTATTAGTAAAACATGGCTCTTGATAACTGCAGCAGAAGGA
>JAPZDV010000022.1:23933094-23948703 GCA_029814665.1 Acanthurus lineatus
ACATACTGATTTAACAACATAATGTAATTATTACAAATGGGATCCCGCTAATCCCCAGCAGCGGCTCTTTGACCTGAATGCTACACAAGTGGTCAGTAACCATAAACAACAAGCAGAAACTTGTATAACTTAATTTAAGTTACGCAAGTTGCTTTAATAAAGCACATCCATAACATTATTTCCTTCAAGATTTAGAAGTATATGGCATTTTGAATAAGAATCTGTAAATGTCTCATGTGTTGGGTTGGCACTGGGGACTGACTGATACAAAGTTCAGCGATCAGAATCAGTGTCAGGAAGGAAAAATTGCATAAGAACTTCGCTACCTTCAACTTAAAGCTTGTTTAATATTGAAAGAGTAACCTGCCCCACACAAGCTTTGAGCAAAAAAATACTAGTAAAACACACATTGAGACCGGGCATGAAATGGAAATTTAACCACTCTGCATTAATAACTACCAGAATGTATAATACTTAAATTTGACTTTGACACTGACAGTAGTAAAAGTTTTACAGTGTCAGGATTTAAAGCTACTATTAGTAAAACATGGCTCTTGATAACTGCAGCAGAAGGAAATGATGGATGCTGAGCTTTGATGGTGCATTAATTAGAATTTAAACTGCTCATTTCCACCATCTCCTAAGAGGACAGCAGCTTTTAAAACTGGCCTTAATTTCTAACATTAAAAACCTTTTGAGCTATTCAAACCTATGCATAAGTGACCTTAGTGTGGTCATCAGTTACATGTCAGAATGTAATAACATGGGAAAGTGTTAATATTACATAAACATAAACATGTGTAAGAAGACAGCATACATGCTGCATGTGGCTGGAGACTGACATTAAGTGTTGGCACATGCAGTAAGTTAAAGAGGGAGATCCTCAATCGGGGTCAGCTTAGAGCGGCACAGGGACGGTGACTCAGGACTTAGCCTGGCTGGCTCATTTCCAGCAGCCAGTGGGGAGACGAATCAGGCCACTGCTGCACAGACACAGACATCACTCTAGTTTCCCATCCAGCTTATAGATTCTCTCGTTCAGTGTTTGTCCAGTTGAATATTGGCCTGCCTCACTCACCAGCACGAAACCTTCACATCTCTGTTTGTCTAATCCTTGCCTAGATTAATGTGCACCTTCTCCAACTGTGGGTAATTGATTCATCCACATTGAGACGACCTGTTGGCTGTCTTAACCACAGCCTAATATGTCCTCCTGCAGGCTCTGGAGTCTATTATCAGTGACAGTTGTGAGGAGAGAGGGGGCGGCACTTTATATTGATAACAAGAACCCTGCTCTCCAGGATAACGTTACCCATGACCTTTACATGTTCTCTGAGTCGTCACTTTTCTCAGTCTACATCCACACTAACTAAGTTACTTTTGCTACATTTACTCTGGTGACATTTGGAAAAGCTGCTGACCCCATTTTAGTTTGAAAACTCCAGGATTGTTTTATAGTCTGGATGCGTGTAAACGGAGACTTTTGGAAATGTGACGTATACATCCATGTTTGCTTGCAGTCTTATCAGTCACAATGTGACCCTCCTTGATTCGTCACACTTATCTTAAAATACCAGCAGTTAAATCAACATGAATAATAAAATACAGGTGTTGCTGACCTTGTTGTCTGTGTCAGCAGCTTTTGTGCATTTTATTATGCTACTGTTGCCTATATGCACAAGAGGAAATCACCAAACACCTGCACATCCACGCACAGTGTATATAAATGTGACGTATGTGTTCAGGCTTGCTGGTTTGGACCAAGCCACAATCTGCAGGGCAAAAAAAAAAGAAGTGCAAAAAATTTACAGTTCCTTGAGTGGCCACTTAAAGTGAGTCAGTTCTTACAGAGCCACGTATTAAAGAGCGCAAATGTACAGCAGAAGAAACATGGTACAAAACACAATTTTGGTATCTGTAGCTCATTGTCCTGTTTATGACAGCTGTACAGAGGTTAAAGTTTTATACAACTTGCTCTGGCTTCAATGCAGAGCTGGGGAGGATCCACATTGCTTCGGGAACTTTTATGGCCAAGGATCATGTTGTTGTATTTATATAACAGTATTTACCTTATTGAAATAGAACATTGAATTGGTCCTTTCTGTGTTTTTATGTGTTTCTACATTAGTGCTCTCTTTAAAATGATATTGTGTAACATGCTTGTCTGTTTTTCCACCAGGGTAACGCTTGCTTTCACCGGTGTCGGCCTCCTTGTGTTCCTCACCTCTCTTGTTGGGCTGCTCCCAAATGGAAGGTACGACTGATGAAAAACTGGTCTTTTTTCATCCATGAACAATATCAACTTTAAACCCTGGTCATGTTTTACATGTTGTAAGTAATGCTGTTTTGTGCTTCTTCCTGCAGGACTAAAAACTTTCTGAGTGAGAAAGTTCATTTGATGTGCTACAGAATATGTGTCAGAGCTCTGACTGCCATTATAACCTACCATGACAGGTAATGACATACACTGCAGTAATTCTCACTGGGCTTAACAATCTTCATGAGTAAAACAGTTTAGACATTCTGGTTGATTGTTTATAGTCCCTATCAGATTAAAAAAATGCATAAAAGTGAAGATGAAACAGAAATGAGGAGAGTTAGTTCAGGTTCCAAAAGATCAAAACTATTCAAACATTCTCCTACTTTGCTCTAGCACATAAATAAGCTACGAGGATATCTATTAGAACTCCCTGAGACAGATAAATATGCTATTTGAAAGCTATAAGCTATGTTCAGGATCATATGAACATCCAGAGGTAATTCAAGGACTAGAGCTGTTCTTAAGTATGTTGTGGAAACACTGGAAACTTCGGTCCAAGCCCTGTCACATGGCAGTACATGAAAAATGGATGACATTACAACTTCAGTGGCCAAAACTCTGATAAATGTAAGTAAGAGTATCTGTGAAATATAAATATTAGTTGCTACTGATTTTATTTAGGTTTAAAGCTGCTTTCTTCCAAACTTGTTTAAATGATTAGCATAGTTCTGTTGCTGAAGTTGATGTGTTTGCTAGCTTGTTTTGCCTGCAGAGGTTTAAAGTTTGTGATTGGAGCAGTTCTTTTAAACGTGTGTTGAGCCTCCTGTTAAAGACTTCACTTAAAATTACAAGTAAAAGCTGGATGTGATAATCTGATAGTCAGACAGTAAACAGTCCTCAAAAACTCAACTATAACTTTGAGTTGTACATTCCAGATTTGTCTGTGGGTAAAATATTTGTAGCTTATTGTGTCATTGGTGCTTAGGAAGCAGTGCTTCATTTAATTCTTGGGAAAAAGGTTGTCAGGTCATAATTTAATAATAATAACCATTTAATGAAAATTGCACCTCAAGGGACAGAAGCTTTATTACAAACATAATTAAAAAAAACATATACAATGATATTTAAACAAAGTATCAAAGAAGAACCATGTGAGAACACTGTTATATTTCTTAGATTCTTGGTCAGTTTCTCAGTTTTTCTTCTGCTTTTCACTTAAAAAAATCAAACTTTTTCTGTGGCAGATCTGCACTGATTTCTCATTTATTCACTGTCTGAGGAACAACAGCATTTAACAAACATGACATTTTCTGCAAAAAATGACAAATGCTGTTTGACGTACAAAGCATTAGGTGTCACACAGGGCAACAAACATATCAAGATGTATCACGTTGAAACTGATAGCTTTCCAAATGCCATGACATTTATCAGAAGATAAGATTTAGAAAGATGTGATTTTAAAATGAATCCAAGCTGCTCAAATGGTGTTAGTTTTGTTCTCACGGTCTCATTTTTCTACGTTCTCAAACATGATCTGCTGCGGACCTCTTGCCGTGACTGGACAGCAGTTTGTGTGAAGTTACATAATGACTGATGAGTTATCTTTAGAGAACAGAGGCCAGGGTGTGTTAGCAGTTGAAATGTGAGAGCCCAGAGTGCAGGTATGAAAGGGAGGCTGCCTGAGGCAGGACTGTCTACATTCGTATTCATTACAGCAGGCACATAAGGGTAGCTGAAGCACAAACCTTCACTCAGTAATGATTTCTCATACGCAAA
Organism: Acanthurus lineatus; assembly: GCA_029814665.1. Taxonomy (NCBI): domain Eukaryota; kingdom Metazoa; phylum Chordata; class Actinopteri; order Acanthuriformes; family Acanthuridae; genus Acanthurus; species Acanthurus lineatus. The sequence continues at coordinate 23,937,131 of JAPZDV010000022.1, forward strand.
GCCAAGGCACACTCAGACAAGCTTCAGTAATATTTTAAACATGAAACATAATGTTTGGAGCTGTTGAATTCCCCATTGCTGTTTCACAAGCACAAGTTTTACTGGATCCAAGTGGATGTTTGTACTAGGATTTTGTTTTAAGAGAGGCTTATGTCTATTTTATTTAACCTGGCAGAGTCAGAATCTAACAGGAACATAATACTATTGACAGAGGTTTTATACAGGGTGGCACATGCAACAGGATGTAGGGAGGAAGTTGATGCTTTGTGTATTTGCCCGTCAGTTGGCGTGCAGTTGTTATGATTAACAGCAGTTCAGGATCGACTAGATTTGAAATGAAACTGTTGAAGTATCATCAGAGTTTGGGATGAAGAGACAATGTAAAGTGACTCATTTTCACTGACTTGAAGTCTTATTACTTTTTTGCTCATACCTTGAGGCATCATCTAAAATAGATGTAGTTTCTTATTAAATTGTGAATTTGCTTGATGATTCATGTTTTAAATGTAATTACTGTGTGAAATTATAAGTGTGTGAAGGAAGATTTTTACTGATGGACACATGTTCATTTTGTCTTTTTGTCTATTTGCCAAAAACACATTAATACAGATAAAGTACTCATAGATTAACTAAGATTTGTATTGTCTTAAAACTTTCTGAAGGTCTGCCATCTAGTCCTAGCCTGTTGTAACATGTATTCCTCACTAGTCTGGGGCTAAAAATACACAAGTGACACAGGAAGTGTTGCTCTCGCTCTATTTAAGATTGCAACTCTATCTTTGGCATGTGGGCTCATGTTCAGGTCCTGCATGCTCTGGGAGTCAAACCTTTGATATATCCACCGTGGGTTGCTTTGTTTCTTCCAAGGAAACAGGCAGTGGCCCAAAGTGTATCCAAATTTCAATGAAGAATGGCTTTGACCTTGGATTACATTGCTCTGTAATGACATTGTAATTTGACACTTGGTAACCGCCCTTGACATTGTTTAAGTTATTGATAATAAATCCTCCGGGAAGTGACATATAGATTAACAGCCTTCCCGTCTCCACTTTTTCTAGCGAAAATAAACCCAAGAACGGAGGAATCTGTGTCGCCAACCACACCTCGCCCATAGATGTCATCATCCTGGCCAGTGATGGCTGCTATGCTATGGTAATAATAAAACTGCTTCCAAGCAGGAAGCATCAGAAACATTGACACTGGTCACCTTTTCCATAGCAGCTGCTTGTCTGGTAAACTGATATTTCTTCCAGAAATAGACTTGTTGATAGTTATGATAGTTTCTGTTGTATTTCATCAGGTTGGTCAAATTCACGGAGGCTTAATGGGGGTCATTCAGAGATCCATGGTCAAGGCCTGCCCACATGTTTGGTTCGAACGCTCAGAAGTCAAAGACAGACATCTAGTGGCCAAAAGGTAGTATTACAATCTTAGCTATATTGAAACTTTTCTGAGTTTACAATTTCTCCCAATGGAAGAGATACTTCAAGGTAAAATTTTACTATTGAACTTGAAAGTTAGTCTGTTGGAATTGTTTGTGCAACTTAACTAAATGTAGATTTTTTTTTCTTTGAAATTTTAACATTGTATCTTAAGAATCTAAACTGAGTTTTTTAATGGTTATCTTATTACTTCTTGAATTGCAGATTGAGTGATCATGTTGAAGATAAATCTAAACTGCCCATTCTCATTTTCCCAGAAGGTGAGTTTGTTCAGTGCTCTAACACAGATATAAAGACTTTATAATCACATCATGTTTTTTTCTGAGCCTCATCAAGTCTCACTTTATGTTTTTCTGCAAATCCTCAGGTACCTGCATTAACAACACTTCAGTTATGATGTTCAAGAAGGGCAGTTTTGAGATTGGTGCCACAGTCTACCCTGTGGCCATCAAGGTGACAATGAAGTCCTTTTTTTTCCTTTAGTGAAATGTTATTTTAACCACCAACTTTTATAATGTTTAAACTTTTTTTAAATCAACAGTCTGTTTGAAATAACACAGGAATAGAAAAAACCTTCTTATGTGTTTGATCCTCACAGTATGATCCCAGATTTGGAGATGCCTTCTGGAATAGCAGCAAGTTTGGGATGGTAAACTACCTGTTACGTATGATGAGCAGCTGGGCCATCGTCTGCAGTGTGTGGTACCTTCCCCCAATGTCCAGAGAGGTGAGATTCTGTGGTTAACACGACTACTTTCCTCTAATGAAAAGTCAACATCGTACCAGAAATAAGTCACAAATAATACTTTTGCACTTCTGCATTTTATGCTTATATTAAACATTTGCACATTTGAACCCTTGTCCACAATAACAGATCATACAGAAATCAAAATCAGAGGAAAAGATAAATGTGACAAATGCATTGTGCTCCATATGTGAACAAAACTATAATAGTTTGATAATTAAAACAATAATAACTATTTGCTAAAACCACTTCCTTGACTGCCATTTCTCTAACAGGAGGGTGAGGATGCTGTACAGTTTGCCAACCGTGTAAAGGCAGCCATAGCCAGGCAAGGTGGACTGGTGGACCTCCTGTGGTGAGTTAACACCTGTTGTGCTCAACAAGTTCTACTACATTCACATACAAACCCTGTGACTGACGAGGGACAATGAACATGCCTCAACATGTATGACCATTTACAACAAGCTGCTGTCATGGCTTTGTAGACATTTTTAACAAATGGCATAGAAAGAAATGTATGTAATGTATGAAATGTATTCAATTTAGGTGGTCCAGTAAAACTGGCCATGGTTCTCTCAATGGCTTATTGGGCCCCTTTTTAACAAAAATAACTATTTAACAAAGTTATGGTAATGTTGTTAAATCCACCTGTTTTTCACACTACGAGAAGTTTAAATTCCTGCTGCAACAAAGGTCAGTTCCCTGTTGTTGCTGTTGTTAAAGACTCATACATGCTAAATGCTAGAAATATGCCAGATTTGTTTACTATACAAAGAGATAAGAATGGTCACTGCAAAAGTACACTGGAGGTTCAACAGTGGTAAAATTAGATTTTTGCAATGACACATCTTAGTATTGTTCCTGTTTTTTTTTTACTTGGACTGCTTAATAAAAGGTTATCCGGCCACAGAGTTTTCCATCACTCAAATGTGATGGATAATGGCATTTATATGTCACATACTAAAGACATATTTCCACTACTTGGAAATAATCAAGCAGGATATACTGTAAAAAGTACACTGCTGTTGTAATCCAGAGTTCTGAAGTAATTTTCAGGCATTCTGTGCTTTTGAAGAATAAATACAAGTCACAGCTCATATCTGCTTATCATCAAAAATAATGATAGAGAAAAATCAATCCAGTAATCTAATATGTTGTTCCCATCATTGATATGTGGTCAATAAAAATACAGCATACAGTACAACTGACAGTCATTACAGTTGACATTTTAACTTGTTTGACACAGGTGTGTCTATTAACACTAATTATCTCTGCATTGCTTTTTTGTGCTGGTTCCATCAATTAGCACCATCACTATGATAACCTGTTACACCTGTTGCTGTTCCTGCAGTTACAAGGCCAAAATAAGGCAGACACACCTATTCTATTCAGTGTAAAGCCACCAGCTGCAGCATCATAAATAAATAGACATAAATTCATCACCTCTCCACCACTACAAACAACTACAATTGTTGCTACAAGGTTGTCAACAGAACCTTATCGACAGTAAGGTGAACTACAAATTTTTCCACCACATCAATGCTTGTTGTCACTAATTTCATATTTCCTCTGTAGGGATGGAGGATTGAAGCGAGGAAAGGTAAAAGATACCTTTAAAGAAGAGCAGCAGAAACTGTACAGTAAAATGCTGGTGGGCACCCAAGAGGACCGCAGCCGCTCGTGAAGGACCCATGTGGAGGTGGACTGGCTCAGAAACCCACTCGGGCTCCTCTGACTAAACAGGCAGTCAGCAGGGCTCTCCTCCTCTCTGTTGGAGCTCTCTGGAAAATTCCCTCTCTGATGTCAACAGTACTCCATTTGGCTTCCCCGGTCACTGCCTCGGCTTGGCATGTTCAGTTCGCATCGCTGTTACGGGTCATTCTGAGTCTGCTGCCCTTTGTTGGAATAGCTCGCCCGAAGCCTTGCTTGTGTCAGAATTAAAGCAAGGTGTGCACAGTAAAGGAGCATTGTCTTCCTTTGTGGCAGTCTTTTGAGGGAAAACTTGTATTATTATCTATCATTGAGTTCCTGTCTTTGTTTTGATAGTTTTAAACTTTTTAATTTTAATTTTACTGTCATGTTTGTATCACACTAGACCTGATTATACATGGGAGATAGAAGGGAGTTATTGTAGATTAAATCTAGTTTGTTCTAAAGCTAAAACCTGTGACTGAGTTGGGTTTTTGCATGATTGGCTCATGCCCATGTTTGAGGGTACAGTGCCAGATTTTCTTACATTTCAGATATTTTTATGGGCTTTTTCCAAGAGAAGAAAACCTCGTATTTTATGCTTTTTGTTTTACATTAAGACTTGTATCAACACATGTGGTCACTTTTGGAGTAACATTGCAGGTGAGCTCTTCGTATGTTGTCTGTTTTTTCCACGGAATGTGTAAATCCTCACATGATGAAGTGGAAGTTGTGCACCCACAGTTTATGGATGGAGGCAGACACTTCTGTACCGGCTATGCAGCATAACTGGAATAAAAGGGTTTTATAGTCCATTAAGAATTTATTCGGGAAGCTTTGTCCCATTGCACAGTTAGTGACACAGGTTAATGACCATTAAAACTGGTCTCCTGACTATAACGTAGTTATAATGACACTTAGCTGATGCTCATTCATAATGAAACACATCCTCACAGGGATCATATTTTCATTTGCTTCCTGCTCGGCAGTGACCAGTTGGTTTTATTTATTTTAAATGGACTCTAAAAGCTGTTGTCTTTACCTTCCCCACCCCTCATCAGATGTCTATCTCCTGCTTGACATCCTCTACAAGGTTGTTTCAAGGAGACATGGATGCAGTTGTAGTTGGGACTCCCTGTTAGGCTGGAGTTGAGACACATGGTTTAACGGCCAGCCTGGAGTTTCTTCATCCCTCTAGTTTGCTGTTATCAGGGATAGTCGTTTAGATTGTGTCAAATCTGTTCATCAAAATAAATGTTCAAGAATGTGGCTCTGTCTTTGACTTCAAGGGGTTTTTTTGGGCTTCTCGCACTGTTGATCACATTTGTTTTCCCCTGATGCAAAAAGGGGTAACAATCTTTTTACAGAAGCATATGAAACCAGAAGCTGCATAACATGGCTGCAGCTGACTGTGGAGATTTTAAATACAATATTTTAGATACAATCGAGAGTAACGCTAGAGTATTTGAGGAAAATTGCTGTCTCAATGTATCTATTTCTATGTATATGCAGTTTACAGTTGCATTTAAAGAAATTGTACTGAAAGAAACACTAAACGAAATACTAAATCCAAAAAAAAACATTTGAAACAAGCAACTACAACTAGACAGTTGAAGTTCAATGTTTAGATTTGGTGCAAATAAAACACTAAAATTGCTACATGTGTTATTAATAAATATTTGGCATTTAATTTTATTGTACTGCAAATTACACCAAATTATACATGTGTTATAAAGAGTGTTACCACAGCCAAGAGTGTTTTATTATTATTATTATTTGATATTTTTAGAATTGAATGTTTTTACTCCAAACAGTGCTGTCTTTATTAGCTGTTGCCTTTCTGTGCTATTCTTGGCAGGCGAGCCAGGACTCGGCTAACATTTCCTGTCTGATTTATTGTCCAGTGGGCACCAAGCTGCTGTAAAAGTCTGGCTTGAGAATTAATGGCTCCATTTTGGACATTATATGTTTTTTATTTATTTCTTAGTTGATTATGTATTCAAGCTCAAGTCTAAATGTTTTTCCATGGGTGTTTATTGTTGTGTCTTTTGCTTCTGCTTCGTCCAAAAAACCCGGGCCTCTCCTCCTGGCTGCGATAAATGGCCTCAGTCTCCTTTCAATAAGGCTTCCCCTTAAACTCTTTTGTTTCCAAACCGGTGATGGACATGGCAGCATTCTTCTGCATCTCTGTTGCAGTCGGTTCAAATGGTCCAGTTGACGTTGGTGAATAAAGCACACAGTGCTCAGAGGAGGAGTAAGAGGAAGCAGGGAGCTCAAAAAGGTTGGCTGTGAAAGCGATGCCATGGTTGAACAGCTCTCTAACAGCACTATGGAGAGCCAGTGTCAGGCCCACCCCCTTGCAAGATTTGCTTTACCCTTGGCCGGAGCTCAGACTCCTGGATGGCACAGATCCATCGCTTCAAATAAGAGCTTCACAGCTCTGTAAGGTTCACTCACTGGCCACACAGAAAGCTACTGTAGTTGTGTTAAAAATGTTGTGGCGGCTCTGCTGTTGCTATGACTGGAAGCTGTGGGAGGTAGGCTGTTCTAGGAGAAATGACTAAACTGCAAGTCATAAACATAAAAACAAACTACTGGCTTAATAGCTTTAGCTGATGCAGGACCTCACACGAGGGCAACACATGGGGTTTTTGCAGTGCAGCTTTAACTGCGGCATAGTAAAGGTGGCAGTGATTACTGATGAGCTGAAGACAAAGTCTGATAAAGATAAGATCTACTGTTGTAACATTTTTTTGTAGGTTTGTATGTTGTCAATCAGCTCAAGGAGTGGGGACAATGAAAAGACAGAATGTGAACTGTCCTCAGTGAGAGGATATTTCTTTGAATGACTAACTTCCTGTTGAAACTACTCAGAAAAAGCCTGTGGTATGCTGGGTGGAAACCTTGCAGGTATTTCAGATGTTCTCTATTAGTCAAGTTAAAACATTATGTTGTTTTTTTTAAAGTAATCTCACAAGTTATTCTGATTGTATAATATTAGGCTATAAACAGGTTTCAATAGCGGTCAAACATAGCAGAGGTATCTTCAGAGGAGGCCACAGTTTTTTGAAATGATGACTCTGTGGTTATAAACTTGACATAAGGAAGACTGTAATTGACTGCTCGCAGCAAAAATGGGTGGAGGCGGAGCACCGGGGTTAGTTCACGTTAGCCAACACTGACTGTAAAAACTGTTTGGTCCGACTAAAACAGCGGCAGATGCGCCGTCCAGGCTGCTTTAAGTCCGCTAAGAAGCTACTAGTCCAATTAACCGCGAGGAGGAGGAGGAGGAGGAGGAGGAGGAGGAAATCCACGCACGAGGGCTGTTAAACTTTACTGCTCCTCGGCTCGACGATGGAAATGAGCCCCGCTCCGACGTACGATGACTACCTGAGACCCGCCATCAATACACAAGTTGGACCAGAAGCGACGCGGTATCATCAGTGAGATGTTGGTGTATTTTGATCGGTGGTAGTCGCGTGTTTTTGTTTTTTTTTTTTTCTTTTACTCCCCCGGGGCTCTCCACAATAAGCCTTTATAAGCTCCTGGAGCACAGGCCTGGACGTGCGTCATTTGGCGACGCTACGGAGTTTCCTCGAGCTGCTCGTGAAGGTGGATCGTTAACATGGAAACATACACTGATGTGCTGCTCGTCACCGCAAATGTCGGTTCACTCTTTGACAATGTAAGTAGTCTGAGTTAAATTAAACTTACACCAAAAGCGAAATGCTGCCAGGGGATTATACTTAATGCTGTTAGGCTGATGGAGAAATAATGAGTCAAGAGGGTTCAGGAGGTAAGTTTTACCTTGAATGAGCTCCGCTGCTAGCATACATCTTTGGTAGCTTTAAGCTAGCTTATACATTAGGATGTATTTTTTTAAAAAGTGTGCTAACCTTTTACGCGCTTAACAACAAAGTGTAGATTTATTTATCGGCTTTGAAACAGCACCGAGTTACTCAGTCGTGTGTTTTTTTTTAGTCAGCTGTCAGTAGCATCTGCTCGCTTGTGTTCATTTGCTGTCATTGACGAGGAAAGAAAAAGGCACGAGCCGAAGTTGATCCATTATTACCTCCGTTGGACGCGCAAGTTTTTTCACGCCTCACGTGACCCGCTGCCGGTCCGTGCGGCGTGAGACTGAAAGATCAGCTGTGAAAAGCTGACAGTTCAACATTTTATTATTGCATTTTTATGACTGACAGGAGGGACGCAATGTGACTGTGATAAAAAAAAATAATCTATCAAATGAATCTTATCTGTAGTTTCAATCATGATTTTTCAATTTATGCGGCACTAAATGATTTTAAATTATTTACTAGGGCTGCTGCTGCTTGTCTCAGACAGAACATTGAATTAAATAAAACAAACCACGTGTAACTAATCATAACTTTTCCCCTCAGTCATCAAATTCCCTCAAACATCAATCACATGGAATAGAATAGCTTGCATTTGTTGTGAAAGTATTTTAAATATGACAAAATTATTAATGCCACATTTAATTAAAAAAAAAAACATGGTGCAACACAAACACACAGCACAAATGCTCAGCAATACATAAGTAAATAAATGTGTTTCAACAGTAAAATCAATCAGTAGAACACCAGAATATTAATAATATGAGGCATTGCTCAAAAATAGATGTGATTACTGCCCAGTGTAAAATTTACAAGAATGATATGACACCTCATTACATCATTCAGTGTTTTGGACTCAATGCCACTGTAGTGTTGTTGTAATTATAAATCCTGGCGTTCCTTCCCACCCGGAATCATCATTGCTTCCTACCTCATCTAAAGTTAATCCCAGTTTATGATGGAAATACAGGAAGGAGCCTGTGTTACTGCATAGTCAAAAGTACACAAATGACATTTGCATCATCAGCTCCAGTGTTATCACTGTAAGTCTCTAATGAAATGTAATTTATATTTTATACCACAGTCTAAGATGTTTTGCATCCATCAGAAAATTAACAGTAAAACCACTTTTTACAAGGGATTAATGAAATTAGATTGGAGCTTTACTGCTTTAAATACATGGCTAAAAATCCAGTTGTTTTTAGATTTGACCCAGGCTGGGCTGACAGAGCTTTCAGACATCGCAGGGAGGAGGGCTCTTTACACTCATGGAAATTTGGCTCAGGACCATGTTTCCGGTTGCCAGATCTGGCTCCAATGAAAACATGTTAGATCCCATTGTGGAAGATATGTAAACAGATGAATATCTTCCCTGGAGGACTTGAGCTTTTCTTCTTAATTAAGCCCCACTATTTCTACAAACAAACATTTCTAAACGTTCACCCAGCCTTTGGGATAAGAGCAAGACCTTAAGCACATCACAGGATAAATCCTATTGCTTTACAGCACTGAAGTAGCCGAGGTCTTGTCAGAGCAGTTTAGTCAGCGAGACAGTCAACTCTGCTGCCTTGAGTCGCTAGTGACATTTCTAAAGCACAACACAGCAGTGCCCTGGAGATTACACTTGAATAGCTATTATTGTTACACAGACTTTCCTTTTATTCACACAAATGATGTCAGATTTGTGATAATCCGTAAAAGCCTTACTTGGAAAAGTTTAAGTCAAAGATAAATTGCAGCCAATTGCTCCCATGTATTGTTAAACAGCTTGGAACTAAAAGCATCAGTTTTATCCTCATGCTGCTTTGTTAAAATTAAAAATATTTGCAAAACAATGATCCTGTTGAAGCTCGCTGAGGACCTCTCTTGTTCAACATGCCTGGCCTTGTTGTCTGACACAGTGGTACAAATTTTCCACAAGGAGGAAAATGATACTGTTTTGGTGCCTGACTGTGAATGTTTTACATTTTTTAGGTGTTTACTGTAACACAGACTCTGTTCTCAACGGACTAAAATGCATCTTGAGTATAATAACTGTATGAATCAGGGGTTTTGGATGGAGCCAGTGTTCTTAAACGAATACAGACTGTCTTAGTAGCCAGAATGATGTGAGAGTCTTTCAGGTCACAATGGCTGAGCTGCAGTCATCCCTGTCACGCTGCCATGCAAATACACTATGCAAAGCCATTTCTCAGCTGCTATGAATGCACCTGGCTGGGCAGAAGCTTGTGCATTACTCTGCGATTACTCTGGGCTTTGTGGACACCCTGTTAGTACAACTGACCACACAGAAAGGTCAAAGAAAAATTATTTGTCCAGTATTTGAATAAAAAAGAAATCGGCCGAGAGATCAAGTTCAATGATTCGATTTTAGCTGAGGTGAACCCGAGCAGACAGCTGGTGTAGAGCAGTCATTCAAAGGAGCCTCACCATTATTAATGCATTATTTTTATGTGATTCAAATGAGTGACTCCTACAAAAGTTCATCCCGGGTCAGTTGTAAGAACAGAAAAACTAGCCCTACAAACAGGCTGTAAACATGTTAATTTCCATTGTTAATGTTAAGCATTTTAATCTGGGGTCTCAAGGAATTGACTCACTTTTGAAACCAGCCTCAAGTGGCTTTTTGATAAGAAACTTTTTCTTAAAACATCTTTATTAGCTTCATTTTTAAGCTCCGGAGGTTGCTGCTTTGCTCACAGCTTTTTAAAATGAAGCTAATACAGACGTTTTGCATTAAAAAAAAACCTTACAAAAACCTGTTTTACATTCTGAGATTATTCTCTGGTACAAGAGGAGACAGAAGAAGTGTTTGTCAGCGTAAATGTGAAGATAACATTTAATTTTACCAAGCGTATATCTTTATAACTTCTTGGGAAACACCAGATTATACTTCAGGGAGTGTGTGTGTAGGGACAGAAGTGTCAAATTGATAAAGTTATTTCTCAGTGTACAGCTTGCGCCAGGGTGAAGAGGTATCTGATAAACAGATTTTCAACAGCTAGAAATCATGTAAGATATCCTTTGTCCAAACAGGATGAATCTCAAGCACCTGTCAGCCTTTAATAACAGATTGCTGTGTTAAGTTTTTCCATTTGCGTTCCTAATACATGACTTACTTGCAGTGTACTCTGCTGTCAAGCGGTTTGCAATATGAAACTCACCTTGAGGATGATGTGTGGATGTTGGCTAGATTATGACACGCAGCTACACTTGAATGAGTCTACATCCTGGAACACACAGCCAGTGGAAAGACACGAGATAACGTTTCCAGTCAATCTTTCATTGTTTGTTTTGACCCGTCCAGACTTAATGTGAGCTCAGAGTATTTCCTGTCTCTAATTGTTGACTCCCTGACTTCCACGGAACCTGTTTGTGTGTTGGTTGGTAATGTAATTTTAAAATTAGAAGCTTTAATTATTTGATAGTAACAAAATTATTCTTGTCTATCTGGTCAGAGTGGACTGAGGTAGGATGCAAAATGTTAAAATGGCTTTTGTGCAGTTGAAGTCCTCTCCTCTAAATATTTTTGTATTGACATTAAATTATTATGTCTAGCGTGAAAGAAGTCACTAATTGCGGTGGCCTGAAGCTCTTCAGAGTATGTTTCAACTTATTGTTTTGGTTGTAAGGCTCCCAAATTTTCTAGCAGGACTCACCTCCCTGATTAGCATTGTTTCCAGCTATAGAAAGCAGCTGTTCACAGCCATCAGTCTCTGATAAATATAACTGAATACATCCTAAAGTAAAAGGTCTTCAGTGGAAATGAGACATTCACTCAATAAATGCTAACGTTGCTCTTTGTGTCTGCTGGGTGTTTAAATTACTAACTGTTTGTTAACA
>JAPZDV010000022.1:23948803-23967586 GCA_029814665.1 Acanthurus lineatus
TGTGAACTAAGTTACCACCGGAGCACATCCAGTCTTAAATACCACATGATGGCCAAGGAATTATTATTGTCCTCTCCGATTTTTCCTAGAGTATAAGAAACACAATAAATATCTTGTTAAGTTACATATAGAGCAAGGTAAAAAATTTGCAATTAATTTGCGATTAATCGTGCGTTAACTCAGGATATTAATGCGATTAATCGCGATTAAAAATTTTAATCGACTGACAGCCCTACTTCAGGCAAATAAAAACTGTTGCATACTGTGGTTGTTTTTGTATACTGCTGGGATCATCACACTGGTGACATCTCAGCACACACAACAGCTCCATGTTCCTCTGGAAAACAGATACTGTGTTGATAACTTATATCGTAGCCTCACCAGGTCGAGCACAGAAATTCAATAACAGAAAATCTCCACGTGACCCCTAGAAGATAATTACTTTCATCCTGTAAGACACAGTGTTGACCTTCTTCACTTCTCATTACTGTGTAATGTAAAACCTGTAGAATCCTGTTTGTGCTGCTTTGTTACAGACTATCTACAGCTACAAGCCCCAGTTCATCGGCCTCCACTTCCAGGAGGTGGGAGGGAAGGACTACATGGTCAACATGGGTCACGCTGAAAACTTCTTTTGGTAGGACCGATGTGCTTCTCATCATCCATGTTCCTCAACAAAGCCATGTTCTTCTTTCATCATGTGTTAAATGTTTTAACAGACTTAAAAGAGAAAGTCCTCTCTCCTTCTTTTAATTTTTCTTTGCACACAAATGAGGCTGAAACTAAGTTATTTTTGCCTAATTTGGCCGGTTATTTTCTCTATTAATTAGTCAGTCAATTGGTCTATAAAATGTAAAAAACAACAAAAAGTGCATATCATGTTTTTCTCAAAGGCATAGCTGACATTTGAGATTGTGCTTGATGCACCCAAAGGTCAAAAAAACAAAGCTGATAATCAAAATTCGTCCCTATTGATTTGCTGTTGTTGATTGACTAATCAATTAATTGACTCATTTACTCAACTTTTTCACTTTAATGCTAAAAAATATCTCTGTTGTTTGCAGGAGCATCGAGTCCAGTGAGGAAATGAAAGACTTTGACAGGGTTTGCATCTATGTGGACAATCAATTTCAAGCAGAAGACAGCTTCACAGTAAGAAAACACAGCCTCTTTGTCAGTGTAAAGCACTTATTCTTCCACTAGATGGAGTCCTCCTACTTGTTAGCACCCAGAGGCAGTGGGAGGCTTTTGATGATCTCCGCTGTAGTGGGAAAAGCAGGAGCTGCAACATTCAACACTTCAGGGAATCAATTAATAGACTTCAAAAGAACATCATCAAATGTCGTTTCTGTGATGATTAAATAAAATGTAACACAAATTTGAAAAACAGCCATCATTCCACAGCATTTTTGAGACATGTCCAAAAATGTCCTAAAGCCTCTTTTAATGGGAAAACACATTAGTCATTGCAGTCCTAGATTTGTTTTAGGTGTTTATTTCATCAAGTTGAAGGTGTGATTTCACTGTGAAAGTTAAGAGGTAGTAAAGCTCCCTAATACTGTAATAAATATGATAAAGAGAGAATTTGTCCATGCCTACAATTTGTTAAATTTTTATGTGATTAGGTTTTAGTTTAATCATTTTAGTATCATTTACTGCAAAATAATAAAATATGACATGTTGGTGTGATTCAAAACAAGAAGATATTGTTATTCAGTGTGTTGTTCAGTGTGCTTTTAAAACTTAAATCACACCTCAAAACTAATCTGACTGTTAAACAGCTGATATTTCTTTAGAAAAACACAATAGCCATCAGTGGATCACACAGACACTATATATAATTGAAAGTTTTGCATTTTCTCCGAAAAACAGAAACTAAAAACAAACAAAACTGGTGACCTTTTGCACCAGCAGAACTGTTCATAGGTGTGCAGATTTTCGATAGTTGTTGTTATCTGGTTTCCTATGTGTGTTTGTGTGTTTTTGGGTTGGGTTTCAAATGGCAAGGTTCACTGCACAATCTCAGACCGTGCAAAAACCGCAGCCTTGCGTAAGTAATCTCAAAGATATATAGAATGAAACACTGTTGTAGTGGTGTTACACAGTGTGGTCACAACACTGAGGAGGTATATTTAAAGGCAGCTTTGTTAAGTCACTCACGCAGCTACCTGCATCTCATATCGTCATTTATCGTTAAACCCAGAGTCTCTCTGATAGCTGAAGTTTGACTTGGTGAAACGCTGCTCGGGTCATGGGCTCAGCTTCAATCTCTGCACCTGTCGTTAAAGCCATTTCTTGTTTCTAATTTCTTTTTTAGTGATCATCACAAAGCGTAAGCGAGTTCTTAGGTGTTCGCATGGCTGCTAGATTCAGTCCAGGTGTAGAGTAACACCTCCTTAACCCCAGTTTAGAAAAGTGGCTGAGTATTTCTTAAACTATTAACCCTTACTCCTCCCACGTGATCCCCCCACACTGGACGTCTGACAGTAGGGGTCAATGGCTGCATCTGTAGACTGAAGGTGTGCGAAGTGAAAAGGAGAAAGTCAATGGCCAGGTGTGGTGGTTGGGGGGGGGGTGGAGACAGGCCAAAGTCAATACATTTAACTCTAGATTAAAACTATTGATCCCAGCCCATTTTTGCACGATAAATAAAGTGTGAGGTGGGCTAGAAGACAGCTGGGACTAAGTTTCCCCTGCGCTCGAGTGTTTGCACCCTCCGCTGTTTGCCCTGAGAGGGTTGCAGCGGCCCCCACCTCTCCGAATGCCTCATTCTCATTTCGTCGGTGCCACCTGCATTGATTTTCAATTTGTTTCCCCTTGGCTGTGGATCATCAGTTATATGGCCAAGAGAGAGTTTGGGGGGCTCTCCTTTCAGAGGGGCTGCAGGGGTAGAGGGGGCAGACTTGCATGCATTCCCAGTACAAATGGTGTTTTGATAAAAAATCACTTGTAAGTCAATATTTTTTTATTAAACTGTGCACAAACCTGATTGATGAAGATAGGTGTTTGGCAGAGTATGTGGAGGAGAATGTGTATCTGCGTTTAAGAGTGTGTTTGTGTGTGTGTGTGTGTGCATGTGTATTTTGCCATACCATTTAAACAAGACATTGTACTGAACCAACATAAACTAAGCCAGACTTGGTTAAGTTTTCCTGAGCCTTTAATCGAAATATAATCAATAGATCTCTTACAAGAATCACCATAAATGTTTACTAAAATTACAGAACAACAATTACTGAAGTTCGTTCTCAAAAACATTCCTGTAGTTTAGTTTTAGCATAAAGTCAACAACCTTACAAACTCATAAAAACAGCTCCCTGGCTCATATCGTAGTTTGGACAAGTTGGTTGCTAATTGCTGCACACTGGAGTCGACCGCAGAGACACTTCCATTTTATTAAATGAGGATGACTGTGGCACCGAAGATTAACGATCTCTTCAGGGACAGATCTCTCATGCTGGGCCTGGATGTTACTCTGTGTGTGTGTGTGTGTGTGTGTGTGTGTGTGTGTGGTGGGGGGTGCACAGCGGTCCGTCACGCCCCGAACCCTCTTGAGCGCGAGCTGATTTTTCTTCGGCCCCCAGTCACAGCGGCAGCGCTGGCAGACAGCAGGCCTACTGCTTAATACCTTTTAAATTGTTTTAATTTTCTGTCTTTATTGATCTCGCGGGGCATGATTAATCAGATCAGTGGAGCAGGCAGTTAGTACATTAAAAATTGTCAGGCCCATGTCAGGGATGATTGGGTGCGGAAGTGTGTGTGTGTGTGTGTGTGAGAGAGAGGCAGTAATATGTGGATGTGTTGTGCAGTTATGTGTTCACTTTGAGCATCTCTATTCTTTAAAGTTTCATGTGTCTTTGGGAGAGTAACAATAAACTGCGTCGTACTGGATCGTTCAATAAGAGGCTCACAATTCAGCTCACCTGATGGAGAATTGAACCGTTCAATTCATCATCTCAGACGTTGAGTTTAGATGATTGTTTTCTGTTTTGGTCGCCATGTTTAGATGTTAAGGTTTTATTGAGGATTAATACTGTGAAGTCACTTCAAACAGGAGGAACAGAGCTTTTTTTCCATGTAAAAATCATAAATGTCATTGTTTTATAAAGTTAAATGTTGCAAAAAAAAAAGAAAGAACTAAAATGCTATGCTTTAGGTGTTTTAATTGTGTGTTTTTTTTTGGCTGTAATTGTCTGAAACTAAGAAAGTCTGCCACAACATTCAAAGTGTATATTCAGTTCTGCACTTTTTGTAATTTGTAAACCAGAACTGATTTTAAACATAATTTCTGTTTGTGTTGTTGAGTGATACATTTATCAGATATCATTTTTCTCTCTCCACAGGCTCTGGGGAGCATGTACTTCATCCACAAGACACTGAAAAACATCTATCAGTATGATTTTAATGGTAAAAACGTCTCTCTTTATGCATGATGTTTGCATTGATTTTTATCATTTTATTGTTTGTCAGCTGGTGGTGGATTCATAATGCCTTTTTCTTAAAAAAATGAGATGATTTTATATCAGCACAGAAACCCCTCCCCTTGCATCCTGTATTGGTTCGGTAATGGCTCATAAAAGGCTCATGTTGCATATGATTGGCCAGATTCTTGTCATTTTTTTTTTAAATATCGGGAATTTCAGGACATTTCTCCGTGTTTGATGGCAGTTTGATGGCTGCTCCTTCTGGCCAGATATTTGCAAAGAACCTGAATTTAAAGCGTAGCTGTTATTTTCCTGCTGCATAGTCCAGTCACGTTAGGTGTGAAAAAGCTCCCTTAGAAAAGCTTATGGAAGAACCATAAACATCCTGCAGCTGCCACTCGCCGCGTGGCCCGAAACCGATTGTTGTTCACCAAACACAGTCTAATGGCTCGCTTATAGATCCCCTCATCACGTATGCCTCTCTGATGAGGTTAACACCAGTTTATTGATTGCTGTTTGCATGTTTTCTCACTCTTTTACGTGTCACCTCTCTCTCCCCCCTTCTCCCTCTTCTCTCCCCCCCTCCTCCCACAGTTAAGGATTTTAAAGCCGTGTCGGGGCAGAACAAACATGTGGGATCTCTGGACGGGGTCACCACAGTGGAGAAAGAAAAATTCCCAAAGAATTTCTGGCCTGATGTGAGTATGTATGCATGAGTGTGCATCTGTGTTTGCTTACATCTGTGTGGGTGTGTGTGTGTGCATGCAGGTGTGGGGAGGGTTATGTCAGGGCCAAAGGGAGATGTTAGGACAAATGAGTCTACTGGGGCTGCAAAGGGGGCTGTCTGCCTGCTCTGACAGGGAGATGAGACAAATTATGTGAAGGGATCAATAATTATCAGTTTGGCCCTTTAAAGACACGGCTCACTGCTGTTTAGTGACTCACTCTAATTTGTCTCTGTTGCAGTTCAAGTGGTCCAGGAAAGGCTTCATGAGGACCCGCTGGATCATTCACAACCAGTACGTACTGTACACAGAGCTCAGATTTGATTTTTTATTTAAAAAAAAAAAGGAAAGTCAGGGTTGGACTTTCACTTTTGGTTGTTTGTTGACTTTTGTGAAATCCTGTTAGTGGAAGATTGTCCGTTAGAAGATGAACTTTAAGATAAAAAACAACACTTTGATGACATATCCGTCCAAAAGTAAAAGAAAGGAAATTGTGAACTATTTCTCTGTCATCAAAGAAAGGACGGTGTTGTTTTTCTTTCTGTTTTGCAGTTCGAACACCAGCTCAGAGGAAATGACAGCAGCACATTTTAAATGTTACAAAAACACCACGATCAGAAACAAATTACTTAAAGCTGCTGCAGTGGCTCAAACTCACACCAACCACTTTTATCTTCTCCCCCAATACATAAAAATATCAGCTATTTTAAATATATGTAGTCAGTGCAATAAGAAATAAAACATATTGCTGAATTTGACAAGATAGCAAAGAACATATATTTCTAGTGTATGTTTTAAATTGATGTCCATAAAGCCCTGAAATGAATGTACCACAGTCTGTGTATTCAGAGAACATTCGTAACTATTTGCTCTGCTGTGTTGTTACATGAAGGAAATAACAAAAGGAGTCCACAATCTGTGTGCCTCAGCATCACACTGTGAGTCAACAAAGCTCCTTGGTTGGATGCACATTAATTGTTTTCCAGTGACAGCCAAAGAAAAGGAGTGAACGCTCAACGCAAAAGACAAATGTGCTTGTTTGTGGACTCAGTATTAACACGAGTACACTCATTGAGGAGTGACAACCCTGTGCTCACACACACACACACGTGCATACACACTCACCTATTAGACGTCAAGCTTCGTTGGTATCAGATTGTTTCCTGTTTCTAATCTCCACCTGACAAATATTACCTTATTTTGTGTGTGTATTTGCGTGTTTTCTTCACAGAGGTCTGGACCTGGTCAATGTCCACCTATTCCATGATGCCTCCAACCTCATTGCCTGCAACTCCAGTCCTTCCATTTACTCAGCCAACCGTAAAAACGCTCTCAGATACGTCATCAACAGGTGAGATTCTCAGCTACACATAACTTTAAAAAAACATTAATGTAAAATATACAAAATGAGAGCAAATACACCCTGAGATTAAATAAATGAACAATGTTTGACTGACTGAATGAACTCTATGAATACAGTATCTATCTTCAAGTCTTGGCTAATATCACTAATTTTTCTGTGCTTTGATTTGGATAACTCAGTAATTAAGTGTTAACTCTGGCCAGTAACTGCAAAGGATTATAAAATTTTAAAATTTTGTCATAGGAGGTGTGATCAAAAACTTCAGAAATGGTTTCTGTTGCCATGAACAGAGTGCTGCATAAAAATGTGCATGAAGCAGGTGCAAAATATCTGCTAACTGACTTCATCCCCTCTGGAGTTCACCAGAGTTACATGTGTTTCTGTGACCAGTGATACACTGGGACCTGGAAATTGGGTCAGTGACTAAGAATGGTTGAGGTTGTTTGCATCGAATGTTGTACTCAGCGTTGGTAGTTAGACCCCGAGGGATGCATTTATTCTGCACAACCCTGTGAGTGTCAAAGAAAACCACCTGCATGCTCTTGGTTTCACTTCTAAGCTAAGTCACCTTCCTCTGACCTTCCACTGTAACAGCTGCTGTTTGGTCTTTGGTTGTAGCTGTAGACTCAACTGTTGTTATTACTAAAGAATTACACATGAACCCAGGTCTGTTAATGGAGAGGACAGCGAATCACAGACTTCCACACAGTGCTGCTTCTGCTCAGAGACAGGAAACGGCTGATGCACATGCATGTAGCTCCGGGGCTGAAGATGATCAGTCGAATTCATACTGATAAGAGTTACTGCTTGCACCTGCTTTGTGCTCTTTAATGTGCAGCACTCAGTTTATGAGCAACAGGAAAAGACTGAAGTTTTTAATTTCAATTTGTATTCTTGTGAATTTCTATGCAAGTAAGGACTAGAATACAAAATCATCCGTGTGGCTCCTGACTTTGTCGTCTCCTTTCAGAATATCTGACGGCCGCTACACTCCAATGCCTTTCTTCCTGTTTGGAGATTTCAACTTCCGTCTGGACACACTTTGTCTGGTCCAGGTACCTTTAAATTTCTTCTGAGGTTCAGGTGATGAGTGTGTGCATCAGTCTGAAATGTTGACACCCTTCCTTGTGTTTGTGTTTCTGTGAGCAGCATCTGTCCACTTCAGCAGATGTGCAGACAGTGAAGAAGGACAGCAGTAATGAAGTGGAAAAAATCATCTGTGAAGAAAAAGACAATGACCACCAGGTGATTAAAACCAGATCAGTTAAGACAAAAACTGACCATTTATTTTATTTTGTACCACTTTCACTTTACTGTTTTTCACTTCTTTTGTAGGTGCTGCTTCATATTGAGGAGAAGCTGTTCGCATACCTGCACCAGGCGGTTTTCAGGGAGGACAACGGCAGAGCAGTGAGTACATGATCTCAACTTTTTACCCACAGAAAAACTCTGAGGTGACTATAACCCATAATACAACAGGCTGCCTAGCAACAATCTGACTTTTTAGATTAGATGCTATCAGCGGAAATCAGATCCTGTAAATGGCAGAATAGTAAACACAAAAGTTTGGAGGCAGACCAAACTGTGATAACTCTCACAGAGTTTCACCCATGCTGAAGTTTGTTCTCACTCTCCTTGTGCTTGTTCTTAACATGTTGAGGTTTCCTGTAATCAGAAATGGCCTCTTTTCCTTCAGCTTTTGAAATATGACAAAGAAGCCACGGCCTTTCATGATGTTATTAGGGAAGAGGACATTAAATTTCCACCCAGGTAAGACTTCTAATGCAGCAATTTGCTTACATCCAGAGTTTAAACTCCCACCTCTGTTATTATCTTTAAATGCAATGTCACTCTGTCTTTCAGCTACCCCTACAGTGAAGAGTACACTAAACCGACCCAGTACATGAACACTCGCTGTCCTGCCTGGTGTGATCGTATCCTCATGTCACACGGTGCCCAAGATCTCATCCACAAGGTCCATTAATGCTTCACCATCTTGTATTTAGAGCTTAAATCTGTAGCTCTCTGCAGGTTGCAGGATATATTCTCTGGTAAAAAGCAATTAAAAACACAAAGCCCACACCCTACAGGCCACATTAGATGTGTTACTAGGGCGTGGCATATATAGCAGTGCCTGTGTCCTGCTGTGATTGTTGATCTTAAAGAAAGCCTGCTGAAATCTGATCATTCGACTAAAAGGGAAATGCATATAGAGTCAGACTGTGTGACACATTTTTCCCAGTGAACCTCTCTAACACTATTGTCCAACAATGTTTACATTCTCGCACGGCTGCAGAGCTTATTACAAGATTAGTGACTTTTATCTTGAGGCTAACCAAAGATGATATTATTAGCTATTAAATCACCTGTCCAACAGTAGTATCAACATATTCAAGTCCCTTATCTGTCTTTTACAGGATTAGTTACACTTGTTGCAATTTATCTCAGTTTGCTGCCTCAGATGTTTCTTTTTGACTCACTGTGCCACGCCTGCAAGCTTCAGGTTGCTGTGTTGCACTTATTGAGTTTACAATGCTTTATCATAGTACGTAAAACTAACAGTCATTTTCAGAAAATTCGTCAATTATTCATCACCAATATTTAGCTGAAATTATTACACACTATTTACTTCTTTTATATTATGCATTTAAGAGCAACAAACATAAGACTGTGTTTTCTGTTAAGAATGAGTCTGAAGCTGCTTGTTTAAGGCAAAATGTCTGCATCAGCATGAAATGATGATCAGTGTTGTGGAAATAAGAAAACAGTGTTTTCTTAAAAATTAGAGCTAGTTATTCCTTGTATTAGAAGTATATTCTTTAGATAAAGTAAAAATACCTACAAACTACTTAAGTGACTAAATGCGTCACTTACTTTGTTAAAGTTGTGGTTTGATCCGAATGTTTTGCCTCAACATTTGTCATAACAAACGACATAAACGTAACCTACAGTCTCGTCCAGAAGAGTTAAAAATTCACTCTTCTTTTCAGAGAGATGATGGTGAGAGGAGCGTTGTTTACGACACATTGGGTCCAAATGTCTGCATGGGAGACCATAAGGTAACAAGTGAAATAGCATCTTTATTCACCAGACAAACCGAATCAAACCAGCCATGTAGAGTAACTGTGTGTTCTTGTGGTTCTCTCGTAGCCGGTTTTCTTGTTCTTCTCACTGAAGACAAACGACCATTGACTCTGATTCTTCTGAATGGTAAGAACATGTGGTAGTGTGTGTTTCTACACTATAAGGCCTGTGTAGGTGTATATGTGTGTGTGGTGATTCCAGAGGGAGGATTCAGTGTGTGAGAGCGATCACAGTAATCTTGCTCTGCTCCCAAGAGAGCCATAACCGAGGCTGGCCCATTGGAGTCGGGATATGAACTAAGATGAAGTGCCTGCGGGACACGAGAGCTCCTTTGTGTCCGGCGCAGTAGGACCGCAGGCGATCAGCACCTTTCACTGATCTATGTCTATTGAATCCTCTCCACTGTCACTGTGGCAACACGCTAAGTGCATCTCTGGCCCGCTTTTCATTAATTACCATGCGGATGGTCGGCTGGAGGGACATGCATTGTGCCGGACAGGGTATTGGCATTTTTACGGTCATGATTTTGTTTTGCTGCAGTTTAAAAATTTATTTTTAAAGGATGAACTGCTTCTTCATGAGGGTCCATCTTCTGAGGGCTGCAAAATGATGAGATCCACACAATAGAAGGACTAAAAGATGCTACAACAAGCTCGCTTTTTCTTCTCTGTTTGACATTTTGAGATACAAAAACAAGATCATTACAGGAGAAAAGTCACTCAGCTTCATTTTGTTTCATTATAAAAGATTCTGATCATATTGGATTGGAACTGGTTTGTTTTATTTCCAGGGGAGTGATTTCTAATTTCCTTGGTATTAAAGAGATAGTTGGATTTTTTTTCAAGTGGGGTTATATAAGGTACTTATTTAAAGTTAATGTTTTACCTACAATAGTTGGAGTTTGGAGAAGCAGCAGGCGATGGTGTACAATGAATCTTAGCTGAATTTTTTAAAAAACACCCACCTAAAAGAAATCAATATCCACTTTAGAGTATGATATATTAAGAATATTTTCATAGCTTTGCCTTGAGTTCAGACATCACAGTTCAAACAGGAAACTAAAGATGTTATATCACGCTCTCCAACACAACCAGACTCCTTTGACAAAATTAGTGATTTTATCTCGCAGAATCCTGTGTTGGTCCATCATGATCTTGATTGGTTTGTTTGATTTTGTTATTGTGGGACTTGGATGAATTTGAACAGACACTAACTGAAGACACACAATAACATAAAACAAACTAATTAATCAAGGCTGTGGTAGACCAGCCCAGGATTCTGAGAGGTAAAATCACTGCTTTTGTCAAAGGAGTCTGGTGTCTCTGAAAAGAGCACTGATGGATGTAACAGCCCTGTACAAACATCTGATTGTTAAGCTTCATACCTTGATACTACTGCTGCTTTTTCAAACTGGGAGCATTCAAACCACCATCTACTGCAGGCAATACACACACCATCAATTAACCCCTTATACAACCCTACTTTTTAAAAGGAATCGTCACTTTAATAGCATCACATGATTCCCTTAAGAAGAAAATACTGCATCCCAACCTGGATGATTTCTATGCTTTTTTGTCTGTTTGCACTTGATTTATTTGTGTCTACATTTGTGTGTGTGTGCTGCAGGTCCATAAACGCACCATCCTCAGAGCTCCACCACAGTCTCGGTACCAGAGGGTAATCAGCATGATTGTTACCCACCACAACCTCCACCCATCCGTCAGCCGGCTGTGGGTGTCGACACAGGTAGCCCTCGCTGTGAAAACCCCGTCTGCACATCACTGATGTCTCACATCTGAATCTCACTGCCGTATAGTGTCGACCACAGCTCGAGTGACACAAGCACAGATTAATCAGCAGCTTTCATGGCTTTCTGAGGCTGTTGTCCATGATTCTCCACCCACTCTCAAATCTTAAATCCCCTGATCTGAGAGACCAGTGTCACTAAGGATGTTCTAACAGTTCTTGCTCTCAGCCATGGAGATTGTTTCTTTGAATGTGACGAAACAGTTAAGACTTCATTGGTGACTGTGGACCAGCACCTGTACATGAATGTGTACGAGAAAAAGCATAATATTCTTAAATTTTGATTTCAGTGATTTTAGTTATTGTATTTTTAAAAATCTGCCTCTCTGACAGGCAGTATTAGATAAACCCCAAGCAAGGCATCACAATTTTACTTATTTCTTTTTGGCTCTGATCTTTTATAAAATTTCTAAAGTTAGTCAAGCCGCCTTGAAACAAAAACAGGGTTTCAGTGTCTGTGAAGATTCGCAATCATCCGGGTCATTTTTATTCACATAGGGTTGACTCTGAGGCAAATAGACTTGGTTATTAATATAAAAAAAACCATTTCAGCTTGCAGAGTTTTCACTTTAACAGCTATAAGTGAACTGAAGCCTCTTCGATGAGCAGCAGATTAATTTACAACCAAATCCAGTTGTGTTAGATTCAATCCTGTTTGGAAAAAACAACGTTCCTGTTAAAAAAAAATGATGCCTGTCCTCATGACCTTCAACAGATTTTCCTAAAGAGAGAAAAATCCTTCCGTAATTACCAGATAATGGAAATCCTGGCTGCTGAACTGGATAGTTTATAGTCAGCAGGTTTTAAATTAGCCATTGAAGTCAGCTAATAAGCCACTGGTATTTAGAAACTCACCTGTATGAGTTAGTTTTAGCTAAATACGATAAGAAACTGAAGTGTTTCAATAAGCCAC
Source organism: Acanthurus lineatus (assembly GCA_029814665.1). Classification (NCBI taxonomy): domain Eukaryota; kingdom Metazoa; phylum Chordata; class Actinopteri; order Acanthuriformes; family Acanthuridae; genus Acanthurus; species Acanthurus lineatus. The sequence continues at coordinate 23,961,119 of JAPZDV010000022.1, forward strand.
AGTCAATGTAAAAACTAAATTATTAAATGTAAAAAAACATGGGATCTTGAATCACAAAGTATTGGGCCAGCCCCACTGACTAACTCTTTTCTTTTGACTTGGTATTTCATGCCACATTTAGTTTAGGAATTTCTTTTTCCAAGTTGTTTACCGTAACTGTAAGCAAGAATTTACAGGAAAGCTGGAAACAGGGAATGCTGTTATATCAGTTTCCTGTAAACATGCTGGAGTTTTTCCACACATGTAGCTCCTTCGTCACAGCAGCTTTAACCGTGACACACGTCTTGGTTAGAAAAAAAATCCTGTTTCAGAAATGATTTCGATGGTGACCATTTTAACATTAAAATTATGTAAAACTGACACTAGACAGCAGACAAACAGCATTTTAAAGCTTTGACTGCTGTGATAGGAATGAATTCTGACAGCATAGCATCAGTGTTTCACCTTGTTGAATTGAAAACAGCATTTTTTTTTCTGTTTTAAGACCAACTTTACTTTTAATACCAAGTGCTTTATTCCACAAGCTATGACTCAACAGTTCTCAGTGCTTCGTTTTCCTCAATCAAAGAGCTGTTTTTTTAGTTTGTGCTGTGAGACATCTGCACAAAAATCTCCTCCACCCTGTTCTGGTTGGCATCCACCTTTTTTCATTGCCAAAAAGGATTGTTCAGTAGGCCTCACATTGTTTACTTCCAACTGTTGGTGTTTTCATCACATGACTGCACTTGAAATTCAAAAAAAAAAACTGTATATAAACGGCAGATGAACGAGTTTGCACTCACGCACACACAACCCAGGAGGCGCTGTTGTCTTATTTTGTTTTGTTTATTCCTAGTTTTATTCCATAGCCACAGTGCTGTAATATATATTTAATGTGTGAATTATTGGTTAGATTTTTTTAATAATAACTAACTGAAAGAATTTAAAAATCTCTGTGGTTTGTTACTTCCATCCGTCCTTTTAGCTTTTACCAGATTATAGTCAATGTCGGGGTGAGTGTTTTGTGAAATTTCCTTTTTTGTGGCACAGCTCAGTGGTCCTGTATTCACACAAAAAGTACTTTTAATGCATAAAGTCACAGATATTCTCATCAAGTTCGGACTGTCTGCATTGTTTGTACAGTGGCACGGAAGCCTCACAATCACAAGTTAAGATGCAAAAAAAAGTTTGTAAGTAAAACAAAAACTTTTAGCAGTTCACTGTTGAGCCGTCATTGGAGTGGAGTTCAGCTCAAGGCCAGTATTACCTTTAGATTAACTCTGGTGAAACACTACGTCATTGTGATATTTCACTTTTGTAAATAAAATATTACCCACATAAATATGTTGCATTGTCTTTGATCAGCTTCACCAGCAAAATATGGAGTCTTCGCTGCAGCATACCGGAGATTTTTCTTACACAAAGCTTCTAAGCCTGGCGTGCCAAAACAATGAGCTTTGAAGATTTGTTTCTGTCTGAAGCTTTTCACTTCTAGTAATAACTATTGTCATCGCTCGACAATCATGTGAGTCACGCCTGTAACAAAAAAATTTGCTTCCTGCATTTACCATTTCCCAGATGAAGCCGATAAACCTGCTACTGCTGCCATTCAGGTTTTAGCTGTTCCTTAGAAAAAGGAGGTGGAGCGACCAACAATAAATCCAATTATTAGTATTAATACTTTTCTTTTTGGTTAGATTGTCATAAAGCAAAATTACACCAATGTAGATTTTTGTGCAAGTCCAATTGAAGAACAGGGTTTGCATGGATGCTTGAAATCCTTGTTAATACTTGAATTGTAAATGTCTCTTCAAAGTGCTTCAGTTTTGAATTAAGTGCTTAAAACTGCAGCTGCATTATTATCCAGATAAGCTAATCTATACTGACTAAGCCCACTATATGGGAAACCAAAACTATCTACAGACAGGTGACATATTTTGAAACATAAAACTTTAGCATGTTGTTACAAAATCCAATTTTGGTTGTTTATAGCACAGTTATTTTAAGTGTAAATGCATGTAAAATTGAATATAACACAATTGTTATGAGCTTGAAAAGCTTGAAACTGAGGTGCTTGAATTTTACCATTGCACAGGTGCAGAAAACCTTAAAGAAATATCAGCCTGTGTCATGCGAACTAAACCTTGACCTACCGCTAACTTAACCCAATGTGCATGTTACTTGATGCCTGTGTTATGCATTCAGTTTTTATGTACCTGTAAATTCAGCCATGGAATGAATTGTGCTTATTTTGTGGCAGAAAAAGAAAAATGGCATCTGAAACAGAGGAGCTATTAAGCCTGCCCTCTAGAGCTGAAATGGACTGGGCTGTTTAGGCCATTTTTTGTTCAGACTGAAAGTGTTCAAGGGCCGACAAATCAAGAGACTGATTATAACCTTTATTGCATTACATTTTTTGTGTTGATTCAGTGGTTTGCTTCCGATTGATCCACCATCGCAGCAGGTTAGAGGGAGACAAAAGAGTGTGTTAGCTCCTGAAAATTCATAAATCCCTATGATTTTATCATTCTTGATCACTTTTAAATATTTGCATTACCACAGCTCGAGTATGGACTCAGATATTTGCAATAAATAACAAACATTCACACAGCAAGGTCACTGTTGGAACAACTGTCTCCTGACAAAATCATCTGGCCTGAAGTCACATATGGAGTCTTAACTCAGCGAGTCTGAACGGTGAATGAGCTGATCTGTTGGTATTGATTTTGTGTTGAAGTGGGCTGTGAGGGTCATTGTCTTCAACCGCACTGGTAAATCACACCAGATTGGACCTTTGACCTTTGTGCTGCTCCCTTCAGTGTTCGTCTTTTTGCTTTCAGCTTGACCGCAAATACACAAGAAAGAACTGTAGTCAAATAAAGTAAATAAGAAGCAAAGCAGATAGTTTACCAGCAAGTTTTATGAAGAAGTCGCTGTAGTTTATTGTCCACAGTACTCGTGTGTTTTATGTTGTCCACCTAAATATTTTTAAAAAGTAAATATACAATGATGGAAAACAACACTGTTTATTGAAGTTAACTTTCAATTTAAGTAATTAGCAGAAATAAAAATATCATATCATCATCAAATAAACCCTGTAACAAGAATTTGAAATTATATAATTGAAAAGCAAAACACCTTAAAATCCAGTCCTCAGAATGACTTCACCTACAGGTTTATCAAGTTATCTTCTGCTCACAACAAAATTTTTGCATGTATTTTACTAAATGATGGTTAAAAATTGTTTAATAAAGTTATTTCAGCATATAGTGTTGCACCTCTTGCAATTTTTATAACTGTTTCATTTTGAAATTCCTAAAGGCTCAAATGTCCAAAAAGAAAACACATGAAAAACTTTATTGTACTTTATTTTTTATTTAATATCAACAGCATCATGCAGTTTTTTTTAAGTAATATTCCTCTGTTTTTACAAAACAATGTGTATAACATAACCTCCCCACATACCAGTGTAACATTAAACAGGCCGGATATCGTTTTCTTTTTTTTTTTTTTTTTTTTACAGTACTTATAAAAGTAAACGTCTTTTTGCTTTTCTTGCAGCCTGTTTGTCTGTTGAACCCGTTGATGCTCTTCTGTTGGTTCGACAGTTGACCTCTTCTGAACATGCTCATTCATCAAACTCTTTATTCAAAACCAAAAAACTTTTAATTACAGCATGCAGGTCTGCTGGGAAACGCGCGCGCGCGGTGTGTGTCTGTGTGCGCGTGTGAAGTCATATCAGACGTGATGTGGCCCGAGGCGCAGGACGGAGAAAGCTCTGCGGTGTTTGCGCAGCAGCAGTCGGATCTTGTCGTCGTCAGAGTCCGGGTCCAGGGGCTTGTTGTACTCCTCGTCCTCCACCTCGTTCTCCGAGGCCTCCCCGCTCTGCCCCGCGTGGCTGGCCTGCGTGGAGCTCGGCTCGGACGCGCTCTTCTTCCTCCACTTGGTGCGTCGGTTCTGAAACCACACCTAACCACAACCGGAGGGGGGAGGCGGGGCTTGATGAATGAACTTTTCCTCTCAAACGTGCATCTTGTTTACAGACAAAGGTAAAATAAAATCAACCCCGACCACATTTTTGCATAATGCAGGTATGCAAGTGTTATCACGTTGTTCTCCTGGCTTCTTGTGCACCAGATAAGATTTTTTTTTAAAGTCTATTCTTGCACTTGTGAGTGATAAGTGAGTAAACTTGATTTCTATTGCCCCTTTTTAAACTAAAGTTGCAACTGTTTTTTTTTTACAACTGCACACAAAATCATAAATTATCTCAAAAAGAACATCAAACCACTGGAATAAAACATTTAAGGTCCAACTATAAGTTGTAACCGCCTCACATTAAGCATCATTTTAAAAGCTTTAATTTAACGTGCACATATCTTTACCTTCACTTGGGATTCAGTCATTCCCAGAGAATAAGCCAGTCTTGCTCTCTCAGGCCCGGCCAAGTACTTCGTCTGCTCGAATGTTTTCTCCAGAGCAAAAATCTGATGCCCACTAAATGTTGGTCTGGTGTGTTTCTTCCTGCCTGTCACCTCCCCCAGAGGACCACTGCCTGAAAAGATTTCAGAGGAAACAAATGACTGAGGAAACCAGATTTCTGCAGAGAAAAAAAGATTTGCCCATAGATTAATTCCTAGCTATGCAAAAATGAGTTGCTGTGTGATTTAAAAAAAAAAAAGACAGTCACAAAAATATTAGTCAAATGTTAACAAAAACATAATGTGACCCTGTGATTAGAAACTTTTACACGCATTCTTTGAATTTAGAAGATAAATGTTTGATACAAACATTTGCTAAACAGGCAGCATTATCCATGTATAATATTAGAGGGCCATTTTTTAAATATTTGAGTTTTTGTATTTTACTTGAAATTATCTTTTAGATATGATTCTTAAAATAAACACTTGGACTTAAGCATTTTACATATTAATCACATGTTGAATAATAGCTTATTATGTAAGCATTGCTCAGTTCTTCAAACCAATACAAACAAAACATTTTGGCTTAAATTGTACATTGTTTGTGTGTCTAAGTTTTTAAAGCTGCTGTATATCTGCATATTTCTGTATTGTTTCTGATTAGATCGACTTTACTTGTTTTAGCACAGACAAAGCCCATGTTGGCATCACAAACTGTCCTCAGAAACACACACAGGTGAGATGTGACATGTTGATGGTCTGGATGTTGGCTTCACTCTGCAGAGTTCACACTCACTGTTGGTGCACTGCTGCCTCCCTCCTCTCCAGTCGTAGCCACTCTCTGCCCAGCAGCTCACGCTGTGACCCTTCATGGGGCACTCGGTGCCAGGCTTGGAGAAGCCGCCCAGGCTGGAGTTGTAGTCTCGGTTATAGTACATGGATGTGCTGTCCCGATACTCCACCATGGAAGGGGGGCGAATTCTCCCATGGTGGAGAAAGACCCCTGGATGTTTGGATCCATGAGGAATTCTGTAACTTTACCTCCAGTTCTCAGTAACACATCCAATAAAATCCAGGCAGGAAGGGACCTCCGATAGGCCCACGAGGAGTTCTGTCACCCACAGGCCAAGTCTGGATCTAAGATCAGATCCACCGTCCCTTAATATTCAGATATACGAGAGCACTTATAGCAAATTTAAACAAAGTCCCTGGTGTTTTCCAAAGTTGCACACATCAGAAATGGTGCAGCTGCATATAAACTCTTCACTGTCGCCCTTCACCTCTTCTCAGCCACAGAGCTGTCTGTGATAATCGCATATCTGAAGTCTCGAGCAAGCCCTCTGGACACAGATTTGAGTGTTTTCCTACAGACGTATGCCTCCTGCTGGCTCCCTCCTCAGATATAATTAATAAGCAGTTTCTGAAAGTGGAGTGGCACCTTGATAAAGATAGGCCACATTAGAATTCAAGCCTCTTATTGGAAGGCAGCAGATTAATTGTATTTTGAACAGGTGGAGTGGGAACAAGTTGATTTTTTGATGGCCTGCCATGTCTGACCAAGTGTGGTGGAGCGGGGGCAGCTGAGCCTGGAGTGCACAGAGGAGGAGGAGAAGAAGAAGAAGAAGAAGAAGAGTTACACTACACCAGTGCTTCTCAAATAGTGTGACCCCGGGGAACATGCATGGTGAAACTATTGTTTAGCACGACATTCTCTGCTTTTGCTGCACTGAAGACAAAGTACAGATCCCAGCTAAACATTAAGCAGGAGCTGAGAGTTGCAGTATCATGCTTCAAACCCGCTTTGAAAAGTTGTGCAGTGCAAAACATGCTTATTGTAGCAATTAATCCTGGCTTCATCATTTTGATAAAAAAAAATCAGCACAATTTGTTTTATTCATTTTTGTTTTGCAGGTTAAAGCGTTTTATATGTTGTGCTTCTGAGGTAAAGGTGCTGATCAATTTTATTTATTATTATTTATTCATTTTATTTTAGTTTATTTTTCAGTATCAAATGGCTCAATTATTTGGTTGAAAAATGTTTATAGTTTACATAAGAATTTAATTTTGT
>JAPZDV010000022.1:23983289-24037336 GCA_029814665.1 Acanthurus lineatus
CCTGTCACCCGGGAAGTCCTCCGCGAGGGCAGGCAGAGCGCGGGCTGGGAAAGAGAAAGACAGAGAGAGAGAGAGAGAGAGAGAGAGAGAGAGAGAGAGAGAGAGAGAGAGATTGTGTGTCCTGGCGAGCTTCAGGAGTAAAGAGGGAGAGAAAGGGCAGGAAGGGTGTGCAGCGTGGCTTACGTGCAGGCAAACAGAAGAAGGTGTGAGTTCACTTGTCCGTGCCTCTTTTTTAAGGTGAGTCCATTCTTTCTCATGGGAGCACAGATTTAAATCAAAAGGGAGTGATCGTTGTCGTTGAGGCTGTAGAAACTTGTGTTAAGCTTGGCTGTTTTTTTTAAGGTGGAGCAACCTGTCTGACGGCTCAGGGCTCCACAGGATTAGTGAGCCGCTGCAGACGTGCACACCAGTGCATTGCAGTAAATGGAGGGATGCTGCAGTTTTGCACCTGAAAACAGGTTGAACTGTGTGATCTGCATGGTTTTTGATGTTGAAACAGGCTTTTTGGAGTTGGAGGTGAGAGCAGCTGTGAGTTGCAGCTGTGAGCTGAAGAGAGAGAGAGAGAGAGTGTGCACTGTTATCCAATATGTCATCCCTCATTGCTTTGCCCAGCTGGCATGTGCGCACTGACATCTGGCTGAGCTCCAGAGACTCAGGAAAGTTTTTTTTTGACAGAGTATTTTCCCGTCCTGCTGCAGATTCCAGGCGGTAATGACCTGAAATCAGGAGGGTCCACTCCTCACCGGTGGCTCCCCCTTTACTGTCAGGGTGATTTCCACAGTTGGCTCTGATTCCCTTTGTGATCTTACTGAGGGTCTGAGCTGCCAGTCCTCATATCCACAGGCTGCACTCAGCTTTAAGGATGCAAAATGACAGGCATGAGGACTTGTGAGATTTTTTTTTCTGCTGTTATCGTGAGCTGACTTTATATTTTCTCATGCTTTTTCTTGACACATTGTATGACAGTTTTACTCTCACAAAGCCTGAATAATATTAAAAGTGTTTGTTGTGAGAATAAATCAGGTAAACCTGCACAGCTCTCCGATGTCTCCTGGAGAGAGGGGCTTTGATTTATTGCAGTGCAGCTCTTCTTGGGAACACATCGCCTCTCCATTGACAAGAAGCACACAGGCTGACTCCTCCTGTTGCCCAGACTGAAGGAGCACCATACAAGGAGGTGAAATACTTCCCTCCTGATAAATGTGTGTATCCCCCAATAACTGCATATCATAAACTTGCAGCTCCAGGACCTTGTATGGGCTGCGTCTGCACATCTGCTAAGTTGCAGAGGGGAAACATGTTTGTGTGATGAACCTCACAGGACCTCTAACATCTCTCACATAACTGCACAGTGACTCATTTAATGTGTTTAGAAATAAATGCCCGTCTTATTTATTCACCAAATGTGCTTGTAATTACATTCTCACTACTTTTTAAGGCAGGATTTTTACAGCTTTATGACCTGTTATGTAACCTGTTGGGGCAGTTTTAAGGTTGTGTACATGCACGTGGGTGATAAGACTTTACCCTTCTGTCTGTTGTGTCAGTTCATGTTCAGGAAATTAACACTTCATCAAAAACATCCACATCTCTTTTAAGAATATACAATCACACATGATGCACTTCGGTGTTTACCCAAACAAAATGACCACCTTAAGTAAATACAGAGCTCGTACTTCGTCTGGTTTCCTGCGTGTATGTGAACAGGACTTGGATCCTTTCTTTCTGGACTGTGAGCAGGAGTTCCCATCTCATTGAGTCAATGATTAACTCACCATTTCTTCTCACCACCCAGCAAATGGAAGCAAAGAAACAACACTTGAGCTAATGAATGACGACCGCTTCACAAGTGACACTTTTATTTGTTTTGTTTCAAGTCTCAGGACGTTCAGTCATTGTCGTTGCTCATTACAGACACATTCTCTGCCGCCACTTGCTTTTATAGGTGATTTATGGATGATGTGATTCTCCTTCTGACCGCAAATCATTACTTTTCCCGATGGTACACCAACACATCACAGAAGTTCATGGGTCAACACAGTGACAGTTATTCATTAGGGGATGTGTGGTCACCTTGACAGCCTTGTTCTTGGTGAGAACAATGCAAGAAGCTCTGCATGTGGTGGAAAAAAGGGGTCATCTTAGGTCGAGGGAACTGTGATAACTAATAAGTGCTGAAGAAAACCGACCTCATAGTGGGTTTGCTTGCCATTTGTTGACCTTGCTGTATGGTGAAGTGAACAGTTTTGTCTTTTTTACACATTTTTGAGGTTTGCCAACTCCTTTTCCACAGTAGTGCTTTTTACAGTAATGTGTTGCTTTTCCTGGCTGTGAAAACCCTCCCCTTGTGATTCACAGGAATCACAGAGGTGTGGCAAAGTTCACTGACCTTGTAGCTGCTGAGCGTGCTCTGGCTCAGCAACTTCATATAACAGACTGATTCCTAATCCGCTACTTATGTGTTGAAAAGGAACCGAAACAAAACATTATACTCAAAGTCAGAGTGAAAAAAAAAGTGAAATTGATTTTGTCGCATGCAGATTTTGTCACACAGGATCATTCTCAGCGATGAAATTCTGAAAGAGGCTTGAAGAAAAATATGAGAATATTAGGAAAAACACAAATTAAGGTAAAAAATGTAGAAGATGAAAGTGAAATCTAGCAAAATTAACAAAAAGTATGCACAACAAGAACACACAAGGAGCAAATAATGATTGTAAAAACATAGTTAATCACTGGCAGAACAGTAAACAGAGTTAGTTTACATCCTCAGTAAATATACACAGGAGTAAAAGCACAAGCAGCAGTAACAGGATGGAGAATATCTACAGTGAGAATACAGAGTTAAGAACACTGGTGTCGTTGATTTTTGGATATTAAATTACATGGATGTTCATTGAATATGCACATGTTGTGACGTAGCAAGAACAACGTCATGTTTAATTGGATGATGTTGATGGAGCCGTCAGACTTCTGCTTCATGAATCAGTTTACAGTGTTTAACATCTGGCAGAGAGCTTCCACAGAGGGGATAAGTTTCCTGAGGACAGAGGCAGAGATTTCCATACTGAAATCCCCTGATTCTCATTTCTGGATGTCCTCAGTAACCCTGTGATTAAAATAAATGTAAATCTGAAGTAGGATGTATTAGAGGATTCACTGCCGAGCTGGAAATATAAAATTGCTGGTGATTTGATGACAAGTTTAAAGCAGGACGTCATCATCATCGTAACATCATCAGCTGGGATGTAAACAAACTTTTTACTGCTGTTTTTTTCTTCCATTCAAACACTGATCCTGCGGTGATAATGAACCTCTCACCTCGCAGGTATCTAACTTGTAAAAGTCTGGTCTGTTAAGTTCTTATATTTAAGCAGGACAGCACCAAAACACCAACACACACCACCAGCTCTGAAAAACCTCGTCTCCGTGTGAAAGCTTGTTGCTGCGTCTGCTGCTGAGTCTCAGTAATTATATAAGAATGCGCTGAGAGTTCAGAGTAAAACCCAGGGAGAGCCAGACTTCTGGACCAGGATTTTCTTGTTAGATATCAACGCTGATTTTTCCTTATTAGGCAGGATTGTGTTTGGTGCTCTCGAAGGGGGAATGCGTGCAGTGCTGGAGGATTTCTCTGTTAGATTTATCTCCCCAGAGAAATGAGACACAGAGACACTGTTATGACATGGACTTACTCATCAGGATGTTGCAGGGATGAAGCAATGCTCTTCAGGTTTTGGACCTCTGAGTGGATGCAGTTTCAATGTCAACTTGATAATAATTTAGTGTCAACAAAAAAGAGGTCCGTACTTCTTAGTGATTAAAATTGTATTAGGTTATTTTTACATAAAAAGAATGATTCAGTCCCTCAGGGGAATAATGAGAGTCAGATCCTTGTTGTCACTGCATGCATTCCTTTCAATAATAGCATCAATATGATAACTGCACCGTGTATTAAAGGAACATTCCCCTGATTTTATGCTAAGTTTTTCGCTTACTTAAATCATTAGTTGCATCATGTCGTTTGTAGCTGTGGAGGAAGTTTTATTATGGTGTCAAGAAAAATTAAACATTTAAGAAGTTTGTGCAACAAACTGTAGGAGTGTCCAAGAAGTTCAAGTGTTTAGGAGGCTGGGAAAGTCTAGTTAAAAGAGATGCAGTCGTGTTGCATTATGGGAAATGTAGGATCCCTTTGCTTTTTCAAGTTTAACCATCAGAGTCAGGATATCACAGTCTCTGCTGCTTTCTCTCATCTTTAAACATGACTCTCGTCACAAACTATATGGAAATGCACCCACATATGTTTCTTAAAGTAACTGCGCCCATTATGAAGTGGGTGTGTATGGAAACAGAGGGAAGCTATCAAACCGCAGCAGCTGTCGTTGATGCTTGAATGGCAGCAGTGTGCAAGTGACAAGAAGCTTCTTTGTTTACTCCTCAGGATTTTTCGCATTATATGTGTGGAGACAGTGTTTGTTGGAAAATGCCACTGATTTTCTCCTCCAGATATTTGCTCATTAGTGTGATGGAGCCTTCAGAGTAAATGGCAGAGAGGAGCTCTGGTGTAAATAAAGGAACGGCATGTCAAACACATTGTAAATGGGATTACTTTAAGCCATTATTTGTAAATGTAGCTTGTTTACTGTGTGTCCCATTGTTGGGCAGATAATCAGCAGTGATTGCAGTGGGCGATGATAGGTCGTCTGTCATGCCTGAGCGGTAATGGTATTGTTGTAGACACAAGCCTCCGGTTCCCATATTTTTCTGGTTATGTAATGCAGTTTATTGGGAGATGATGAGTCAGATAGAGTAACATCGTTGTCTGGAAACTGGAACACTGATTCTATCACTGCTGCCTCCTAACTAACCTCGTGCACAGAGACACAGAGTGAGTATAGTTTTCCTTGTCTTGATTGCAATGATTATTGACTCTAATGCTGCATGGAAAACTCATCACGGCAGATTTTGTTGGGGGAAGCTCTCAGCCTGTTGTAGCTCAGCTTACACTTGGTCAGTACTTTCCTGCCAAGCTACAAAACTTTAGATTTTGGTACCAGATTAGAAAAACATACCCTAATCCTTATTTTAACCCTGTTGTGCTCTATAGCATCTACTATCTGTGATGTTTCTGTTCTCTGAGTTACATTTGCCTGCAGTCTGTTTGCACATACAGTGTTTCTGCACAGGCCGGGGTTGCAGGGATGCAACGCCATACGGTGGCTTTGGTTTCTATGCCAACACTGCTATTATGGGCCATTTATCCACTGTAGATGAGAGGTGTCTGCTTCATACAGGAGCGGAAATGGCCTCCCCCTCATTTTCCTCGTGCCTTTGATGTTGAAACAGCAGGCTTAATCTGTTTTTCTGAGGTGCAATTGATTAGGAGCCGGTCTCCACTTTCAGTAGCTGACCTTCTCCATCATCCCGCCCCTGAACTCCGGCTTATTACGGCATCGTGTGACTGGGAAAAGTGAGGCGGGTGTGTGAGTCACACCCATTGTTTTTGGGTGGGTTTTTCCTTAGGAACTGGGAAAAAGTGGGTGACGCTAACTTTCCTTCTTGGGAATACTGGTGGGATAATGGAACAGCTGTCAAGGCTGCCTGGATGTAAAATGTGATTTATGATGGAAAGACTTTGTGGAACCCAACAAAACAGAGACCTTAAGGGTTAAACAGGAGAGACTGCAAGATTCAGAATGAAAACTTCTGATTATTTTTACAAACATTGATTGGATATCTTCAATTAAAAAAGAACAGATCTGACAGATGCAGCTTTTAAAACCTGTTTTCTTGATTATTTTAAACTCTGAGTGAAAAAAGTCCAAATGAACAAACAGTTTTCTGTCAAAGTTTGAACAGTTTAGGTCATTTAACATGAAACTTTTCAGTATCATTGTGTCTGAGCTCCACTTACTGATTATATTTAAAGTTCTGGAAAAAGGTGATGTCACATATTTCCATCAAGTTTTAGCAGCATTTAACTCAAACGGTGGTGATAGTTGGGGGATTAAGTGTTTAAAACTAAATAAATCTAATCATTTGTTCACAAAATACTTTCCTCATGCAGTAACCAATATTCAATTTTATATAGAAAGGCTTAAAAGTTAAAACAAAGTTTATTGTCTCTAATAAATAACATTAACTGATGTAAAACTTCTCCATTATGTTTACAACAATTTAACCTCAAAGTGAAGCTATTTAAAGTTATTTTCTTGCACATTTGTTTAAATAAATAAACAAATAAAATAAATATAAATAAATAAATAACATCAGCAACAAGGAGAGATTAAAAACTGAAACACAAATAAAACACGTCATCTTAAAGGTGCAAATCTCCCTTCAAAATAATACAATTTGGGTTTTATTCATAAAGCATCCAGTAAATATTTCAATGCAAGTGAAAAAAGGTATAATTTTATTAAAAAGTATCAACTTTGTGTTTGTCTTTGCAGATATTTTTAATGGTGGGTGAAAGATTTTGACATCATTGACACAAGGACCAAAACTGATCACATGCAGTCTCAGGTAAAGACCTTCTTAATTGTGCAAAATATTGACTTGTTTCATGAATGCAAAATTCTTTCAAAAATCCAGGAAAAAACAGTGTCACACAAGTCAATCTAGTGTCACAACAACTGTGCAGATAACAGCTCAGGGTTTTTTCCCATGACCCCCCCAGCAACCACACTGAGGGGAGCAAAGCACCTGACTCAAATAAATAGACTGACCATCATGGGAGAGGAGAGTTAAAAAAGATCACCATGGAGACCACAAGACCACTGCTGGCACTGCTGGACTTTCAGTTTGACATCAACGGCCCCCCCTTCCAACCTCTCCGGCCCCAGCTCCGCCCCCCCCTCGGCTGGAGAATAGGGAGACCTGGTGAATAGGGAGTTAATGGGCTCATAATGGTGCTCTCCTGTTTCAGTGCCCCCGCTCTGCACCTTCAATGAGGCCTTTCTGTGGTCGTGGCAAAGGAGATGATGAAGAGGGAGGAACACCACTTCCCACTGGCCCTGCTTTAAATAAATTAGGAGCCTTTTCATCTGAGCCCCCCCCCCTCCACAGGGGCCACATATTGTCTGGGGAATAGCTGGGCCACTAACAAGTTCACATGACCTCCCATAGAGAGCAGCGTTTACCCAGAGCCAACAGGAGACACAACGGGAGCAAAGTTCACATATTGTTTTCTTTTTTGTTTATCCATATTTCTCATTTCCTCCATGTTTAGCAACGAGCGGAAGCGTTTGGCGATCCGAATGGCTCCCAGATTATCTTCTCGAGGGGGCCCGGTGGTTCCTCCGGTCAGCAGATCGAGCTGACCCACGAGGTGGTCATCTCCCCTGGACTCCCTACGCCTCCTCTCAGCCCTTTCCGCTCCGCAGGGCTGCCAGCTGGAGAGTTCAAGGTATGTAAAGTCCTTGAGGCTGTGTTAATAACAACGCTGAGATGGAGCTCGTGGAATGCAGTAAACAAGTGCTCCTCCCTGTGGAAACAATGATGCATCACAGCCATGGGCATGTTTTGAGTCCATCACTATTACAGCTGTCAGTGCATTACAAAGAGATGTTTGTAATACCGATATAACTACGTTTTGTCTGCTTTTCTTAAGGTGACAGAGGTGAATGGAAGTGGAAATCTCAGCTTTGGATCTTACTATGGTCCCTCACAAGCTCATGGTAAAGACTCTTTTTTAAATCTGTGTATTATAAGAGTGACTTGCTGTGCAGGTCAAAACATGTTTTCAGGAAATATATATATATTTGGAGGAAGTTTATAAAAAATGTTAAGACTAAAAGCACAAGAGTTTAATGTTGCATTTACTGTTTTATTTGAAAATGTGCTTAAAAAAGTTTCAGTTTAAGTGTAGGTCATGAATAATTTTAAGTGTTAATTTAAGTGGAAGAGCTAAGATATTTTGACATCAGTTGAAATCAAAGTGCTGAAAGAAGCTGATATTTGTAGGTTGAACTGTGTGTGATTATATGTTTGTGCTGAAAGTGTCATTTAAAGCTGATGCACTGAAAGAAATTAATGCCAGTTTAAGTGTATAAATCGATGACAATCCTTGTTAAAGCATCAGCTGATGTGCAAAACATGGGAAGCAGTTCTATCTCACACAGGCTCTGCCCCCTGCTGGACATGATTGGTAGTACTATCCACCTATAGCATGCACACATTTGGTCACTGAAACTTGCATAGCTGACAAATCCACCTGTGCTTAAAGATCAATTATATTATTTAAAAAGAAAGTGATGGATTTACTTGAAATGACTGATGATGTTTTACCACTGACAGGCCCTGAATTGCCATTTTAATCCCAAAAACATGTTGATTAAACCATTCATGTTGTGACTGTGACTCAGGTGGACTGTCCAATGGCGTCCAGAGCTCTGCCACTTTGCCTCGTGGTTGGACTCCGACAAGGGAGGAGAGGCTGATCAAGTATTCAGGAATCGGTCCAGTGGATGAAACCGGGATGCCCATCGCCTCCAGATCTGTAAGTAAGATATAAATGTAGAATCTACTGTTGCATAATTAAATACTATGTTAAAGCTGTATGGATCTTTTAAAATTCTTGCATAATCTTAGAAAACATTAGAAAACATTAGTTTTATTTTGATTTAAGCTGACAGTGTTCAGTTGTTCAGCGTGCTGTATTTCTCAGGTCTAATCCCTCAGATTTATTTACCTTCTGCACCCTGCCCTCTTTTCTTATACCAGAGTGTGAACAAACCCAGAGACTGGTACAAGAGCATGTTTAGACAGATTCACAAGAAGCCAGAGGGTAAGGAAGCTCCTCCTCCTCCTCATCCTCATCCTCCTCCTCCTCCTCCTCCTCCTCCTCTTAAACACACAACACCGGGGTGAATTCCTCTCTGTTAGCATCAGGTACCACAGATGTGATCCAGCAAACAGATTATAGCAGAGGCAAAACACGACATGATGAAAGAGCCTTTAAGTCTAATGTCATTTCTGCTCATTAGCTCTGACAATAATCCAGCCTCTCATCTCAGCTCCACTCACATCAAACTGTTCATTTGTGTCTGTCATGTGTTGTGTAATAGAGACACAGTCCCTGTTATTTGTGTTGTTAATGGCACCGTTGCAGCACTTTAGGTGTTTTTTTTACTGACTTCTCTGGTTCAGTTTTGTTTATTTGTCTGTGGACTTTAAAGACCTCAGGAACATTACAAGGCACTTACTGAGGTGCCAAACTGGAAAAAATGCCACTGCAAAAAAACAGCATACACAGTACACAATATACAATTACTCAGACGGTTAACTTACTTTAGAAACTTTGAGTATATTTTCCCCAAAATGCAACAGTTTTATTTCTTTTTCACTGTAAGACTAATCCAGTTATTTTAAGGGAGTATTAAAGTATTAAAATAAATATATATGTCTCATATTTTGCTTTATTTATCTAAGTAAAGCACTTTAAAGTGTAAAAGAGTCTCTCTGTTGTACTTATCTACCAGAACCCGAGCTGGATGATTCAGAACGATGGTCAGCTCAACGTAAGTGAATCAACCAAAGTCCACATTGTTGTTCTGTCTGGTTACATAATCAGTTTCTACTTAAGACTGATCTGCACTGATCCACTGATCCGCAGGGGTCCAGTTATCTGCCAACACCGAGGAAAGCAACGAAGCAGACAAGAATCTCTTCAGACTGACACCTTATGGAGCTCTGCCAGACTGGTGAGTTTACATCAGTTTGATGTAATAACTTCAGAGTCACGAGGGCTTCGCTTATCAAACTCAGCACTGAGAAGAGCCGAGCTGCCAGTCCATCACAAGACACACATGAACTCACTGACAATCATTCGCTTTTACACCTCTGAGCAATTTAATAAAGCCTGGGGTCAATCTGAGCCTCATGTTTTTTCACTGTGGTAAGAAAATGAAACATAATGCACAGAAAGTCCCAGAGGCAGAAATCAACTTTTAATAAACAGTTTGATGTTTTTGGGAAAATGTTCAAGTGCTTTCTTGCCAAGAAAAAGACAGAAGACTGATACCACTGTGACACCTGTATGTCAAACATGTCTAAATATGCAGCTACAGCTTAAATCAGCTGACATTTAATGGACAGATTTCATCCAGCTGTCGTCAAATAAGCAGATAAGCATGTTTCCCAAAATGTTAAATGCTACTTAAAGCTCTGGTTTTTAGGTTATTATTGGAAGTCTTAACCAAACATTTACTAATTTAATTTTGTTTAAAAGAAACACAGATTAGGCAGTAATGTTATCATGAAAGTTTGGAGCATATATCTAAGTTCAAGAGAAAATATGCAAAGAAACTGTGCAATTATGAAATTAAACAAGAGAGGAAATTACTGCTGCGCTCTTTTCTTTTCAACAGCGCAATTATTTATAATTCTTCTCCTTACATCAGATAAAAACTGCAGGTGACGTCTTTTTCAAATACCAGCCAAACTCAGGCCGAGCACATCGGAGGGAGAGCATGTGGGACAGACAAGTTTGGATTTGTTGCTACAGGCGCTCACAATGAAGCCATGATTAAGTTGCTGTCCATGTTGTCTATGTGTGTGTGTGTGTGTTGGGGTGTTATGTTTCAGGAGTGAGGATGTAGATAAGCTGTCAGACCCGGGAAAGCTGCACCCTCAACCGAAGAGCATATTCGACTTTGAGCCTGGAAAGAGCAGCACCTCAGAGAGCCACGGCCAGGTACGACCTCAAAGGCATCAAATATTAAAACAACAACAAAAAAAAGCTGTGAAATCATTCGGATTCCAGCAGAAAAACAAACATCTCTGCATGAGTGTTGAATCTCTGGATTTATCCTGCATTGTTGTTGTTGTTGGCTCTAATCGCCTGAACTCTGTGTGCAGTCTGGCACTGTTTTCTCCACTGTGAGGCACAAAAACAGGTCTGTGGATGGGCACCTTTTCTTTAAGGATTATCGCCTAAGTCCTCATATTTCATCTTCTCACGCGACGTAACCTGTGAGTGTGGTCAACCCAGAGCGTACCTGCTGCTTACCACCAGACGTGCTCACCTCTTCTTTTATCCAGAGGATCCAATAGGCTTTCAGCTTTACCTCTTTAGGCTTTTTCAGACAAGAAGTGACATGATTTAAGTATTTTTGCTGTGTTTTTGGGCTTTGTACCAGAAATCAGTGACATTTTGACTCACATTGGTTCACCTTCTGCCGTTGTAATGTTTTGTTTTGTGTAATCTGCACAATCCAGGAGCAGCTGTAAATCAGTGTGCAGCTGTGAATGTGTGTGCGTGTGTTTTCACACCTCTGGTGGGTCACAGAGCCGTGTTACAGTTTTTGAATGGCTCTTGCAACATTGTCCCAGATCTGGTGCACATTGTGCCTTGTGTCTGCACTCGTGAAGTAAAGGAATCTTTGTTTGCACTCCCCCACGGGAGCTGAGGTGTCTTGTGATCCGTATTATGGCGTTAACCTCTTGTGGTGTGTAATGGCTCACAGCATGGAGGCTTATTTCATTTCCTCCTTTTGACAGTGGCCTGTAGTATCTGTCTATCCCCCGGACAGCGTTTAGAAAACCGGCACTCTGACCATATCAGGTGTTCACAGTGACATTACAGTGTGGGATTGTAGTGAGGATGACTCCCAGCTGAGGGAAAAAGGCCTTGGCGTTCAGAGAGACACATCCAGCCAAGATTTAACAAAAAAGAAAGAAAGAAAATGGAGCAGAGAGTCTGTGATTTTTCTGCAAAAGATCCTTTTAAAGTAATGTCTGATGGATCAGCTGATCACGTGGTGTTGACATTCATCCTGTGTCCAAATGTGGTTTGAAAAGCTGTAATTAGAGTATTGACTACTTTCCATTTTGAAAACTTTTTTTACCCTATAAATGTAAGATATTAAAGGTGTTTAAAGCTACAATATGTGACATTTTAGCCCCAATTACAGAACAATGTTGCTTCATGACGCAATTTCATGAAAAAACAACTTTATCTTGGTAGATGAATCATGTGAATGCAGGATAAATCAAAATCTTTTAAGGTCCTACAAATAGATTTTAAACAATGTTTTCAACATGTTTAACCTTTTCTGTGTTTTTGTATTAAAGTGACCTATGTGGACTAAAATATTTGAAATTAGTCCAATATTGAGCGACTGCGCTAACGCCAGCAGCCATGAAACAGGGCTTCAGTATAATCCTTGCAGCCAACAGCACTGTGTGTTTTCCACTAAATGTGATGGTTTTTTGTCACCGACAGGCTCAGATAGATTGTTATTATAAGCCTCTGTCTTCTTGTTTCACCAGAAACAGCAGTTATGTCGCCCTCCTCAAATCCACCAGACTCCATTTGCAAAAACAGTAATTTTATCATTGTAAAACACATTTCATCCAAACCACTTTGGCTCATCTTTCCACCGTCACAAACTCTGGTTTGGATGAAACAAACTGTTAATTCACCAAATGAGATGAAAAAATAAACTTCTTTTCAATAATATTTCTTTCTCTTTCTTTTCTTTAGGCTTATTTATATCCGAAGAAACAGCCTGAAAAACCAAAGTCTCCTTCTATTGAGGTGAGCTGCTTCAACAGCATTTAAACTTTACTTCAGCCTTCACTCCATCGAGGTTTCACCTTATTTATCATTGAAAAGGGTCTCAATTAGCCCAGAAAGTCTCATTGTGTTAGTTTAGTGTATTAGTGTTTTAATTTTGCCCTTCCAACCCCCACCGTTGCTCGGGCTCAGGCCAGTCTGGTCTCTGAGCTGAGTCGCTTTGAGGCTGAGCTGGACTCGGAGATCCAGGGTCTGGAGAGGACACTTTCCCAGAAGAAGCAGCGTCGAGGCTGGGGTGAGGTACTGAGCCCCCCTCCTGACTCTCTCTCTGTTCAAGCATCCCTACACAACCCCTCAATCTAGCAGAAATCCACACCCCCTCCCACGCGCACCCTTACTCCCTCTGTCTCAGTGAAGTGAGACCCCCCCACACCCCATTCCCCCACCTGCTTGCTAGCTTTGACCACGTTGTGTTGTTTGTGACCTGGATGACCGCCGTGGAATCGCCTGCCTGCCTGCCTTTGCACCCGGATTGATCCGCCATGTTTGATTAGCTGCCTGCAAAGCTGCAAAAACTGGCTGTGAACAGAAATGAAGATCGTTTGCAATCAATTTACTTCAAATCACTCTTTTTTTGTGTGTGATCATATGTGTAGAACTTTCCCCCCCTTTGCAGCCCCACAGTGCTTGTTTTTTAGAGAGCCTGCCAAAAACATGTTGTTGATTCTCCTGCTGCTCTTGATTTCATTGTGTGATTTAATTTGCTTCGTGGACTGCGATTTGACTGAAATCTCACACAGCTCAGACGGATCATGGGTGCTGTTGTGCTTTTTTTTTTAAGCCCGAGGAGGATAGGACCCAGGGGATTTCTTGCTCCTTTGGGAGTGGTCACTCAGCACCTCTACTTTGTCTGAGCTGTTGTGAGATTTCCTCTGAGCTGTGAGAAACAGTGGGCTGTGTTTTTAATGTTCGCTCTGCTTTCAGGGGGCCAGAGGCAGGGACCCGGTGGCAGCTCCGAAGACCGAGACCACAAACTACAGGTACTGACGACATACTGATGTGCATGATACAAGTTCAAATTAAACATTTACTAAACTTTTAAACTAACATTTTTTATCATTTAGCAACATTTTTCACAATTTGTAACTCCAAGATTAAATTAGAGTGATTTTTCAGCATTGCAGTGTAGTTTAAACCTCTGTTGCATTAAATGAAAAAGTAGATTGAAGGCTCTGAGCACTGACTATGAATAGTATGTGTTTCTTGGCACTTCTTTGCTCTCCAGTTGTTTTTTTTACAAAGCTCCAACATTCCTGTTTTTTGCACAGAGATGCAGTTTGTTGCGTGGGCAAGTTAAGTTCATAGACAGAGATTTATGTGAAGTTGCTTCAGGAGCTGAAAGTGGATAATAAAAAGGAAAATAATGTTATTAATTGTGATGTTTAGCAGGTCTGAAAGTCATCTTATTTTCACTGTTTGTGTTGTTTTCTAAAGACACATGCAGAGCAGGTTAATGGAAAAAAGGCCTGGGTCAATTGAACCCAACACCCAGCCTCTTAATCCACTTTGATGTTGCTTCATCAAGTGAGAAAAGTGCCCTTTGCTTCCTGCTGTTTGAAGGAAGCGAGCGCTGTGATTGGACGGCACAAACATGAAATCTTTGCGGGGTACCTGTCCTGTTAGATGATCAGGTGACTCTCTGTGCTGGAGTCCTCCAGTTAGGAAGCTGTTGAACTTTAACGAGTTCGAGTACAGTATTTTCTTCAAAAAGCAGGCAGCGTTCCACATTTCTCACCGTGTGTGTAATGCTTTCTGGGAGGATTCTCGCTGTTGTTTGCTAAGTTGAGTTCATGGGCTTTGACCTTTACTGGCTCAGTAGGATAAGAGCTTTTTTTTCCAGAGTCTGTTGCTAAGGATGTGTGAAACTAAGTCATGTAGAAGCAAGGAACTGTTGTTTTTTTTTAACTGTTTCTTCTTATCTACACGAGTTATTCAGTCATGTGCGTCCAGCTGCAAATACTGAAATACAAAACAACACAATCTGGAAACATGCAAAAGAACTCAGAGGAGGCCAGGCAGAAAACTTTGGGTTTTGGATTAATTCTTAACTCAGAAACAACCAGACTCACAGTTCTGAACATTGAGGGAGTTTCAGGGCTGTGAAGATAATTTAAGCTCCAAACGTCATCTAAATCATTTTTGTTTCAAACTAAACATGACTCATACTATCATCCACATCTTCCTCCAGCTATTCTGAGCTAGTTTTCTCATCCTTGTTCCAGTTTACAAAACCAGCAGCTGCAGCCAGATGTGTTGCACAGTGAATCTGCAGGGAAACACATCACACATCCCTGAGCAGCACTAGGCTGTGTGTGTTTTAGTTTGTGTGTGTGTGTGTGTTTGCCTGCCCTTGAATAACTTTAGAAACGCTCTCCACTGATTGGAGGACAGAAATGCAGTGATATAAACATAAAAACATGTTATTTTTCTTCATTTTTCCAGCAATTCCTCAGCATCAAAGCAGCCTGTCCATCGCTCTGTTGGAGCATCATTGAGCTCTGCACCCACATATGGTAAACATGACAGCTTTGCTCTGCAGCACAAACACACATTCTGACCCCCCCTCCAGTTTTTGATAAGAACTCTAGCAGTAAATCGTCTTTGGTCTTGTCTTCCTCCTCCTCTTGCATGCTCGCTCTCTCTCTCTGTGAGAAGGCATCTCATTTAGTCTGCCAGCATATATTTGATGAAAGCTTTAAGTAATCTAATATTCTTTAAAGGTCCCATGATTCTCTCTCTTGCTCTGGTGTTTTTGCATTTTGGACGAGGCTGGTGTGAGCATGGAAAGCTTTTGCAGCTTTTTCCTTTAAGAATCAAAATGTAGAAGGGTGGGGAGGAAGCCCACAACAATAGGAAGTGGGACTCGGAAGACCTGATTAGAGATTGGCTTTCTTCAACTGTTTTTCCTGGAAACGAGTGCAGAGAGGGGTCTGCTTGAATAAGTGGCAGGATCCTTTTTGAATGCATGTAGTTGTTGAGACTGTGCTTGCTTATTGCAACACCTTCAAAAACTTAAATTCATACTTTTATTACTCGAATTTGTCTCACAGTAGAACGTCTAGCACCTGCAAATGAAACCATGGCGGTTCCACCTAAGAAAGAGGAGAAAAGGGTAAGTGTCAATGACTTTCTTGTTCCTTAATATGCTGTAAAATTTTTCAGAAATCCATTTTGTTTTGTGGTTTGAAAGTTGTGTCGTGTCAACTGATGACACAGTCATTATGTGGATTGGTCACATAATGACCACATCTGCAGAAATCTTCCCAAAAAACACTGAATGGTTTGTTTATTTTTCCAGATGAAAGCAGCGCGAGCCAAGTTCGATTTCCAGGCTCAGTCACCCAAGTGAGTAACAGAGTGAGCTCATATGATAAATATGCCTTATCTTTTCCTTTAATGTCATTTACATTTCTGGAAGAAAATGTGCTACTGCACCATTAGATCTAAAGACCTTAATTAAATCTGAAGTTTAAATTCTCTCTACAATTGAAATTTGAACCAATCTCAAGCATTTTGATGTTTGAACTTGTGTTTTGGTTCAGTGATCTAATGAATTTTCCTTCTGTGTGCCTCATTACTCTTGTGTCCGTCTTCAGGGAGCTCCCGCTGCAGAAAGGCGACATTGTTTACATCCACAGGCAGGTTGATGCCAACTGGTTTGAAGGAGAACATCATGGACGAGCTGGTATTTTCCCCACATCTTATGTCGAGGTGAATTTCCTCATTTTGATCCTGTTTTTTTTTTCTAAACTGCTGCTTTATTGCTTGTTATATAATATCTCACCGTCTCGAATTTCCTTCCAGATTCTGCCTCCTACAGAGAAGCCGACCCCTATAAAGTCTCCAACTTTGCAGGTGTTAGATTACGGGGAAGCCGTGGCTCTGTTTAACTTCAACGCTGACCTGCCTGTCGAACTTTCGTTTCGTAAGGTGAGTATTGCAGTTGAGCTGCAACAGGGAGGAAGATGCCTGTGGATGTTTAAACTGGAACACATGAATATGTAGCACATGTAATTCTCATTAGATTTATTGTGTTTTTTCTTTGTAATATTAAATATTTTTAACTTTTCCCCTCAGGGTGAGGTGATCAGTGTAACTCGGCGTGTTGATGATCAGTGGTTGGAGGGGAGGATCTCAGGGACCAGCCGGAGCGGCATCTTCCCGGCCAGTTACGTCCAGGTCAACAAGATGCCTCGCACCAAATACTCCACGGATGACTTCTCACCCGGCCCCATGTCCCCCGTCTCCCCTGGACCCCAGAGTCCAGGACGTCCGCTCCACTCGCCCCGTCCACAGTCACCTTTATCCCCTTTCACCCCGACTTCCCTGAGTCCCAAACCTGAGCACTCCCCCCAGAGGCTGTCCTCACCTTTGTCTTACGGCAGCCCGGCTTCACAGTCACGCTCCCCCACCCAGACACCGACATCCAAAGAAACGGCCAACCGATGGCCCCACAGCACCCCCAAACCAGCTTCACCCACCACCCAGAACAGCCACTGGGCTGGGACAAACTCCGCTAACCAGAGCTCCACGGCTAGAGCTGTTTCACCCTCCACTCAGTCATCAGCGTTTGCACACAGAGCAGGATCCACCACAGCGAGCACCCCCAGATACACTGACCCCCCACAGGTCTGCTCTCACTGCCTCCCCGAGAAAGTCACTGCATGTCCACACCTGACGTGATGCTTATGTGCCTGCACTCATCCTTTAGTTCCTGATGTCTAACATGAGGGGTTTTTATTCGTTCCAGGGTGGGATACCAAACCAGGCTGCTCCGCCTCGTCCACACGTGAACTCCCTGCCACACACACAAGTGCAGAACAACCCTGCTTCAACATTGCAGCAACGCCAACCGTACGTTTCCTCATTACGTTTCCACATCGTTGTAATACAGGCCAGCTGGTGCAGCTTTGATGAATCTGTGGCTCAGACTGTTTGTTTGTTTGTCTGTTTTTTTAGATACAAAGCTGTTTACAACTACAAACCACAGAATTCAGATGAGTTGGAGCTGAGAGAAGGAGACATTGTACAAGTGATGGAGAAATGTGATGATGGCTGGTTTGTAGGTAAGAAATGATTAGATCCGTTCAACAAATGTCTTGATTTTTGGCCACAGTGAGTTTCCAGAAATATGACTGGAAGGATGAAACATTATCTGATAGATGTTTCCTGTCTGGTAGTTTTATGATTGTGGTGGAAAGCACCGGCCGACACCACGGTTCTCAAAGTGGGAGTCACCGGGGGCCCCTTAGCAAACAGTATAAAAATGAAGGGAGTGCTGGAAAGATATATTTTAAAGAATGTTATTATTGTCATTACAAGCATGTTGACCTGTATGAAATTTAATTCATGATAATGAAATATTAAAATCATTATCCTATAACTACTTGGCATTTAAATTATGATCCATCATGTCAAACCTGTCAGTGCAGATCCAATACATGTGACCCTGCCACCACAAAGCTCCTCTACTAAAATTAGCCAGCCAGCTAGCTAATGCTAACTTACAAAAATGAACATTTTTTTGAAAAGTGGTTTAAAAGACAGTCGGTTTGTAAAGGCACTTTGCAAAAGGAAGACCTGCCTATAAGATAATGATATTTTGGAGCCCTGTAATGAGAACATATCTGAGCCCCTTGGCTAACACATCACTACAGAATCTACTATAGATGTTTGTTTGTATGTGTTACGATTAGGCGACTTAAAGGACCATGAGTCACATGTTTTGTTACACTCATGAATCATTTAGTGACCTCTTTTGTCCTATATGTAGTATTTACAGTTTATTTATTGTGTTTTTCTTTTGATTTATAGCAGATTTTTCTTTAATTTAACTCCTCTCTGTATATTATACACCGAATTGAGTATCAAATAGGGTCAATACAATAGTTTTTATGATGGTGATTGTAAAAAGAAATACATTAAACTAATTCTTTTTTAAAGAATTTTTAAAGATAAACTCTTGTTGATGAACTACTTCGCAGTACAGTTTTGACAAAACTCAAAACAAATGCATGAAAAGTCTGTTGATGTCAGTGTGACAGATATCAAAATATTCTGTCAGTGCCATGTCTCCCTCTAGTGGGCATTATGAAACACTGCATTGGCATAATTTGCACAATAAAGTGCACATAATTTTAAACACATTTATACTTTTATTTATTTGTTCCATGACTGTGACTTTGTTCTTTGCAGGTACGTCTGAACGGACTCATGCTTTTGGGACTTTTCCCGGGAATTACGTGGCACCGGTTTGACCTCCCCACTCCCCGCTTGTCCACCTGGACTCATAAGAGCCTAACCAATCGCTTACACTGCCTTCAACAGATCCCGCTTTGACACCTCAGTGTTTCTTCATCTCATTTACCCACCACACTCCCACATATGGCTTAGTCAGGCCTGCATGTTCTCATTGCTTCCCAGAAAAGAGGTGAAGGCAGGGACATCGAGTGGTTTCTCACCTCACCTCCCCCCTGCATGAGTGCATGTGTGTGTGTGAGTGAGTGTGTGTGTGTTCCACTGAGAGTGTTTTCACACACACCACTTGAGAGGAAAGAATGAATGCTGATGATGCTGTTTCAGATGCTCTGAATGGACTTTTTTGTTTCATGACTATTTGCAGCTGCAGGGAATTTGAATTCCTTCCCTTTGAAAAGCTGCTCGGTTCCTTCTGGCGTCCTGATACAGTTTGATGCTGCATTCAGCTTTTTTTTTTGTCACCACACTGCCGTAACACACACACACCACTGCAGGGAAACTTTCAATTAGGATGGCACATTTTTACCCCCTCAGCATTTCAATGGATTAACATTTCCTTCAAATATCTTCCTCAGATTATTTTTCAGATCTCTGAGAAAATTTCCTGGGCAAGTCTGAGGAGACAACATGGACATCTGTAGATATGTGCTCAAAGTAAAGAGCAGTAAAGGGCTCCGACATGTCAAGTTTACAGTCCTTCACTAAGCTATGCAGAAGAGCAAACATAAATATTTCACATTTTCTTAAGCAAACTGTTCATTAAAGCACATTTTGGCTGTATTTTGATGACATTTGTCCCTCTTACGCCATGCAGTGGGAAGCCAAAGGTGACAGTAAAGAGGTGGATCATGTTCTGTTCTTTGTGATTTGCTCTGAAATTAAATGATAAACCTCTGTAAGTCAAACTAGATCAGTGTTCATTTAATTAAGACGATTCCTCCTCAGCAAATGGTTGGATTCAACATTTTTTGAAGTAATGTGCCAAATTTCTCCTCTGATC
The DNA here is from genome assembly GCA_029814665.1 of Acanthurus lineatus. Classification (NCBI taxonomy): domain Eukaryota; kingdom Metazoa; phylum Chordata; class Actinopteri; order Acanthuriformes; family Acanthuridae; genus Acanthurus; species Acanthurus lineatus. The sequence goes on from JAPZDV010000022.1 coordinate 24,003,125, forward strand.
ACATATGTCATTTAAATTCTCCACTGAACAGTCAGCTACTCCTGCTTTTATGATGTTTTCTCTGCTTAAACACTCTCACTTCGACAGTATTTCCAAAGCCACTTCCTGTATGTTTGAATCAGCTCAGCCTTTGACATGTGTGGCTTTTCTAAGCCTGATTAGAAATCCTTATCATGAAGTCATTATGCCATGTTATATGATATATTCATGATTTCACTGTAAAATAAAGAATCATATTTAGTCGCCACAAGAGATGATTGTACAGATTGTAACCTTTTGTCAAAATGAAAATATAATATATATTTGCTTATCAAACAATGTATCTTATATGTATGGTACGCAATTTTCTAAAAAGCAATTAAATATTACAGAGTGATACTGAAACTAGCTTGTGTCTATTTTGTGTTTATTAAATACTCTATACTTACGGTATTTAACCAACATATTGGGTAAGTATGAAGCTGACAGGCAGGGAAAACCACAGATGATGACCTTTTAAATATTCAGCTATGATTTCAAAGTGGAAATTAAAATCCAATAAATAAAACAAACTCTGATTTTCTCTTTAAGCTTCACATTACTTTCCTGTAGGTAGACTTCAAAATTAAAGCATCATAATAAAAAAATACAAATAATACAAGAGAGAGCTTTTTATTCTAGTAACAAATTTCAAAATACCTAAAAGGCAAATAAGATTAAAAGAAATAATTACTGATAAATAAAGTAGGCCAGTAGTTTTTGTTTCGTGACGTCACCTGCTTTATTTATCTCATATAAACTGTTTGTTAAACCTAACTTTCTTATCAGTGACCCGTTTTTACAGCCAGGTGAGAGAGATTAGCTTCAATCAAAAGAGTAAAAGGACAGAAAGGTGAACTACGTCACCTCCACTGCTCGGAGCGCGTGCTGCTGTGCCGCGCGCCCCCACCAGGTGGCGCAAAGACACAAAACTCCTCCACAGTGTGTGTTTTCTTTTTGGATAAATGGCTCAATTATCAGCGCGGCACCCTCTCCTCCTCCTCCACCTCCTCCCCTCCTGCCTCCTCCCTGATGCGACACGCCCCGCGTTGCTGCTTCGTGTGTCAGAGCTTTTATTTTGGTAACAGCACATGGCACCGCGAGCTCGTCCCACTCTCAGCACTGCGCGCGCAGCCACAGGTGGTGCTCCTGCGTGCCACCTTAACATCTGAATCAACAGACACGCGCAGACAGACGGACAGAGACTCTCAGCGCGTAAACATCGCTCCCGGTGCTTCACGGAGAAACTCATACAGCGGCTTTCTGCTCTGATTTGCTCCCGCTGAGGCGCTTGTTGTCTCGGGCTGACGCTGAGGAGGGAGCCGCGGTCTTCTGGGTGTGTGTGTTCAGTGTTTTTGTCGAGGAGCGCGCAGAGATTTAACAGGTGGAAACTGCACCTTTTAATCACGCTGCACTCACCTTGGTAAGTAGACATTAAAATATCTGTCTATAAAATCAAATTAAAGAAACTAGATTTTATTATGTAGATGCAACTTACATTAATTGGAGCTGTAGTGGATGAAATTCCTAATAGATTTGGACCTAAATTAGTTGTTTTTTGCGTCGTTTTCTTCCTTTTAATAACATATATTCAGTTTTAAACGTATGTGTGATGTGGTTATCCTTACGAGGGATCATCTTAAGTTAATTGATGGTTATTATCACCTGAAAAGACCTACCAGAGCCTTTCATAAAAACTGTGGGAGCCTCAGAAAAAAGGCAAAAAGGCGGCGAAGCTCTGCTAAGTTATGATTGATGCCAAGTATGTGCGCAGTTAAGCGTTCAGCTCCCACATTGGAGCTCTTTAAACTAATGATGCATGATAGAAGTGATAATTGCAAGTCAGTTTAAATGTCAAGAAAAATCTTAAGCCCACACATGATGCCAGTGGCTGAACCCACTGAAGACCTCCACCCTGTTAGTGCATCTGAATCCAGAGGAACAGTAGAGGAAGTTTTTTTTTGTTTTGCACTTGAAGCAGTCAGTGTGATTTGTGGAGGGGCTGAACCAGGTGCAACCTCAGGACACTTTAAGTCAGAATTTATGTCACATTAGTAGAATTGGTGAAGCTGTTATCTTCTCTCCACCTCCTTAAAGTGGCATGTTTAGGGTGATTACTCTAAATTAGCAGGTCCACTGCGGTTCAAGTTCAAGCCACACTGTAATTCACTTGTCCTCTTCCCTTTTTTTAAAAAAAAGGAGTCTAGATGACTGTTTCTGCACTTCACTTAACTTCAAACAGGAAAAACATATAGAGAGAAGTACATTTGGCTTGTGAGCTCACCACATGAGAAAATATTTGGAGTTGTTTCTCAGTGTTGGTGTCCCAGTGAAACCTCATATTCCCATCAGACCCCCACCGCCTGCTGTTTGTGTACCTTCCCCATTGTGGTTTAGCCCTTCATGTGCGTGCTCTACCTTACCCTCCTCTCACTTTTTATTGTGTTTGTTTCCTGACAGCTTTGCTTTTTTCTTTTTTTTTTTTTTTTCATTTGAGGGAACACTCTGCTCTTATACTCAGATAGAAAAAAGGACTAAAGCCGTCAAGGAACCAAAAACCAGACCACTGTAATTTTGGACAGAGCAAAGCAGTGGCTTTCAAGAAAACAGGGAAAAGGCCAACTGGATACCTTCTAATTCAGGGAAAAGATTTTTTTTTGTTTGTTTTACAATTGTATTGAGGTTTTAACTGAAGCTTAAAAAACTTTAAAGTCCTCCAGTTTTGCTAAATATTCTGTGTTGTTTGGTTTATTTAGTTTCAGGGCAGATTTTCGTTGTGATGAACATGTGTACAGTCAGACAGGAAGTCGAGACTGAGTGTTTTTTTTTTTTTAGCGGTGGTTTTCAGTTTTAGCTGAGACAGTGGCACGATGGTTTTCACTGTTTGTTCTTTCACACTGCATCAGATTTTTTGTAGAAAACGCCCGTCTCTGAGGCAGAGGATGTCTCCACCTTTACCAAAAAAGGCTGTTTCTTAAACACGCCACTGAACGGGTTTGAGGCGCACCGTTGCAGGAGCGTATTTCAAGAGTTTGCATGTAAAGAGCAAAGTGGTGCTTGCTGTTACTTTTTTTTTGTGAGGAAGGCCTAATGGTGCATGCAGAGGATGTGGTGAACTAAACAGACTGCTGAGCAGCCGAGTGTGGAGTCTATCCAGTGTGAACAGCAGTAACACGATCGTCCAGAAGATGAGGATGATGATGATGATGATGATGATGATGATGATGCAGAGGGAGATAAGTGGAGCCAGCACCACGGCGGCCATGTCTTGTTACAAACCAAACCTCACTGTGACACCAACTGACTCATCTCTGTCGTTTTACAGCCTTTATCAGCATTACTGGAAATCTCAACTGGCTGATTTTCACCTGCATTCCTTTGTGAAGATAAACTGAAACCTGCAGTCATAAACTGTTGCAATAAAAATAACAAGAGGCCATAAAAAGCAACGGTGACAGAGCTTCAGTAAACGGGAAATAGAGCAACTTTTAAAATAATTCCTGCACTTATAGATGTATAAGCTCCACACAGCTGAGCAAAAACTGACCACAACCATCTTGTGATGCATGCAGATCAGCAGTAAACAGACGACACAAATAGAAATCTATATTAAAAGACGCACTTATGGGTTTGCAACATGGCGACGTGCACGAAACGCAAAAAACAAACTCCACTGTAGCAGCGCTGTAAAGCAATAAAGGGATGATGGGTTATCTCAAAGCTTGTTGTTTTTTTTGCACTGCAGTAGATAAGATTATGTAACATTTGTGAGATTGCAGCACTGCGTGAAGCTGCACAGGAGCTTTCACCCTCAGAGAGTGTTCACACTGAAAAAAAGGGAGTCACCCGTGAAAAATTACAGGTAACGCTCTGCCTGTAATTACTTCGATGACACACGCACAATTAGCTGTGTATACACAACCACCTAAAAACTCATCAACCAACACCCTCGCTGACATCATTTGTTATTTGATATTTTTTCATCTCCCTAGTGACGTGCAGCTACTGTATATCTGACTGAATGGGTGTGATTTGGAGAATGTCTAGAATGTTATTCCCCTCCGCTCGGTCCAGGGAGAGGCTCTCTATTGCATTCTTCTCCTTTTTATTCACTGGGTGTGTGTGTGTGTGTCCAGGTAAGTGCCGACCTGTCAGGTCAGTGCGTGACACACAGGTTAGAGTCGAAAACACACCGCGGCACTGATGAAGGCTGTGGAAAGTTCACACTGCTGCATGGCCACCAGCGAGAGAGGCTTGACAAGTGTGATTCATCCCGGGAATATTCCCGCCCCCCCTGCAGCCATATGGGTTCATCTGAAAGAGAGAGGGTGCCTTCACATCAAAGCTCATCCAGAGCTTTTTTTTCAAGTCCAAAAGCATTGCATCTGCTATGTTCATCAGCTATTCTTTTAGTAGAGACTTGTTGGAGAGCCAGTGCTTGTTCATTTCAGTCCAGTGGATTTTGGCCCGGAGTTGAAGGAGAAGAAAAACAGTCTCAGCGAAGAGCTCGAGTGATTCAGGGGAAAAGGTGATGAGTTTATGTAGGTGGCCAGGTTCGACTGCCAGACATTTTATTTTGTGCAGAGGTTTAGTCAGCTTTCTGCTCAGTTAATCTAACGCTGCTCTGCTTTCACGAATGTTTGATTTCCACCACGGTACATGTGGTAACAACTTGTTTTTTTCCAATTGTTTCATTCCTTGGAATAAATGAGGTGTTAATTCTTGGGTTTAGCTTTGTTAACGGTGCACATGTACGTTGGTTTACCATCTTGCTCTGTGTGTTGAGCAGGCCGTGCATTCTTTCAGTCTAGCTCATCATTTCAGTTTTCAGTATTTATACCAATCTAACCGTGAACATGAGCGCTGGTTGCCATAGCTGAGTTGTGGTGATTGGTTGATCGAAGGTAGTGACTCATCAGGGGTGAGTCATCTTAATTTTCACCATCCTCCAGTTTATTTTTTGTTCTTGTTTGCACAGGTTTCACTCATTCAGCCCCAAACCACAAACCTGCATCTCACAGTAAATATGCTAAATTGAAGATTGCACATCAGTCAGGTGTTATTGTTTGTCTTCAAGCCTTCACCTTAATGACACCTAACGCTCCCCCCCCCTCCGACCACAAGGTAGTTATACTGAGGCTTTTGACTTTTCTCATCTCTTCTCAAAGACAAACAAAAAATACCTGCATAAGTGTTTGCAGTTACACTCAAATCATTTACCCCAAAGAAAAAGCAACGTGTATATTCATGTCTGACAGAGAGTTTCTTTAAATTCACATATATGTTCTGTTAAACATGAAGATTTCCAAAGAATACTCATAGTTTTTTTCTTATCCTTATCCAATAAGCCCAAGAGCAGCATTAAATATCTATTGTAAGACATCAGTCATTTATTTTGGCTTCCCCAATCTTGTGAGGAAATTAAAAAATTTTAAAGTTCTCTGATCTTTGACTCCATAATATCTTTTTTTTTATAGGTCCTGTAGTTTCACCATGTGCACAAAATGTGTTATTGAAAACCTTTTTCCAAATGAAACCCTGAAGGCTTTCTGCATGTTGGAGCAATGAGTCTCGAATCCAACGTTTAAAAAAAAAGGAGCCTGTTCTCTTCGTCATACCTCCTCTATCTCTTTTGCCTGTAGGGACAATCTCTCCTGAATGTGACAAATGCTGAAAGGCCTTTAACATCTAGAGTTCAGAGCTGCAACTAACAACTGTTTTAAAAAGGTTAATCTGCTGATTATGTCTTTGATTAATTAATTATCACTGGGATGAAGAGAAAGCTAAAACATTTAGCAAGGTAAACTTTTCCTCTGCTTCTTGGATGATGCTACTTCAAAACTTTTATGAATGGAAAAAAAAGAAAATAAATTAAAAAATATAGTTTTTATGAAGGGCACATAGCAAACTTTTGAAATTTTTTGTTTTTAAATTAACCATGTGGTTGATTTTAAAGCAGACTTGGTTTTGAATTTGCTTCAAAATAACATTAGCATTACCGCTAGCTTTCCTTATACAAAAAAATTAATTGACTTATTGACATAATTAAATCAAATCTTGTGTTTCCCTTTAACAGCAGATTTCAAAACCACAAAAAATTACTTTAGAGTTCAATCAACAACTCTTAAAAACAATTTCCACACAAACTAAATACAGGATATAGGGTTTATTGCTTTGCTGTGTTATTAGACCACTTCAGTTTTAGATTTATGTACCTAATAAACTCTCAGCCGGGTCAATGAGCCTGTCAACTAAATTTCGATTCCACCTCTCGCAGCCTGTCAAACTTGACACGTCGCTGGTTGTCGGTATGCAGGAATGCAGGCATGTCATTAGCTTGTCTGTTGTTTCGGTCGGAAGTGAGAGTACATCTCTCCACCTGCAGAGTCAGTTCTCCTCATTCTGACCTGCTGCTGCTGATGCTGAACTGCCAGCTATAGAAATGACTTCATGACTAGAATTCTTCTCATTGTGTTCGACGTGTTGAATTGTATCGACAGCGACAGCAGCGAGATGTCACCAGAACAGAATTCTCTGACATTTCATCGAACTGCGCTCAGCACTTTGCTTTATGTGAGCAGCAGTTCAGTCTTACAGCTTCATCAGCTTCATCCAAACAATCAGACAAACAAACAAACAAACAAACAAACAAACAAAGCGCATGAGTGTGTCGCTCATGCTCACCATCAAAACATGTTGTTTTGTCTCAGCTGCATTCTCTCACCATTCATAAACTTTGGACGTTATCCTCCTGGTGTTTTCATGATGCCAACAGGGAACGTTTACGCAGAGAATTAGCAGGGTGCTCGGGCGATAATGGCCGCTCCGTAGGAGACGCTGCAGAAACTCATGGAACTAATTGATGCCCCAAAGAGGCTGGGAAACTTTTGGGGGGCTACTGCTCCTTGTCATTAAAACAACTGTACTTATTTCTGGAGGCCACAGCAGTTAAAGAACCTTAATGATGGTGAGTCCAGTAACCCTACTAATTGGCCCTGGATGTTAATAACTAACTGGGTCTGCACTGCGAGTCCCAAACACTTGTGGAATGTGCGGTCCGTGAAATGGGCCAGTGGTTGGAGGGATTTATGGGAGTAGCGTGGCTGATGTCCCAGATCCACTTCACTGTGATTTCCAGTTTTCTTTGTTCATCTGTATTATGCAACGTTTGTAATTATGCGCAGGCTTTTATTATTGTATATACGGACGTTGATTAAGAGTTTAGTTTTCATCCCACTGAGGACCGAACAATATGCCAAAAGTTAAATCACAAATACTTAAAATAAGGATGCATCAGCTGCTGAAAAATGAAGCATTACAGTTGGTTTGTCTTGATGTTTTAGAAAACAGCTTCTGCATTTCTTCACAGAGACTCTCTGTAAAGAAAGTCAGCTGGTAGGTGTAAGTTCTGCATTTACTTTACTTAGAATTGTGTTGTAATAGATGATGTAAAAGTCTGAGTGTAGACATTTAATTTTCAAGCAACACGCTCTATATTTAAAGACTTATATCGTTGTCTGCATGAGCACCTGTGTATTATGTGTCACTCTAAAGTTTTTAGTTAAAAAATAAGAGCACATTTTCTCAGTGAGAGGAGTTTCAGTCACAGATTCAGCAGGTGTTGGTTTGTTTATGAAGCTGTAAGTGCTGATCCCATCATTTCTGTCCGGTGCAGAGTTCTGCTTCCTCATGCATTCATGCAACAAACAAACTGCGACTACAACTATGAGCTGGCAGTTGAGTCATAGTTTATCTTTGAGAAATAAACATCACCATCACTTTTTTTCAATGCTTCATAGAGTATTCTGCCTACAAACCCCCAAATCTTGCAGATATTTTGCCGTGAAGCAGTCAGATCTGTGAAGCTGGATCGTCATCATCACAGCGTTTGTTTATATGAAACCTCATTTTTCAACTCATGCACAAGGTTTTCATAGACTGCTGGAAAAAACCAACAGGGGCACATGCATCAGTGTCCTTATCCTCTCTAATTTTCCCATTATAATAATTTAAAGGTTTAATTTTCAGCAATAATTACAGATCTCCGTCTGATGGATGTGTCACATGTCCGTCCTGTCATTTAGCTGTGCAGATTTTTTGGTGGGTAAAAATAATTTGCAAACACTCAACAGAATCATCAGCCTCAAAATACAGTTACAGTCAGAAAATCTTTTTCAGATGCAGTGATTTGTGCCATGTGGAGAGAAGAAAGGAGGCACAAAAAGGCCTGTGGTCGATGTTGCAATGGGATTTGTTCTTAATATTGAATTAATGCCAAAAAAAGTTTGTCTATAAGAAAGTAGAACAATGAAAGCTCCTCCCATGGCTCCACTATACATCGGCATCTCCAGTGAATTAATTACAAACATTAGATTTACATTTTTCAATTCACAAATTCATAACAGACTTTGTGGGAAGCGAAATCTATGCATCTCCGTGCAAAACCGAACCGTACAAATCTATAATTTAATATCCATTAAGGAACTGCGGATTTACAAAAGAGCTGAAATCTTAGACATGTTTATTTACACAGACCTTTCAAATAAACATGTCTTAAAGGGCAACCATACATGTCACATATCACATATCATGCTACAACACTGCGCACTGTGGACGTATACATGAAACACATTAGTCACAGTGAAACCGAGCACAACGTTCAGCTGCTTGTACCCTTTTGACTTTTTGTTTGCATTTATTTTCATGGTCTCAAAGGAGCATTTGGATTTAATGAAACTCTTTGGCTTTGAAGGCACTTTTGCAATGTTAGTCATGTGTCTTTGGTTCCAGATTCTTCCCATTCCTGTTTGATGTGGTTACACAATCCATGTCAAGAGGACTTAGTCCATCTGAAGTGAGGTGTTGCTGGAAATGAAAGGCGGCTTATGCAAATGACTTCACCTGTCTGTCTGATATTAAGCCTGGCGGGTTTCTGATGAAAACATTTAGCCATGCACATGTTTGTTTTCACATTTAATCTCATCACTGTGTTTCTCTTTTCTCTCTTCAGGATTTTGACAAGAGTGTGTGCCGACCTGATCACTCAATGGCGCTGACGGTGAACCTTATCGGCCCCTCGCCATGGGGCTTCAGAATATACGGAGGAAGAGACTTCAAGAAGGCCATAACCGTATCAAAGGTACCTGTCATCAGCCGCCATGTTACTGAACCTCGTCACACCTTATCAAAGCATATCCTCTGTTTTTGTGAAAGCACAGGCTGCAAAGTCAACTTCCTCCTCACTACGACTCTTATTCTTGTCTTTGTTTGTGTCCGCAGGCTGTTTCACACCTATTTCCTTAACTGCTGAACATGTCAGAATAGAATGGAAGTAGATTACATTAGAAGGAAACCACTGATTACAGTAACAGTGGAAGTTGAGGTGGGAGGTGAGGGGTTCCTGACTCCACAGTGCAGGGTGTGAGTTCGTGTTTCCCTGCTAACATTGGTTGCATAACTTCATGCATCAGTAAATTTGTACTTAAGCACGTGCAAGTTGTTTTTACTAAAAATATTTTCCCAGGCACTTTTTCTTTTTTTCTTTTTTTTTTAAAAGGGGGAAGATGGAATAAAAGCAACGGAAATGTTTGCTACCGTAGTCAGACAGCAACCAGCAAACACAACCGAGAAACTCAGCTTCACTTCTACATGATGGAGACACACAGTTTGTCCGCTGCACATCCTGGTCTTACATCACTTCAGCCTGGATTTTTCCAGGGATACTTCCCCAGTAGCCTCATAAAGGATAAATTATTGCAAAACCATGGCGGGATACCAGCGTTTCACACAGATGTTGGCTTGAAAAGCGTTTGTTGTTTGCACCCTTTTGGTTACTTACACTAGAAAAACATGTCTTCTCATGAGTGATGGGCTCTCAGTCTGATTTTTATAACTACCATCCAACAAACAACGCCGGCGTGTTTACTCGTCTCAAATATCAAACGGGTTCTCTGGAGTGACACGGATTCCTGCAGTGGGAGAAACTTCCAGCAGAGCCCAGTTTGAGAAACAGCCTGTCTTGTCTAACTCCCCCCACCACCACCACCAACCCTGACCCCTCCAGGGGTAAAAAAAGCAGCCGTGGCGTTGGACCGTCTGAAGTGGTTGGCACTTGGCACAAAAAAACAACATCGATGCCCTCCTTTTTTTTTTTTTATTCCCGTTGGCCTGAAAGATGGCTCAGCCTCGATTCGCTCGGGCACAGAGACCCCCCCCCCCCCCAAAAAAAAAGAAAAAAAAAGAAAGGAGCCCCCAACTGTTTTTAGTTTATGTGAAACCAGGCGTGTCCTGATCAGAAAAGGCACGCACTATTGTGGGTCACCACAGCAACGCTTAATTGCCTCTGGAGTGGGCCCACAGACATGGCACCTCTGCCCCCGTGTTTGGCTGAGCTGACAAACACACTGTTGACTCGCTTTTTTTTCCTTTGCATTCATTTTTTCCTCCGGAGATGTCAGACTGAGACCATCATCCCCTCTCTGATCGGCTCTGTGTTTATTTTGATTTACATTCTTGTTTTAATTGCTCTGTTTTTAATTGTGCGGCGAGCTTTGTTTACGGCAGATGTCATGCTCCTCTCCAGAATAATGTTCATCCGAGCAGTTTCTGCATCGACCTCGGCGTTTTGCAGTTTGTTTTGGAAAGCCTTTGTGTTTGGTTGTTTGCCTGGGACGAAGGAATCAGGCTGGAAATCGTGGCTAAGACGTTATGTTTCAGCCCATTAGTGAGGAATTCCCTCTGATGTGGTGCTATAGCATTGGCTTTGACATGCGGTGAGGCTGGTTGCAAAGGTCAGGCCCAGTCAAACCATCAAATGGTGTCACACTAATGACTTTTCCCCCCGAGGGTGTCATGAATCTGTCCGCCGTTGACCAGCGTTGCTTCATTCCATGTGTCTGAAACGCTGTGGCATCTGTTGGTGTTTACTGTGTTTGAAAGTCGCAAAAAGAAACAGTCGGATTTAACAGTGTGAAGCGGCCCGTCAACACATTTTTCTCATTTACTCATTTGTTGATGCTAAATGTCAGATTTTGATTGATTGTCCGCACAGCCGTAAGACACGGAGCTGTCCGCGCTCGCCAGATGGATGGCGTCCATAAAGTGTTGTGCTCAGAGCAGAACCAAACTGAGCTCATTCTTCTGTCCAACAGGTCAACGGGGGCAGCAAGGCGGAGCAGGCAGACCTGCAGCCCGGCGACATTATCCTGGAGATCAATGGGGAAAACACGGCTGACATGCTGAACGTTGAAGCCCAGAACAAGATCAAGAACTCCAAGACTCAGCTGCAGCTGGTGGTGGAGAGGTACGACGATGACGTGCAGATCTGCTATCGAAGCAAATATTCCTACTTCTATATATATGTACTCTTGATTTATCCACATTATATACATACAAAGCAGTGTTATGCAACCTTCTGCAGCATAGTTTCCCATAATATTATCTTTAATGTCCTTAATTTTTATATTTTTCCCATGACTGCAGACTCTCCAGCTTTCAGCTTCCTTCGTACTGTTTTTAACTTATCATGCAGCACTGTACAAACAAAACAAGTGATTGTAATCAGGGGAAATGCCAGGATATATAAGAGCCGCATAGTTCCCTTCCTTGTCCCTCTCCATAAATGCTGTTTTTTTGGGATGTGCCAAGACCTTGTTTGGATGACAGGGAGTTGGCCACTAAAAAAAGGTTTTCCTTTGAGCGAGGACGGCTCTTTGGCTGGCATTTCACCCCAAATTCTCCTTTCTTGTGACTGTTGCCCCGCGTCACTCTTTCTTAGGCTTTCTCTTTTATTGCACCCACACACACACGCGCACACACACACACACATTCTCTCTCTCACGCACGTGCGCTTTCACAGACTTCCTCCTGGATGTCCCACGTCCATGTGAGTGAATTTTTCCCGGCTGACCTCATGTCTCCCACTAAGCCAGAAACAACATCATTACTCCAGGACAATGCCACTATGTAGCTCTGCTACGTCTTAATCCCACTCAGTTAACCATCAGTAGCTCTCAGTAAAAAAAAAGAGACTCTTATGTGCCTCTAAAGCTCCTGTTTTAATGCCTCTCGTTAAGCATTTTACCTATTTGAAATTGGTTCAAACTGTTAAGAGGTTTTGTAATTGAGTTGCACAGATTTTATGTGAACTTTCCTCCTTCGAGAAGGCTCTTTTTTTTCCAGCTTAGCATCTGGTTAGCAGTTTATTCTCATCGAACCAGCTGGTTGGCATCACGCAGATGGCGTTGCCCTCTGAAGGAGTCTGGCATCGGCCCATCCAGACAGGAGAGTGTTTTCTTTAGGCGTGTCTGTTGTTTACAGAGGCAGCGGTTTATTGTTCGTGCACCCAACGTGTTCATCCCGGGCTTTGCCAACGGTGGTTATTTTTACATGACAAAGCAAAACCACAACACCACTTCTCTCCTCATCAAACCTCAAAGCTCCGCAGTCGGGCTTTGTTCGCAGCTTCTTGTTTGGACTTCATTGTCCGTTGATGCCTTGCGGATGAGATCACGTTGACTGAAGCGCTGTTGTTCTGTGATGTTTGTGCTCTCTTTAAATCAATCATTAGTATTGCTTCTCTTTATATCTTTACTTTTATAGTGTAATAGAGTTTCCTTCTTGATACTGAGATGCTTTAATGTGCATGAGGCAGTTTGCAATAAGTCTCATTGTCTCATCATCAGAGGTTCAGAAAGCTCTCTGTCGAATTGCTGCTACAACAACAGCAACCTGAAAGCATGTGTTTGCATAAAGCAGCAGGACTTTGTTTCAAACCTCAATAAAAAAAAGTCAATAAAATCAGTTGAATTTTTTTAAAGGTCAAAGCAAAAACATTAACATTAATCAATCAAAGCAAAACACGTCAAAACATAGAGTACAAAGTTAAGTATGTGATCTGATTTAGTTGTTTTCTTTGTACTTTGAACAGAAAGTGCCTGATTTTTAAATCAATTTTTTGTTATTTGAGGGAAAAAGGTCATGTGTGTCTGCTTGTGTTTAAACTCATCACAATTTTGGCTTAATTAATCAAACGAAAAACTGAAATTTGTAGAAAAATATGAAAGTTTGTTAAAGTTAAGTGTTAAAGAAAGGCCGATAAATAAGTAGCTTCCCTCTTTTTCATTGCTGGTCTCAGATTGACAGACAGTACATAGCCATACCTTTTTGTTTTTATGGGTTTTTTAATCCTCTTAAAATCTCGACAGTGTTACAGGTTTTTATTATTCCAGTCGTTTGGATGGAGAGGTATTCTTACAATGTACTCATGTGAGGAATCCGCCTCAGGCTGGTCCTCTCCATGACAGCTGTGAGCAGCTTGCATCAGCGAAAACGGTTTCAAGTGCTGATTTATGCCACTTTCACATCCCTTTGGAATAAAAGACACAGAGGGTTTCTACCAGAAGCAAATTCCTCCTCTTTAAACAAGAACTTTAACCAGAGTTCATTGACTGGACGAGACACTTATCTGATCACTGACCTAAAAACATGTTTCTGTGTAAAAAAAGACTGACTTACTCTGTTGTTGTCATGTAGATAGAAGAGAGTTTAAAGTACAAGATGAACATGTTCAATCAATTTTTTTTCAGACCTGCTGCTTTCATATCTCTCCTCGGGGAAGAAATGTCTTAAAGCTGCTGTATCAGTTTTCCTCTTCTTGCCATCTCTTTTTTGTGAGAAACAGTGTGTGGAGCTCAGGCCACGAGAGGTGTGTTTCTGGGTGATTTACCACAGGCATCCAGGCCTTCCTGCCTGCCTCATTACCCCGGGCTCAACCAAACGCCAGTCAGCCTCTGGCCCTGTAGATCATAAGGGGGGGGCACTGTGTGTTTGCATTGGCACTTAAACTGCCCATATTTTCCCCTTCAGATCCAATGATTGAACTGCCTACAGAATGTGTTTTCTATTTAAGAAAGTCAAACAAAAAGTGACTGCTCCATCGGGAGATTATTTTCAAAAAAAGAGGGGACAGAGTCTGCGGCGCTCGTCTGCTGCGCTGATCTTTTAAGATGCAGTGGATGCTTTCCAGGACGTTAGCAGAAAGGATGTCCAAAAATGAATTTCTCTCAGACTTCTGACCCCCTTTTTGAAAATGAATTATTTTGTCTTCACTCAGCAAGTTTTTTTCCCCGCATGTTCTTGTACTTTGAGAACATCAGCTCATCCAGAACATCGTTCAGACAGGTTTTAAATTACCTCGCTTATTTATTTAGCATGAACTTCCTACTAAAATGTGCAAATTCAGCAGCGATAAGTTGGATTTCATCTCACGCCGCCTTGATGGAGATTAAAACTTTGAACGGTAAGACATCATCATCATTGAAAGTAATTTGATCTCTGTTGTTTTTATGTCTTTTTAGACCCGAACCTCCGAATCCTGGACAGACAAACGGCATCAGCACCCCTGAGCAGCTCACCGGACGCTTCCAGGTCAGTGCTGCAGCTTTAATCTGTCAACAGTTTGTCTTGATGTGCTGGATTTACCAGAACTGTGATTTCCACATCATCTTTATTCACCTCATTGCTCATTAAGTACCTGTTTTATTTGGATAATATGTTGTATTCACTACTTCCTTTTTGCAAATTCATGCATTGCACATCTGCTTATTGCATATCTGTTTATTTCACTATCTTAAGGATGGAAGCCGTACAAGATATCATAGTGATTTAATACGTGTTCCTGTGTTTTATTGATACCAAGAGACCCAGAGCACCACCTACAACACACAGTTGCACCGAATGCAAAAATCTGTAGTCATGTTTAAGTAAAAAACATTAACTTCAGTGTGTTTCTGTGCTGACTTTCTCACATTATTATTCTCAGTCAGAGAATTTTGCAATAGTAAAGATCAAGTTATGTTGAGCAGATATTAATGCAGTAACATGTTTTTGTAGGACTCAGTGATAGTGAGTCGAGACGAGAATCAGAACTACAGGGAGTACACCATCTCCAGCCCCACATCGCTGTCTCCTGGACCTTATTCACCAGATCCCCCCGCCAGCCCCGACGGGAAGAGAGAGATGCTGACAAACAAGAGGTATCCCACTTGAACTTCCTGTATTTGAAAGCAGCATTGAAATGTTCAAGTTTGCAAATCAGATTTGAACAGAAATCAGTTACACGGAGTGACTGCTGTACAAATTTGAAGACAGGAAGGGTTTGCTACAGATGACTCCATCCTTCTTACACCCACTTTTAATGTCAGTAAAATTGTTCAATGAAAAGAATCCACTCAAGTTTTGAAGTTTCATCTAAAAAGCTGCAAAAAACATGAGTGAAACTGTAATGTTTGTTTGCAGGATTTGACACTGTTGACCTGATACTGAACTCTGATTATTAAAGTGCTTATCAAAGATGTAAACAAAGCGAAAGTATTATACGGTCTTTCACACACACATGCGATCTGGTTACCTGTAAATTACAGTTTGAACATCAACCTGAAGGATTAGATAAAAGAGAAATTCTTTCAGAATGAACAGGGTCTGAGATAAAAACTCTCAGGACATTTCAGATGGACGGCTGAGTCATTTACAGAAGCTCGTCCGCTCACCGCTGAAACGGGCTTTGATCCGCACAAAAAGGTTGCAACAAGTGCTCTCTTGACTCCACAACAGGCCCACAGTCAATAGGTATGGGAATAACAGACAGAAAGTGGAGCCATGGGACTGTGCTGTAGTAACAAAGGATATGCACAGGATATCACATTCCACCGTTTTGCATTCACTTGAACAAAAGGCAGAATGTGGAACGTTCACCACGATCTCTACGAACACTGTTTGTTGACTCTCTGCAGCTTTTAATGGGTTACAGTGTAAACTCAAAGTTTCTGTGTCATCTGAGCCGATGAAACTTCCTGTCCTGCATGTGCACGATTTACACCGGTGATTAACGCAATTAAAAATCTGAGCTTTTTCATTCTGTTTGTACACAATATTGATGTATATTAAAGATATAATACTCAAGAAAACTCAGATAATAGATGAAATAAGCAGATAGGAGTTTCTTTTTTTGGATAATCTGTCATATTCCTGACAAATTCAAAGGGTAACTTTGTTTTTCTTCAACTTGGACCTTAAATATTCCATGTTTTTGTGCCAAAGTTACCAGTGGGGTCAAGATTTTTGGCTCAGATTGTTGTTCTAAGTGTGTGACAACATTTTGGAGATGAGCCCTAAAGACACAGACCTTTTGTTAAAGAGGAACATTCCTCTTGTTGAACTTTAAACATTTGGTTTTATTGCTCTAATCAAAGCCACTAGACTCCATTTACAGAAACAATAATTTTATCATCGTAACTCAAAACCGACAGAAAGCTCATCTTGTTTTTTTTTCTTCCCTTTGTTCCAACAATTATCAACCCTGGTTTGTTTGAAATAAATCCTTTTCTTTACCCACTTTGTCTCTGATTCCCATCCACCTCTCACTCCCCCCGATATTTTCACATTTAAACAAACCAGAGGAGGTGATTTTTGGAACAGTGGAGAGAAAAAATGATGGTTTGGTTTTGGTGAATTTATTTTGTGTCTGTTGAGTTTGAAATAAAATGATAAAATAACTGTTTTTATAATCAAAGTCTGGTGTCTTTGATGTGTTTTAATACAACTGCTGTTTCTGCTTAAACAAAAAGGGTTTTGCTCTTTAACAAAAAGGTCTCTCTGCAGGAATCCTTTCTATAATGTTATTGTACATTAAGAGTAACGAACTGAGCCTGTTAGTTAAAAAAACAAACACTTTCAGCTGACATACAGCGACTGTGTGCTGCTGTGCCCGCAAGAATTAAATTACAGTCTAATTTCCCGACTGCAGCACTCCAGCTTAATACTGAGCCAAAATTAAAAAATAGTTGTCCATATGAGTCACTTAGGCACGAAAACATGGGAAAATAAGCTCCAGGTTGGAAAGTACCAGTTACCTTTTACAGTCACTTAATCACATTCATGCAAAAGTCATATTGAAATAAAATATTGCAACAGTCAGTCCTGTTTATTGACCTGCAAAATGATCAGCGTTAGTCTCCGAAGCCTGGTACTGTTTATCCAAAGATGTCAAAGAGAGAGATTTAATAAAACTTGTTCTGTGTTTTATATTGTCATGTAGCTGTAAATCATGCGTGCATATCGATGACTGTGTGTTGTTTTTGTTGCAGTGTCCAGCTGCGCTCATGGTCTCCAGAGGACAAGAGTCTCAGGCTGTCCAGACCGCTGTCTCAGGTTGGTTTCTGTTGTTTCTTTAAAGCAGCCAAAGCCTCCATTTAATCCCAACATTAAAACTATTACCCTTCCTCACATGCAGTCAACATTTCTCCATTTGTTTAGTCAATAAATGTCCAACCTGCCTGAGAAAAGCAGCTAAATCAAATATCTTTAATTGGATGGACGCGATTGGTTCTTAGTCAGACTCTTCCAACAAGAAACAAGAGACAGACAGTCGCTTGTGATCCTGTTTTTTTATTGTCTCTGCTGTAAAAATATATTTTCAGCTTTATAATTTGAAGGATTTTCAAGGGACCATGACACATTTACATGTTTAGAGTTAAGGAGTAATTCAAAATGCTGGAAAAAAAACGTATGCAAATGTTCATAAATGTTCATTTTTCTTCACGCAGTCAATCTGGCATTCATCTGCAGCGTTCAACCGGTCATTACAGCTGGAGTATGTTGTCGTCTTGTCTGTGTGATTTATTTATTTTGACTGCAGCTTCCCCGGTCTGAGGGAATAACACGTTCGAATTCTTAGCCTTCCCTCTTGAATTGTTACTCTGCGATGCCACAGACGATGCCCTACAAAAAAGGTTTGCGGCCTGCAGTCTGCTGTGTGTGGACTCCACAATAAAAGGCGGGGATCCAGAGAGGGTTTGACATTTTTATAGCAGGGAGTGTATAAACTTCAAAGGTCAAGTCTTTGAAAATATCTGACATTAAGCCGAGCAGCAGTCTGCAGCAGCAGTCACATTCAGAGGCTGCTCGGCGGGAGAAATGATTACTTTTCTGTCAAAACAATGGCCTTAACCTTTAGTTGTCTTAATGCAGGCTCATTAGTCTCAATAAGAGATAATATATGGGAAGTGGGTGGAATACAGACTTGAGGTTATCATGAGGCTGCAGCTAAACTATGCTGTGCTTATTTACCATTCCAGCAACGAAACCAAAGAAAAAGGGGCTCAGGCGTCTGGAGAGACTTCAGTGAGTTAAAGGGAGAAAATGTTGTGGGAAAGTTCATCACCAGTTATTTCAGCTATGCCTACATGCTCAGTCTCAAGCATCGGTCCCACTGAAGACAGAACATGTAAGCCGACAGAACAGGAAAAAACATACAAGACCTTTTGTAATGGCACAAGGAATTCCAGCCATTTTTATAACTCTGGACGCACAAAGTTAGATAAATATGCAGAGGTTTGAACTCCAAAACACTGAGGAACGTTTCCTTCTGAGAGGCCGCATGCTGAGAAGGTCCTTTTTTTAAAAAGTTCCTCTACGAGTTTGAGATTCTTCGTGTTGTTTACATGTTGAATGAGACTCAGATGCGCTGTCACTCAGCGGCGTCCGGTCACCGAGGGTTTTACGTCACGGTGGCTTTTGATCTCCTCCTCGCAGTGGGAAAGATGAACCGTTCTATTTATGATGTAACTGGGGTTCGAGTGTCTCTTTTTAAAGATGCTCTCATTGCTTTTCTGAACATTTTTTGACCAGACTTTATTAAAATAAAGTGCTTCAAAATGCGTCATTCATTAAATCTGGTCCCAGCTAAATATAGTCTTTTAAAAAATGCAAGACTTTGAGTCTTTTCTAATAATAACCAGTTAGATGTGACTGCAAAACCACACGGCATTTTGTCTTCTTCCAGTTGGTTTTAGGGTAGGGAGGGTGCACAGAGCGTCAGTGTCCCGACATGATCGGCTCGTCAACTGACTCACTGTTTAGGCAGATTAAACTGACATGAGTTTGATAAACGCAGTTCATTTGGACGACTGTCGCTTCAGGCAGACAAAACGCCGGACTGGAGATGATAAAGTTGTTGATTGTTGAGTCATTTGCACTCATCTGTCAGCTTTAATGTGCCGTGGACGCCCTCTGCCTACGGAAATAAATGTGAATGAACCATTTAAAATTCCAAGTCTAAGTGTTTAAAGGAGATTTTACACGTAAAGATCACTGTACTTGTCATAAAGAGCACTGCACTTTAAAAATGATGATTTCATCAGGGTTATTATGAGCCTTCAGATTCATCTGTGTTACAAATTTGGGGTTTAAGTTTGACAAACATTTAACAGACAAGACAATAATTAAGTTGCATCATGGGAAAGATTAGTAGGATTCAGTGTTTTAGGGATTTGACTTAAGATTTTTGCCTCTTCTGATTCAGTTTTTACCTTTTATTTTTACTGAATGATGGTGAAATGCTCAGTTACTGGAGTGTCACTTAAATGTGGCTAAAAAGCTTAAAGTCTCTTGTTTAGACTGCAGTTGTTTCTCCACATCTGGTCCTTTGGCTAAACAGTCTGAAGTCCGATTCATGCAGCTCAGTTCAACTCAGCTCAAAATTACATTCTATCATTGGATTATTTCTCACTAAAGTCATTGTAAGCCTTTGTTTTAATACAGATACTTGATGTTTTCCGCATCAGTCCAAAACCACATTGAAAAAAAAAAGCCCACTGGTGAGTTATAGTGAGGCTGCGGCCAGAAAACCATGGCGGAGCAGACTTCCGTATTGGCCTACCAGAAAACACATTAGGAGCTGTGTTGTGGCCCAGAGCTCCATCAGCGAGCCCTTTAAGGAATGAACTCGTTCCTTCGTAACCGTCCGTAGAGGACGGCCTCGCATGTCTGTGGTATTCGTGGAGTCGCCCGTTCTCCCATTCTCCGTACTGTTTTTAGATTCACCCTTTTCTCTCATTTTTCTAATGTTTGGATCCTGAAATCGTCTTCTGGGAGACGTTACATCCATTCTATGTACTTTTGGCCTTTTTAAACTGTCCATTTTATATGTTTGGATTAATACCAAGCTATATGTTTTGAGAAGACTGCAATTTCAGAGGTTTAATCACCGCTTTGTCCACCCTTTTTACTTTGCTCTGCCCTCCAACTAGTCTATTGGATGATAGTTTGGGGTTTTGGCTGACCCCTCACTCCAAAGGATGTCTACCCAGGGTTTTTAAAGCAGTGACGAGCCTTCCTCTGCAGCGCTGTGATTAGTGAGTGGAGCTCTTTCAGAGTGCTCTTTGGAGGAAAAAGGCTGGGAAGAGGCCTGCCATGGGCACACTGTGTATTATGCTCGTCAGGCTGGCAGAAACACAGCCTCCCTCTGCAGCGCTGAGATGTGGAGCCTCCTTGACAAGGGCCTCTGTCCCGCCTGAGAGGTGCAGAGTGCTGTTGTATCAGGTGATCGGCCCCTCTGAAAAGCTCCTAAAAGGCTTTTCTACCCCAGTTTTGGCTCCCTGAGTGAGGAGAGTGGGATGCGCAACAGGATCCCCCCTTTTCCAGGGTGTTGGATATCCTGAGAAAAAGCTTGCGTACAATAGCGGCTCTGATGGCCGAGGCTGTGGAAGGCTGGTGGTGCTTTCTCCCCCCACCCCACCCCACCTCTGCGTCACAAGGCCTGTCGTTGTGTGCTGGGAGCTGGAAGAGATGGGGGTCTGGATGGAGCAGCAGTGGACACCAGGGAGCCTGCCGACATTCCCAAACTGCACTTTCATCCATCGCAGTGCTCCGTTCAGCGCAGAGGTTACTCAAACACAGCGAAGAAATGTCCTCTGTGCCTCATCATCCATTCTGCAGAGCAAATTTATAACAAGCGCAGATCAGAATGACATGTTTAAAAATGGACTGAACTTCATGACTTGCATTTAAAAAAAAGTTCTTGGATGCACTTCGTACTTGCAGACATTTTTATGCACATTTTTACATTGTTGTGCATGTGCTGCATTCGTTTGTTTGTGATTAATGCATCTAATGTTTTAAAAAAAACTTTGCTTTGGGACAAGAGTGTCTGCAGTGACCTTTACAATCCCCAAATCATCAACATTTAGCCTTGTAAAAGAATGTTTTTCAGGAAATCCATCCAGTTTATCTTGATCAAGAATCTTAAAGTGTTGTGTTGTAAATAAGGAAAGTGACCTTCAACCAAAAGTCGTTGTTTTGGGAAACGTTTATCCGGCTGAAGCATCCTCGAGCAACCCTCCCAACCTTCCGGCTTATCCTCACATCTGCAGATGCAAAGAAAACCTGTAGAGATTACAAATGCATTGCTTTAGACATGTGTTCGAAAGCCCCGAAGGAGTAACTGAGTGCAGCTGTTTGCATTTACGCTTCTAAAGTTGCAAAGATGCACTTTTTATTAGTTGTAGCTTTGTCCCTTGTTTTGGTTTGCTGCGCCATGATGTGAGTGGCTTTGTTCACGGACTTTAATATCTACTCGCTCACCACCGTGACAAAAGCAGCAAAGGCATCCCAGATCCCTTGAACCTCAGCATGAGATTGTATCTAAATTGGCCGGCCAACGTCATGATTCAGAGCGTCTGTTTATATCATCAAAAAATGACCACAACAGGATCTCTGTTGCGATGCACGGGGCCAAAACCGAGCCGCTTTGACCAGTCGCCGGGCCGTTAGGTCCAGGCTCCGTGTCTGGGTTTGTAGTTGCTGCACTCTGAGGTTCCTGAGGGTTGCCTCAGTGGGCTGCAGGATCCTGTGCTGGGACGGGGTGGTAACTTTATTTATATATATCTGTCCTATTGTAGGACGTCCAGCTTCTGTGGGGTGACACTCGGCGTTAGCCTCGTGCAGACCGAACTTTTCCTCTCTCTGCTAAACTGGGTGGAGTAGCCTTCTGCTGTATGACATGTGTCACTAAGCTTTTTATCCGGAAAAGGGCAGGATTTAATATATAACTATACATCCTCTATATATTACATCTCCCTGTCTGCCGTCCTCCACGCAGCGGCTCAGCCTGCACGCCAGCGCTGGTTTTGACTTGCTCTTTTCTGGAGGTTGTGGTGGACTGGAGTGCAAAGCTGTGGTCCTCACTTTGGGCCAGAAATGGTGACTTGGCAAGCAGGAATAGAACTGAGTTAACGTTTTTTTCTAAATAAAGGCAGAATTTAAGACTCTGCATTGCACGTAGTGTTGCTTGAACATTGGAGACATTGGAAAGTCTTTTTTTTTTAACATTTACATCTATAGAGCTGTAGATGTAAACGTACCTCACCTGTAGTGGTTTCTCCTCCAAACATTCAGACATGCATATCTTTTCCTTTTTGGCGATGACGGCTTGGATTGATGTACTATTTCGGGTCTGACATGAGCAGGGGCTGCTGTTTGCTTTGGCTGGGTCGTCGCTTAGCCAAACCAAGCTTGTGTCGGGGGCTGGGGGGGAGAGGGGCTGGATGTTTTCTTCCTCCTCTCTGCACAGTGAGCTCTGTGACTGGACAGTGTGAGGTCTTTTCACGTGGACGCCGTGGCCGTTAAGCTTGGGGTCCATTGTGGCCGGCGCACAGGCAGCATGCCTCCCCTCATCCCCACTGATTGATCAGCACGCCTGTTTTTCTTTCCCCCCGGAGTAGAAAAGCAAACTGGGGCACTTTTGATTCCCTGTGCTTCCAGGCCTCCGGGCGCACTCATGGGGACGCAGGAGTTTTTTATGAGGAAATGTTGGCCGGGAGAGATGGCCCTTTTTTCCTTTTTTTTACTAGTTTGTGCTGTTTACGAAGGTGGTTGAGTGGTATGTGAACGTACCAAAAGTTGTTGTCAGGGGAGCGACATGTATAACTGCCCCTCAGTGCATTCACGCCAGCAAAAACAGACATGTCAGCATTTATTCCCCCCCAGTTTAACACGGGACAGCACCTACGTTTTTTTAAGGTTACTATGGCTGCATTTGTTGGTCATAAATCATTATTGTAAAGCCAGTAAATGGCATCTCCAGTTAGCGTTAAAGAATAATTTTGCTACCCTGAGACACCCTAAATGCATGTCTAGCTGACATTTTAGATTTATGTTTTAGCCAGTCACGGAAATTCCTGTAGAAATATGAGTTTTGGGCTGTACTTCATCATGTTGTCCTGCATTATAAATCATTTTATGTTATACAGTAGATCTTCTGTGGGAAAAGTGAGTGTGTGACATTCCAGTGAGGTTTTTTTTTTTTTGGTCTAATTACTGTAGTTGTGATGCCGTCATGCTCATTAACAGTTACAAGTCTATGAACTTTTTTTATGGAGGGATTTTCTATGATGGGCTGTTGAAAGTGGCACCGCATTAAGACCTCCCAGCTCATTATGACAATTTCACATCATGACATCTTCCTTTGATTCTTACTGAGCGTTTTTTTTTTGATGCATTTGAAAGGAGGCGTCCAGGCCACCATAAGTTAAAAGTATCATCAAGTCCAGCAATTTTGAGTCCAACCATAATAAAGTCCAGATGTGTAATGGGCTTGATATGCTGCTGCAGCCGGAGCCTTGTGGGGAATTTAATAGGGATGAAAAATGTGTTGCTTGTAGCACCCTTCGTGGGTAAATAAACGCTCAGACTCTTATTCATTCCTCATTGTGTCTCTCTGGACTTTTGGTGGCAGTGTGGGTGAGTGCCTCCCCTTCAGACCACCTACACTATGATCACATGAGGCGGCTTTGGCTTCTCTCAGGGTCTCCAAGTATTTGCTGTGCCCTTACACTTCACACACACACACACACACACACACACACACACACATTCATGTTCATCCACATTTATTGCCTGCTGAGCTACAGGAATCATGAACTTCACCGAACTGACAACTTTTTCCTGTTTTGTATGCACAAGATTTCTCTTTTAGCAACCGCTTGTGACCCCTTGAATTTATCACCAGCATGTCTCTTTGCAAAGATATCGAGATTTGAGATTAAAAAGTGGAAATTTTTAGACGACAGTAACAAAAAATGATATAAATGCAGCCCTTTTTTTTTTTGCAGACAGTGGCGACAGTGTGCAGAGTGAGTTACTGCTCACTGTCATCCTGTTGTCCTCATCTCCCTGCTGTTCATTTGGCCTCTAATCTTGTACATATGGTTTTTATCTGAAGCAGTCTGATGATGTGTGGCCACAGTGAATGAATGGAGAAAAAAAAGGGTGGGTGGATATTCACACTGGCATCACTAAGATCTGTCACTTTATTCCATGTTATTGAATGTTGCACAGTCTAAGCCTGGGCCAAGGACTTCTATGTAAAAAGCATTATGGAGGATTAAGAGGATTCAGCCTGACTTTTAAAACTCACTCCATGTTCTGCTACACAGACTTGGTGCTGTATATGAAGAGTTTTACATACATTTTGAAAAGCTAAGCTAAGCCCACCCTAAGGCAAGAAAACTAGACCCCTATACAGGTTGTGTATATGAAATGTTGCACTTAAATATATATATTGAATGGAGGAAATGGACTCATCACTTGAAGCAGCCTCTAAGGGATTTAAATGCAGTCTCAGCTCATATATGAAGCGGTAACAGTACCTGGAATTAGAAGTTTGTGCCTTAGCCTTCTTCAGGGGATTTAACTTTGCAAGATAGTAAAAAAAAAAATGACTTAATCTATATGGATAACTTACCCCAACTAGCTAATTAGCTGTGATGTGGATAAATTTGTTGATGCCTCACTTAAAGTTTCCTTGTCCAGGGTTCAGCTTCTTCATCACTGACTGCAGGAGTGCCAACCTCAGCTGCTGCAGCTGCTGTGATAAACTTGATTTTCAGGCTATCAAGCGTGTTACATCTTCAGCTGTTAGATATATTTTATATTTGACCAGGTGTTTTCTCAGCTTAGACTTGTTGCTCTCTCTAATTCATGCCTTTAATATTGCAAATACTTGAGTGAGTGTTGAGTTTTTTAAAACTTAAATCACATTTGCTCTCTGCCCTCTATTGACCCGATTCAGTGTGACTGGATGAGCTGCATTGTATTCCTGTTTTCCCTCTCTCTCTCACTCAGATGAGCTCTCACAAACCAGAATTTGGCACAGATTGATTTACTGTGAACTGGTACTCAGCTGGTAACCACATAATAGTCATCCTGCAGCCTTATACCCCCTTGTTAAGTCATGTCATTATTCCGATCAGCATCAGACCTTCCACAGATTTGCCTCAGTGGGATGTGAGACAATAAATAAAGGTTAGGAATGTTAATGACATGAATTTTGATATCAAACAATGTCCTGGGATCATCTGCACGTTGTGTTCATTTGTTACGGAGTGTAGACTCAGCAATGCAACATTGCTCAGACATAATTACAAGGCAGGGATCCATCAGTGACAGTGGATAACGAGTAGGTTTACTGTCAGCCTCAGGTCTTTGCTTTGGGACCTCCACCAATGCACACCGCTGGATAGGAAACACTGTGCAGGGCTCTGATTATTACCCAGCCCAGGATGTCTCCTGTCCCCCGCCTCATTGTAATACAGCAGCCATGTCTGTGGTGGAGACAGTGAATGAGCAGTTATAGCACTTTCTTACAGCAGCACCAAGCTTCCCAAAATAAAAGCTCCCCCGGGCGATCGCTCCTGTGTGCTGTGTGCTGCTGCTGCTGCTGCTGGCCCATGCCCTGTAATTGAAGCTTAAGGGTGGTAATGATGATGATGCAGAGTGGCTTGCTTGGAGCCAGACTGAAGGCTCCTCCATTGGCACTGTCCCCGACGTCTCCCAGAGGCCTTCGATCTGAAACAGCTGCCCTCACTTCACTTTGACATTTCCTGTTTTGTTTGCGTCTCAAGTGGCAAATCATAGATAAGAGGCTTGTTGTTTTTTTTCATTTTTAGAGAGATTCTCCTGCATTTTTGACAGTTTTTCCTCCTTTTTTTTCATCATTACTGAGCATTTTTCTTGAAAATCAGCCAGTCACACTTGGTTGTTTGTTCACTAAAAGCAGATCTCAATATTTGCAGTCAGTCATCCAAAAATGCTTTTTAGAAACACAGAGAATATGTTTAAAAATGCTGTCAAATCACTAAATCACTGTTAAATGCTTTGTAAAGTGATTTAAACACAAACTAGAACAAATAATGTGGCTGATATTCTGCTTTAAGAAATTTGGCTCGTCAGCTCACAAAGTACGTTCAGAAAAGTACATGCACATATTTCATGCGTTGATTTTTAGATTTTTTTATCAAGCTAAATCATAATAATGTCACATTTTGCTGCCACACAAGGGTGCACCCTGGAGGTCTCCAAGTGCATGCTGGGACAGATCCAGTCCCCTCACCCCCAGCCAGGGATAAAGCGGGCAGAGAAAATGGATGGGTGGATGGAAGATTCAAATAAACAGCAGGCTTCAGTACATCTCTCCAAAACCGGTCTCCATCTTTGCTGCAGATGTGTTGCTGCTGCAAAGGAGAAACATCCTGCAGAAAATAAGAGATTTCAACATCAAAGCCCCTGAAAAAGTTTATTTCCACTGTATTTCTCTTTAAGTGTTGATTTGATGTTGCTCAGCTGTGATTGGTGCCTCATAATGGATGACATCAGAGTGTTTAAACAACGAAAGAACAGAAAAAAAACACAAATCTGGAAACCTTTCATTGTAAATATTCAAAACTGTTCTGACTTTGGCGCATAATAGTTTGCATAATAGGATGAACTTGCACGTGAACTCACACATTTTTTTGCAAGTGAGGACTTCCAGGTTGGATGTGTTGCTGTTTGTTTAGCTCATTATCAGCCCTGCATACCGAGGACTCGTCCTAATGATCCCGGGAATGTTGACTGTGAGCTCCTGATTACATTTTGTGCAGCTTTGATCAGAGCTTCCTCCTCTGTTGAGCCTGAAGGGCCAGGAAGGATTGGCTGATTTTTTTTATTTTTTTTTTCCCAAGCGATCTCTCCCATCTCTGAATCATCCGAGACAAAACAACGGGCCTTCCTCAGCCCCCAGGTGCCCCTCCCTGAGTTGTTGGTGCATGAGACATGGGGGCATTGTTGGCACTGCAGTGTGTGAAGGTCTACCAGCTGCTGAGATCAGCCGTGTGTAATGATGTGATGACTTGCGATAGCGCAGTGATGATTTTTAGAACAAAGTTGTTTTGGGGAGCCCAGTTCAAGGCCGTTCCATGGTTACTGCTATAAAAGGCTGGCATGGTAGACGGTGGAATGGATCGTAATGGAAGATCTGGTGCAGACAAAGTTTTTTTTTTCTTTTTGTGAACCCTCTAAGGTCAAGCTCAATCACAGTGCAGTGCTCGTTTTTCCTTTCTATCCTCCTTCCTTTTGTTTTTCTTTACTTCATTGCATTCCTCTTGGGTCTGTAATTCTTCTGCTTTTGGAGAGAAATGAAGATCCACATACAGTAGCCAGACACTTATATAACATAAGGCTTGGTTTGCATTAGTTTGGACTCTCATGCGCATACTGCGTGGCTTCACTCGGCCTTCCTGAGAGAATCTTTAAAGCATGTATATCTATCAGGTAGATGCCTTTGAGATTGGTTCACAGCAGGAGAGGACACGGATGTCTCTGTTTTTTTGCACTCTGATGATATGGAATATGTGATCCTATGAGCCTGCAGTTATTATGCTGTGTTTATCCTGGGAGAAATCACAGGGAGACGTCCAAATGATCGGTTCTGGTAAAGGCTTCCTGGCACGCACCGCTAATCTGCCCACTCGCTGACGAAAAAGAAGAGGAAAATTAGACTCAATTGAGAACAGAGACATTGTTCAAAGGAGTTTCTGAATTGGAAGCGGGTGCTGGCACCGGACACGCAAAAATCTTTGACTCCATCAGTGCCACTGTGTCAGCGTCGAGCTCCAGCAGCAGCTCACAAACTCAGTCTCAGGCGCGTCGCAGTTGAAAGAGCCGGGGTGGAGACGTTTTCTCTCCTTGGATGGATCCGTCGTGACGCCGATGCCAGCTGGTGACGGCTGAGGGAGAGAGAAAAAAAAAACCCCGGCGAGCTTTATTGTGAAAGCTGCACTCTGGAGTTGTCTGTGGGCTGTTTGATTGGCAGTCTTACAGTAAGTTTTCCTGGACTGTTTCGGAGCAAAAAATAGAGTAATAGCTTTGTTTCCCCGGCAAACTGGAAGTTGTGAAACTGTTTGGAAACTTCTTTTCTCTTTGAGTCATTTGTTAGTTTGCACGTTGCAGCAGTGCAGCAGTGCACTTTTTGTAATTGATGAAGCGATCAGTATCACAGGTGACCGTGATGCCAGACACTGTTGTGGCTGTAAGCGGTCAGTTTGTCGGGATTCCTGACAGTAAAAGTGTCTGGCTTGAGTTACGTGCTGTGCAGACTCGGTCCAGGTGTGCCGGGTGTTTAGTGTAAACGTGTGCCAGAGGTCAGTTTCACCTGTGGCTCCACTTCTGCTTTCAAATGACATAATTAAACTTTTATAAATGAACCTTTGGCCATGATGACGTGACTGTCTGCTGCTGCCTTTTGGTTTGAGCTAAAATAAAATCATTGAATTGGCAGATCAGATGAGACCTTTGGTTTATGAGCTTCTGGAGTGTAATGGGTACATAGCGCCCTCTTCTGTAAAAAGTCAAACACTCACCTAACCAAGGCGTTGCTCACAATTTCCTCTCTGAATAACACTATTGTTTGTACACTAAGTGTTCAGAGAAGTTTTCACCATGTGGAATTTCTTCTCTCATTTAATGACAAGGGACATTTTATAACTACCATGAATGATTTAGATAGATTTTATAGATTAGCCCTCCATCTGGAAGCCATTGAAGTTACACGCCGGCTCTGTGTTTCCCATCAGACCAACAGTGGAGTTTAGTGCCAAACATCTGTCACCACCCAATCAATCTATCAGCTGAGGGGCTGAAGTACAGCTCGGATATAAATGGTAATCAAGATGAAAAATGTCGACGTGGGTTGCAGCGATTGTTGATGGGCTCACAGAAGAGGAATGTTGGGTGTGACTCATGCAATAGAAACTTTATTTAAGCACACAGAACAAATACTATTACAGAGTGACAAAGCCTTTTGTTTATTTTGCAATTGAAACTCAAGAAGTTATTCAGGTTTCAATCAAATGTGACGACAATAATGATGATGATGATGATGATGATGATGATGATGAAAAAATGATCTCCAGTTTTCTGAACGTGGTGTTTCTCCATGTGGATCTCATCGAAGCTCCTGATAAATCACTCCTGTTTTAATCTTGACTGGATTTATCTAACATGACAGTGTATAAGGCTTTGTTTTACTCCAGGTTGTCAGTCAGTACAAACTCTTAAGATTTAGAGTTTCCTCAAACAGTGAAGCTGCATATGTTCAGTGCTAACATGCTGCTTGGTGGAGCAGATATCCAAAAATACTGTCGAATTCCTGCGTCTGCACTGAACACAGCTCTTTTTGTGACCCTTTTTACAGTGACATTGCATCATGGTCTAAGCACTTACAACACCATCTCAACAGATTCCTCAACTCTGAACTGCAGAGTCGCTTTCAGCTGCTGCAGGAAGTTTAACTTTCACGCTTACTCACTCTCTCTCTTGCTTTCTTTGTCATCTCCTTCCTCTTCATCTGCAGGAGTTCTCCCCTTCAGACTACAGAAATAACTCTGTGTCCAGCAGGACCCCAACCCCACCGGGACGCTACTCACCCCACAGCCCCATCGATCGGGACGCACCCATGTCCCCCCGTCGCAGGTAAAGACACTCACATCACAATCACAGATAAACCTTATTAAAACACCATCTTTCACCGCAGTGATGGATGATACACACCTCTAATCTGTTGTTGCTCCAGGAAGTTAAATATGATACAATCTGGCAGATTTTACCAGACATACAAATCATTACTTATGATGAAAAGTGGAAAAAAAACACACTTCATTTAAATGTTTGAATATGAAAAACCAGCTGTTTCATGCTGAACTACCACCACATTTTAGTCCATCATAGTTTGTGAGTACGTGGGTATAAAACAGTAAGTTTTGAGTCTCAAATTACAAAACATTACATAAAGATATTAAACTAAAATCTAACATTACATGAATCTAGTTCCTAGTTCTTCAGAGACTTGAGTGTAAAACAAGTTATCAAGTTATTTTATAATGATAGTTTTTTAGCGCCATCTACAGGCAGAACACAGACTCAGGTTTATAAAATAGACATAAGTTGGTCCTGAAAAGCTTTAAGTCTTTTCAAACATGCTGGAAAAACAAGAAGAAAAAGGATTAGAAGTTAGTTTATGCAGAAACTAACTTTATTTAAAAACATGTATTGAAAGTTAAATGTGCTGACCTTTGAGTCTTTTATTCTACTGAATTGTTTTATGGAAATGTAATCTTGATAAAGTGGAAGATTATCTAAGATCTACAGGACTCAGTGCTGATACAGTCTCTAAATAAAATGATTAACTTCAGCTTTGAAAACAGTGTTTTAACTGCAGGGAAATTTTTGCTAAATTACATGAGGTTAAATCAGAGGTTAAGTCATTTGTGTGAGCTACTTTTGGAATTTATCTGGTTCGCCAGAGGAATTATTTATTCTTCCCTTCAAAAGTCTTTGTGGTGAGGCAGTTAAAAGTGCAAATGGATGGAAAAGTCTGGTAAACCAGCCAGTCACTGAGTGTTGTAGTTACTGTATGAGATTTTTAGAAAATCCATGTTATTAAAGACAGAAGAGGACTTCAAGTGACGTTAGCATGAGCTGCTGTCCCACATCTGATCCTTTGGATTTTCCTGAAGAATTCATCCCAAACCCTTTAACATAGAAATCAGCCCACAGGCTGTTTCAAGCAACAGATAAAGCTTTAAAAAAAGGACTCGTTTTATAAAGTTATGTTACAGTCTGTTCACACGTCGGCAATGGAAAGGATTAATAAATGTTATTTGCTTCCTTTAAGTCATCTTGAGAATTCACCGCTGTGTTGCAGCTGACCCTCCGCTTGGTGCCATTTGCAGCTGCACAATGACTCAACAGCCATAAATTAACTTTCAGCCTTTGGGAAACACTAAACTGTGTCCGTCACCTGCACTGCCGTTTGCTTTTTCCTGCCTCGCCTCCTCTGATGAGGTGATGCAGCTGTAATTCGACCCAGGTCATTGCATGCAGATGCTGGCCTTTGAACTTTTCTCTCTCTTTTTTTTTTCTTTTTTTTGAATCGCTTTGACTCATCGATGTTTTTTGTCTCAGCAGAAATGAAAATCTTCTTTGAGTCTCTTTTGTGTCCACTCTCTCAGCTGCAGAGCCTCCTGCGTGTGTTTTCACAGTGCAGGACGGTTGACTTTGGCCCCAGTTCTCCTGCTGGGGAACCACAGCGAGCGATATGACGTGTCAGCAACTGCAGTCATGTGCAAACACCCCCCCAAAAAAAATCTGATTTTACTTCTCCCCTCTGAGTGGCCCCCAGTCTGGAGCCCCCAGCCTGCACACACCAAGCTCCTCCCCGGCCAATCACAGGCTCCGCGACACCCATCTACCCACCCCCTTCATGTCGCATAACCAATGAGTCTGTGGCCAGAGGCACACCTTTCAGTCGGACTCTTGTTTTTCTGTCTCGTCTGGTTCAGATAGAGGTGTGTGATCGGCATCTGAGTGTGTGTGTGTGTGTGTGTGCGCATGTGTGTGTGTGTGTTAACATTATTGTTTCTCTCGTTTGGTCTGAGTTGCTTCAGCAGTGTTAGACATACAGAGACAGACACTGGAGAGAAAAGCTGAGCTCCTTCTCTTTGTTGCATCTTTCTTTCTCTCTGAGGTGAGTCTTTCATGTGAAGTTGGATTTCTTTTGTCGGGATGTTCCGACTCTTGTGATGTGTTGTTCTTGGAGAAAAGTCAGTTTCAGTGATGTGGTTGGAATTTGACCCTGTGATCTTGGATATGTTTTGGCTACATGTATGTGCTGTGACTTGATCTCTATCTCTGTTCCACCTCTGTGCCAAGTCTGGACATGGAAACCAGAGAGACATTTATACATTTGTACAGATTCAACACAATCACCAGATGACAAATCAGTCTGCAGTCGTCTTGTTCTTTGTAAAAATCTGACGGCCTTCAGTGCAGATTTTGTACAAACCGTTTGTTCAGTCACACTCCGTTCTTTCTCACCCTCTCGTCTGTTATTTGTTTTCCTCCCTTTTGACCTAAACTTTCCATTTGTTTTGAGATTGCAGTTTAAGAAAGGGATGGTAAGCGAAGCGAAAAAAAGGGGAAATGGACTGAGGGTGGAGCTGAGCATGTGGAGAACTTGGAGGGTGTTCTTTCAGAAGTCTGGTTTCAATTTGAACCATGTTTGATGATGTATAGGAGAGGGACTGAACATTTGCTTTGGTCGTGCATTTGTTGTCTTGTTGTTGTTGGTTTTCCATCTCGTGTTTCAGTCTTGTTCATTAAGCACGAAGCTGAAGCCTGGAGCTGATATCCAGGCTGGAACAACATCCGTTTAAACACACACACATGGCCATGTTTAAAACTTATATAACCTCTATGAACATATGAGATGTAGTGAGGAACATTGCAGAACAGGAGAGGGCCGAAAGTATTTGGACAGCAGCAGTGTTTTAAAGGTTTTTTCTTTGTTCTTCTGTATATTACAATACAATAAAACCATGACTCGGTTTGTTGACACTTTGTTAAAGTGCTGACTTTCAGCTTTTGTTTGCATGAAATTCAAAAGACAATGACCCTTAACATGAAATCAAAGCAACCAGAGAGGTTTTTTGTTTTGTTTTGGTTTTTTTGTGGCCACATGTTGTTGACTGGCCAAGTCTGTCACCTGACCTTAGTCCAACGGAGCATATGTGCGAAGCCTAGAAGATACAAGAAGTAAAAAAATTTGCTGCAGATCTGGCAGAGCATCAGCAGGGAAGATACAGAGTGTCTGAAGCTCTGTGGTTCATAAATACCTTCGACTGCAAAGGGGTTAACACCAAAAATGTAGCATGACTTTATCAGATTTGGTCATTTTGTTAAATTACTTCACATTCCAGTAAATTGGGTCATCATGTGTATAAAAAGCGTAACAATTGTTGCACTGTTTGCTCTGAATCAAAGCTTCGACTTGGCATTTTAATTATTGTTTTATTTTAAACCCACTCTGCAGGAGAACAGAACAAACACAACTTGTTTGCTGCACATCTGTCACTGACCAGCTATTTGTAGACTGTAATTTTGTCCCTGTGCAACAATACGACGAAATACAAGATCTTATTGCACAGTGATGCTAAAAGTCAGGTTACATTGACTAACAATGGCTGACAGGTTTGCTGCAGGTGTGAGACATCACACCACATCTGGCCTGAAAAGTTTACCTGGCCGGCCAGATTGTGCTGACAGCAAACACTCACCAGCTCCTGACAAACACACTGACACGAAAACAGACTTTATGTTTTCTTTTTACTCACATTAGATCATCCAGATTTCAGTACATGTGCGTGCATTTCTTCAGCTGAGGTGGGGAGAGATTGGTATTCAACCACACATGAAGTTAGAAACAGTAAAAAATAACTGATTTTCCACCACAGCAGGCAGAGAGGAAGAATTTGCCTGTAAAGTTAGACACTGTTTATTAGTTTTTTCCTAATTTCTTAATGACTTGACACCGTATACAACCTGAAGGTTAAAGCTTCCTCTCCCTTCCTGCACCCTCCTGTGCACTGACTGTCTGCAAACACCCCCAAGATGCAAAGTTAGAAGTCTAATTTGGGTTTTTTTGCAGGTTAGAAGACTAATAGTGCAACATTCAAAGCTTGTGTTTGTTATTTTCTATCATGCCTCGTGTCAGGTGCATGACTTTCTAATTTATCTACACAATAATAGTTGCTAAATATAATTTATCACTTTTATTTTGGATGAGAAAAGACTTTGCTCATGCTGTGTTTCCTCTGCTGGTAGCCTTGTGTTTTGTTTTCTGAGTCAGAGACAGTGTTTAGTGGGAATGACAGAGTCCTGTATGTGACTGGACTTCACTTGGCCTCTTGTTGGTGGCTTGCAATCTAGACTTCATGCCAGAAG
Source organism: Acanthurus lineatus (assembly GCA_029814665.1). NCBI lineage: Eukaryota > Metazoa > Chordata > Actinopteri > Acanthuriformes > Acanthuridae > Acanthurus > Acanthurus lineatus. The sequence goes on from JAPZDV010000022.1 coordinate 24,037,076, forward strand.
GTCAAAGTCTCAAAGGCAGCTGCTGCCCCTTCCTTCATTTCCAAGGGACTGAGTTAAATCAGACTCATGAGGGCTTTATAAACGTTAATTTCATACTGAACACATCAGCTGTATGATTTTTCAGTGAATGTGACAACCTGTGACCTGCGATATCTGTTTATCTCATCCTCCCGCAGCAGTTCGAGCTCTTACTTTGCCATGCATAAGTTCGACAGGGACTCGGAGGTGTACAAGCTGATCCAGGAAAACAAGTAGTCCCGC
>JAPZDV010000022.1:24045496-24069332 GCA_029814665.1 Acanthurus lineatus
ATCAGGAGATTAAATTATTATTATTATTATTATTATTATTATTATTATTATTATTATTATTATTATTATAAAAGAAGAAACGTGCATTGAATTGTGGCTGCAAAAAAGTCTGCATCAAATATTCATACTGTTGTTTGAACCATATGATTTAGGCCAACTACATAAAATGACCTAACTGGACTGTGTCGTGGTGAAGGTGTGAAAAGGGACCTCAGGTGGGTTTACGGGCAGTCACGTGTGAAAAAACCTCCTCTCTGTCTGTCTGTCTGTCTGTCTCCGGCTGGGCTGGATGCGCTAGGACCGCGGGGACCAGAGCGCAGACGCAGACGGAATGGGCGCACACGGGGTTGTGACTGAGTGAGTCTGAGTGTGACAGAGGCAGGCAGGCAAAAACCGCTAGATTTTGGGAATTACACAGGAGCCGCTCAAAGACCAGCTCATTTCTTTTGCTCGGAAAAAAATATTAAAATTGTCCTGTTTAAACTCATTAAAAGTTAGGAAAAGTTTAAGGAGTTCTTCGGAATCGGGAAAAAACGCGATGGAAAACTTTTAAGAGCAGCGAAACAACTGAGAAAAGTTTGAGAATATACTTTTTTTTTGAGTTCTTCACACATCCTGGATGACAGTTCGGCTTTGGCTTTGCCTGCTCAGTCGTGAATCTCATCAACCTCTGGATTAACTTTTGGAGTGGGAGATAACGGTAATGTCGACACTCCCAAGTCTCCTGAAAGGGATGTGAATCTCTTTAAGGTGTTAAATACGAGAGCACCAACTTTTTTTTTTCCTCTTTGGACAGAATACTGCGCCTGTTTGTACGTGTTGAAGACGTTTTCCTGGACTCACACATCCCACAGATTTATTAACCATTTGGACCAAAGGGAGTTGCGCGCCGGAGCTGCCATGACATAACGGGACACTTTTGGAAAAATCAGTGCTGATGTTTCTGAAATGACCGGATGATGAGGGTTTATTCTTAAGTGGAGGAATTTCTGAGTTTAACTTTCATACAAAGACCTGAAAGATCAGTTTTTGTTTCTTCTTGACCTTCTTAAACCCCCTGAGAGCTTCATGGTGGAGATATGGGATGACTGGAGGCGGGGGTGCAGCTGAGGTGAGATCCAGCCGAAGGACAATGTTTGCGCCCGGCGTTGGCATCCCTCTGCTGCCGGGGCGTCTGGTACTGATGCTGCTCCTGCTGTCCGTCTCCGAGCCGATGCTTTCCCAAGCTTGTCCCGGGTTGCTCGCCTCCACCAGCGGCTGCAGCTGCACGGACGAGCGGTCCAAAGCGCACGGCGTCCAGGCGGGGAAACGGATCACTTGCAGCAAAGAGGAGCTGACTGAGCCTCCGGATGCGAGTCTGCTGCCCAACAGGACCGTCACTCTGTGAGTTGAGATAGTCTGTCAAGTTAACTGTTAACCTCTGAAAACAGGCCTATCTGCCCATCCTGCTGTGGCCTTTTTCTGCAGCCTGTGTTTGTTGCAATGAGTGGTGAGATCACATGCTGGCCTTATATGGCGCCTATAATATAATAAAAGTGTATTTGTTAAAAAAAACAATCATGCTCCATTTCAAACAGTTCAGTTTAAGTAAGTGTGAACTATAACTGGCTAAGGATCTGCAGTGTTTCCATATGATATCATAGGATTTCACAGGGGTGAATGATTGGTTTAGATTACATCATATTGAATGCACATGAGGGTTCTGATCGGGCCCACACATGCATGACTCTGAACCCATGACCCTCAGCTCTGACTGTATTGAGGACTCTCTGTGGTAATAAGGCTTATTAGGTCAGAAGTTAACATCTTGATCTAGTTTAAACTCTGCAGTGGAGTGTTGAGCGTCGCCTCTCTGTGAAGCATTAGGAAGATCAGGGAGAGGGCAGGCCGACTGCAGCCATCGTCTGACCTGCCTCCTCCACACAACTCTGTCACTTTAAATCTGACTCTGACCCCGCCGTGCAGCTTGACTTCAGCTTTCTCTTTCTTTCTTTCTTTCTTTCTTTCTTTCTTTCTCCCTCCACCTCCACCACCACCACCACCACCTAGTGCACATGGTCTAGCTGACTTGGCCTTGTAAAACTCCGATAAATAGAAACACATTCTCTATCAGGAAACACCAAAACCATTCGGTAAAAAACTGGAAAGCAGTGTTTTCTGGGCCGGGTTTGATATTTTTAGATGATTCACTCAGTCTATCTGGACTTGACTTGAAAGGGCCACATGGACTAAATAACACTATCTGTCATGATGGATAGACAGCCAGATTGCAAATGACACATTTTTTGGACGGTGTGTCTTTGGGTTCAGTTGTAAAGAGGCTCTTTCTTCACAGTTGCTCAAACTTGTGAAGACGTTGCACGTTCCCACAGTTTGTTACTGTGTGTGCGTGTGTGCTCTGACCCAGTGGGGTGAAATGTTAGCTGCACATGGGCACAGTTAGGACGTGTTCAAATGACCCACTGCAGAGAGCATACGGGGCAAAGTAAAGGGATTTATCCCCCAAGGGAGCTGAAGCCAGCCAGCCGGCCATTTATAGGGCCTGATGTTTCTTGCTTAATAGAGGCAGAATAAACATCTGGGGAACACATTGCTGGAAACCAGAGAGGAAAAAAGGAGGCTTGGGTGGCAGTGGTCGTGGTGATTGAAGATAATCTTCCATCCCAGGGTTCACTAATTTTGGTTAAGTTGTTTTTGCACAGATGTCTAGTATTCTGTGACACTTATATGAGTCTGTGCACCAGAAATAAACAATGCCACCCCATGATCAGCCATTCACAGCCATTTTTTTTAACCTGTTACTTTCCTGGGAACTCTGGTGTCTGGAAAGTTCATTTTCCTGAAGGTTCGGTGAGTTCCTGAAGCGTCCACGCTCCCATCGTCGCTCATGACATTAGCTCCAGATGTGGAATGTGAGCAGTTGTGTTGATGTTCGTGTTATTCCTGACATTCCTCAGCTTGCTCAGAGACTGGAGACAGTATCCCAGGTGCAGCAGGGGAGCCTTCCTCATGCCCCTACGCCACCTCAGTCCCTCCCCGCATCGGACGGCCTTACAGCCTTACAGCCAGCCAGCCAGCCAGTCGGCCGGCCAGCCAGCCAGCCCTCTGGGGCAGCCTAGAGGAATGCTCTCCTCCATGCTGAGCAGGCAAAGGCTGGAGGACACCAGGCCAGGGGCTTCCGGGGCCGGCTGCTACGTGTAATACACAACAGCTGGCCCCTGTGAACATTCCAGCTGAGGCCCCACAGCCTCATGGGAAATCCCAACGGGGATTTGTTTATTAAAACTATTAGTTGGCTGTTTGTTGTTCCTGCCAGCCGTAAAGGAGCAACCAGTCGCCTCAGTATTATCGCCCCCCTCCCTTGGCTTGTCAGTGTCTGTGCTGCAGTCTGATTACATTTCTGTGCGTTGGATATAAAGTGCACCGTTTCTATAAACTCACACTTATCACTAGTTTAATGATGCATCACATTCTTCCCAGCCTTTTTTGCTCCGAGCTCCAGTCTCCAGTTCCACTTTCCCTCTTTTTCTTTATCTCCAGCTCCCCCTTTTTCTCTTCCCTTCCCACCCCCTCTATCATGAGTTCATCCACACGCAGTAACTCTCAACCTAAATATTTAGTCGTCTTGGTAGGAAACTGCCATGTCCAAACTCCTTCCAGATGTGAGCCTGCGCAGGCTTGTGTTTAGGCCTAATTATGCACGGCTGCAAAGGAGCTGGATCACTGGGAGAGGAAGAGGAGAGGAAGGGAAGAGAGAGGGGGGAAAACAGATAAGAGTGTGAAAGCGAAAAGTGCCGTTGTTGAGGGGGGAAAGTAGGAGTAAATGATGGAAGTTGAAAAGAGGCTGAAGTGACAGAGAGAAGGAGAGGGAGAGAGATGAACAGTGAGGAGTTGAAGAAGTGGAAAGACGGGAAAACCGAGAGGGGAACAAAGAAAGAGAGCAGAGCAAGAGAGAGAGAGAGAGAGAGAGAGAGAGAGTGAGGATGGAGGAGGGAGAGGAGAAGCTTGGCAGGCGGTTCAGAGGGATGTGCCCCTGGAGACCGAAAACTCCCCAGCCCCTGACTAACAGATCTTCGACACTGGGGTAAGAGGGAGGAGGAGGAGGAGGAGGAGGAGGAGGAGGAGGAGGAGGAGGAGGCTGGGCTCCTCGGTGCAGCAGCAGCAGCAGCATAGCTTCATTTCACAAAGCATTGTTCCATGTCTTTAATATTACATGTCTTCATATTTATTGTGTAACATTTGTTATTTTGGTGACGAGAACAAAAGCTACGTCCGTGGGTGGTTGCATATCATACACATCGATATAACCCCCCCAAAAAACACATGGAGCAACAACTCCCGCTCAGCTCAGCTCAGCTCAGCTCAGCTCAGCTCAGCTCTGCGTTGTGGCAGCTGGGTTTGTTTTAATGCTTTAATGGATACCAGACAAATGAAGAGAATGTACAGTGGCAGAACATGTGTGAATTTTGCTGGTTCCTCATAGCTTGTGGTCAAAACTGTAACCCCCCCCCTCTTCCGTTGGCATATTTTGTTGTCATCATTGGCAGTGACTGATGGCTTTGACTCAGCGGGTGCCAGCCTGAAAAGAGTGGGGCACAGATGCTGAGGGTAGGAGCTGGGTTGGGGAAGGGTTGGGGGAGGGTCAGCACGCCCGTCCTTGGCCCGATGCCCCCCTCGCCCAAGACAGCTGCGACGCACGACAGTTGTTCCCTGTGTGGTTGCACTTGAGCCCAGTATGTCAGCGTGGCTGGCCGGGAGTCAAGGGCTTAGAGATAAAAATATTCTAATGAGGGCTGTAATATTTTTAACGCTTAGGGTCGCGGCTGGAAATGAACAGTTGTGAAAGTTCCAGTTTGTGTTAAGGAGGGCGAAACAAATGGCTGGATCCTCTTGTGTCATGCTCTTTAAAGCAGCTGTCAGAGGTTCGGTGTGCAGGATTTTATGGGGATGCATTTGCAGAATGCTTTTTGTTAGAATATAATCACCTGAGACGGAGTAAGAGTTGTCATGTTTTAAATTCTTTTGAATGAGCCCGTTAAATCTGCAGAGGGAATGGATCCTCTTTCATTTAGTCTGCCATGTCGCACCACCATGTTTGTACAGTAACCCTGAATGAAAAACCAAACTCTGGCTTCAGAGATGACTTTTCACTTTTTAATCCTTTTTAGTGGCCACAGTTGGTCTTTAAATGAGAGCATGAGGCCATGGATTTTTAGTTTGTTTTATTCTGCAACCTCACCCCTAGATGTCAGTAAATCTTACATACTTTAACATTTTTATGGCTACATTTTTTCCCCAAATTCAAAGACAGATGTCAGTACCATTCTTATCTGGATATGAAGCCACAGCTTGCAGCCAGTTAGCTTAGCTTAGCATAGAGGGAAACAGAGGGAAACAGGGAGCCTTTTCTGTCCAAAGCTAACAAAATCTGCCTCCAAGCACCTCTAAATCCTACTAATTAACAATTTATAATTGTTATGGCTGCTTCAGGTGCTTTACTACTTAGGTCATAAATTTATCACCTCATGAGAAATTCAAACTAGTTGATGCTACCTGTTTCCAGTCTTTGTGCTCAGCTAGGCTAACTAGCTCCTAGCTTTATACTTACCAGAGACACATGAAAGTGGTAATAATCATCTAATTTTATACATTTTGGAACCTTAAACAACAAAATGATTTCTGTGAAGTGTGACTAACTCCAATGTACACCTCATTTTGTCTTGTTATAGCTGAAAACAGCATAGCAATGTCTGGACTGGAGGGGTTTCAAGGTCAAATGTGCTTATGACGTCCGAACAAGAGCTTCAGATTAAGGATAGCCTTGTTTTACATTTAACCCACATTAGTGTGGTTTCTCTCAGTACAATTTAGCCGACAATCACACAGTCTGTTATCATCTCTGCAGCTCACCTCAAGGGTTTAATCGATTGGTTACAGTATGAATCCCTTCATTCACTGTTTTATCTTCTAAGTCACACTGTCGGCCTCTCACTTGTGGCTTATTTGCGGATGAAAACCGAAGGACCAGCAGATGTGTTGGTGGTTTATGTTGGGTCTGTGAGTCAGTATGTGTTGAGACGGGAGTATGTCGGTCGAAGCCTCCCAAACAGGCGTCTTATCAGCGGGGAGAATTCCAATAGCAGGGAGAGCGCCGGACCCCCGGGCATTCCTGCAGCGACAGGGTTTATTTATGTGGGGAAAGGTGTTGAGAGGAGGGGGGGGAGTGGGCTCTCCTCCGCACATGTTAGGTGGGGCAGTGGTCGGCAATAAATCAAAAAAGCAAACAAAGGCTTGACACTGGATACTCGGAGGTTTATGCTCAGCTTCAGCACCTGCCAATGCCACACAGACCTGGGGGTTTTTATCGAGCCCTCGCAAGGTCGAGGTAACACGACCAGAGTGGGACATCATCACACACCTACTGTGTATTTTCACTTATCACCTCCTCGTGTCTGTTGATTAAAAAAAAAAAAAAAGGCTGTGATATTTCAATAGCTGGAAAAAAAAACAGAATGATGTGTTGTCACAGTAATCTCATACACCCAAGCGGCTTTTTTTTTTTTTGTTATTTTAGTTTTTCCTTTCACGTCGCTCTCTTCTTATCTTACTCCAAAAATGCCTGACTTTGACTTTTCCTTGCCAGCGCTAACTTCCTTCTCCCTGTGTCTGACCACAGTGGCCCCCAAAGTTCCTGCTCAGGGTCGACAACACATGGATACAGTCGCAGATAATGGGTGTCTATAGTGGGAATGCCTGTGGCTTAGGTCTGCGTGTGTGTGTGCATGTGTGTGCATGTGCATGTGTGTCTTTCTAAAAAAAAACTAAAACTAAGCAAAAAACGAGGACAAGGTGTAAGATAATATTATAGTTAGCTGAAGCAGCCTGAAGAATAAAAACTAGACTTTTGGGGGGAAAAAAAGGAAAACAGACTGAAACTGTATGATGAACTTTCAGAATTAACTCACATTAAGTTAAAATGTTATATTAAAGCATTACAAAGCCTCCATAAAAACAATACAACTCATACTGAAACTTATGAAAACTAAAACCGATACGAAACATTGTTAAACAAATAAATAACTAAACTGAAAACAGTCTGAAAACCACCTGAAACTAAACTGAATCAAAACACAAATTAAGAATAAAATAAAAGTAAGGAAAAACACTCAATAAAACAAATTAGCATAAAAAAAGTTATAAAAATGTTTATTACAGAGATTTGAAACAGTATTAGAACAATATAATTACATAATAATGATACTAACAACTATTTTTAGACCATAAACAGATAGAAAGAGACTTTATCATTAAATAAAGGTTATTCATACGCAGATTTTAGCCACCAGTTTCACATCGGCTGCCTGAATTTGGAGATTTAAGTGAAAAAAAAGGCACCAGAGGGACAAAACCAACAAGTCATCAAATAAAACAACAAACTTTATTAAAATCTTTGTCAATGAACATGGCTTTAAAACTAAAAATATTCTGTGGAAAGCATGTTTTAATTTAGGCCTCCATGTATTATGATTATTTATATTTTAGCATCAAAATAAGTTGATGTGTAGTAATTAGGATTTGAGTGACGTTAACGCTGACTGATTCTCTGCAGTCACACAGAAATAATACAACAAAACAGACCCCAACCTTCTCACAGATGCATCTAGAGACACCGTGAGAGTATCTGGGGCAGAAAGATTTTTTGCCAACCCTTTGTAAAAGCAGCCTGATTTCCCAGCAGTCTTTGCTCAGGAGCAGAAAACAGAGGCTGGTTATGAGACCGAACAATGAGACAATGTTAGCCAGGCATACACCGCATTCCACTCGCTGTCTGAAAAGGCTAAATTCACTAAATTGCCTCATTAAAAGTGTAAAAACACTTTAGACAGTGATTAAACTGACTATTGGGTTCCTGATCTGCAGCCATAAACCTTCCAATCTGGTTTGTCTTTGACTCGTCTTTGACTCTAAATATTGCAATAATTTATTGCAGCTTTACAGAACAGGCGGTGGAATGTCACCCTGTGTTCTCCGACTGCTAATATTCATGGCAGCTACTTGTTTACGTCTCTAAAGTTCACTGGTTGTTCAGCTTTGGTAAATTGTATAGACAGCACAAGAAACACACTTCATGGATGGTTCCTGTCAGCAGGACTCGACGAATTGTCTAATAAGATGAACTCCAAGAGGGGGGACCTTCCTCTCCAAAGTAGGTATTGTGTGTGTGTGTGTGTGTGGGTTACTCTGTTTGCCTGTGCACACACATATGGGAAGGGCGTGCACGGCCACAGCTCTCAAAATAGGACTCGGTCCTCCCCTCTCTAATTAGAGACATTTCAAAAACCCAGATTTTAATTTTAGACTAGTAGCTTTTTGGACAACTTATGCACGCACACACACACACACATACGCACGTACACGTACGAGTTAAACATACACACTTTCCGTATAAATAAATCTGATAGGTCACACACTTGTGCGTCTAAATCTGCACACACACACACACACACAGAGCCACAGACCACAAAGCCTTACTCCCTGGCCCAGCCTGGTAACCCAAGCACAATGCAATATACTCTATAATAAGAGGTTGCACATATCAAATGCAGGAGCTCAACTCTTTATATCTTCCCTCAGGGGAGGAAAGTATGATAATGACGCTATGTAATGCAAGATTCTCTAAATAGCATAAATCATCCAAGTCATTTATTTATCTCTTAAACGTCTTATGACAAGAATCCGTTCCTGCCCTCAGTGTGTGGCTTTCCTTCGCCCTCCTCTTCTCATTTGATGACTGAATTATTCAATCAAGGTTTTTTTGTGCAAAAAAATTATTTTACCCTCAAAAAAAAAATATTTTGCATGCAATTACACGGATGCTCCTTTCCATGACAGGCGGTAAATGGGGCTTGTAGCTTGGCAGCGTTCCCTGGTGGCCGCTACAAGCCCTCCGGTGGGTCGGGCACAATGGGCACATTCACATCTTGACATGCATTTGCTGCTAAAGTGCCTGTTGTGCTCGAGGGGATTTAGCCTCTCTGCTACATTCAGTGCCGTGACTCTCGGAGGACAAGCTCAGGGTGCAAAGGGGGCTCCTGGGACGGCTGGCTTTGGTGGCTCTCTGCCTTTTTTTTTTTTACAACGAAAGAGTTAAGCTATTTGGACGGACCTGGGGGCCGCTGAATAGTCAGCACAGTCTGGAGGCCTCTTTTAAAAGTACTTATTGTAACAAAGATGACACAGCCACCTCCCAGTCTGAGAGATCTCTCTGCTTATGTTCCCTTTCATTCCTCCTCCCTCAAACCTTCCTCCTCTCGTCTCCGCAAAAGTGTCCATTAGCAAGAAGAGAGAGAGAGAGAGGGAGACTGGGGGGACGAGTGCATGCATTCTTTTGAAGCCTGACACAAATAACATGTGTCAACAATGACACATGTGCAAACAGTCACCATAAATGTCACTGAACCGGATCATTTCATGCCATAAAATGAATGATAATAATTATAATTTATCATGCAAAACGGGCGGAGGCAAATCTATAATGTTCAAGCCAAACGTAAACAAACCATCCGCAGCATAAAGTTGGCGCTCGATGGGATTCAGTGACCCAGACTGGCCGATATGAAAAATTTTACAGTTTTATTTTGTCTTTCCGCAGCCCGCATGCACACATTTCCTGAAAAAAGGACAATTTACTCCCCCCAAAAACCATAAACACACAAAAAAGCTATAAACACACACAAAAAAAGCCACACTTTGTCCGGCCAAAACCTTAGCCATCGAGGACTAAATTAAAAACTTTATTCAAAACATGTTATCTTCCATCTAATTTCAACTGCAGATCACTTCGTGCCTTTTGATGACATACAGAAACTGACAAACACAGGAACACCAGTGAGACAAATGAAAACATTAATCAGGACACCAAAAAAAAACCCACATTTCTACACTTTTAACAATTTTAAACAACTTTTGCATTATTCTTCAGTGAGTCTGAGTATTTCTGGTATTTGGGGCTTTTGGCCTCCTGACAACATTAACAATATGTGAGACTTTGTCAGGGGAAGAAGAATAATAAAGCCCTTGACTTATTTCCATCATTGTCACTGGTGTTTACACACTCCACCTGCTTCTGTCAGGGCAGACGTCCACAGTAAGAAATACTAAAAAAACAGTTAACACACTTAAATTTTTAAAAATTGTCAACACCACATTTTAGCCTTCTCTTTGATTTGTCCTTGTTGAGTAAATAAAATCATGTATGCCTGAATTTCTTGCGCTGCCTCAGATTCAGGATCATGTTAATAAAACACAAACAGGCTCGGTGTCGCACAGACGTGGTTCACTTTCATGGTTTACTTAAATAAAACTTTCTTGATCTTTCTCTGGTGGTTGTGAAAACCTGTAATAAAAGGGCAGGCAACATATTAACCAGCAAAGCCACTGTGCGTAATGTGCGACACACACACATATTAACACACACACACATGCACACGCACATGCATCCTGTGACCTAGAATTTGAGACTACTGACGAAGATCCACAGCAATTACTGCTTTTTTTTTTTTTTGCCACAGAAGCCCCAACCCAGCAAGAGGTTAGTGTGTGTGTGTGTGTGTGTGTGTGTGTGTGTGTGTGAGTGAGTGTATAAATGTACACAAGTGACACAACTGTTAGACTGCTGTCTATTACTCATCACAGAAGCCTTTAAAGAAGCTGCTTACAAGTTTTTTCTTACGTCAATATGAATAAATTTACGATTGCAGCTTAGTCGGTTCACTTGGAGACTTAAGTTACGAATGGCAGAGTCAAGTTTTTAATACAATATTTGTTCATTTTAACCTTTCAGAGTTACTTTATTGTCATAAAACTGAGATCTTACTATCATTATCTGTATTGTCTGAATGCATCAGATCCAACTCATCAAACCAAAGGTGTAACAGTTTGGAAAATAAGTTTATTTGCTTCTTTATACTGACAGTTTGATGAGAAAACGGATTCATCTTTCCAATTTGAATATGAGGCTTCTGCCAGCAGCTGGTTTTCTTAGCTTATCATAAGATCTGGAAACAGGGGAAAAAAATCCATCCTCCAGAGTTCACTGATTAACATGTTGCATCTGGTTGCTTTAATCTGCACAGAAAGTGTAAAAACATTATCTGGTTTTAAGTGTGAGACTTCTTAACTAAACTAATCTGCTGCTGGTTGAAGCCTTACAGTCAATGGACGGATAGTATTTGTACACATTATTTTTCTTCTCATCTAACTCTTGGTGGAAAATGGATGAAAAGCAGATTTTCACCAAAAAATCAAACTATTTATTGAACTAAAGCAATGTTTACACAGGCCATCATCTTATTTTTGTACCATGCAGCACATGTGCGATCATTTCATTCCTTCTTACTGACGTCATAATTAACATTTTGACACTTCTTTCCTCCAAGTTATCTTACAGTCTGGCATCATTTTCTGGAGTGGTTTTTCATCCTTTAAACCTGGCATTTGAACTGAGTAAGCGGTTCGGGAAACCTTGCAACAGCCAAATAAAGTAATTCATGTTTTCAATCTGTCTCTTGGTTTAACCACAATATCCTGTTGATCAGCTACGCCTGTTCTTATTACTCACAGTGCAAAGTTTGTGATGTTCATATGAAGAGAAATCCTGCCATGTCCACCTAATTCCTCTCCATGAGCTGCCAGTTTACTTGAAATGCAACTCTGGCAAGCAGAAGCTGCTCGGATGGAAAGCAATGAGGGAAAATGCATTAAAAACTCTGATGGTTTTGTGTAAATGTTTACAGCTGCAATATACAGTTAAAGAGCACACACAATGCTGCGCTGTCGATATAAACGTGGATAATCTCTTTGCTTTCAGCAGGACTTAATTACCTCTAACAGAAAAAAAATCCCTCAGGGCTAAATTATTATTTTTTATCTATATGAACTTAAGTGCTGCTGTGACACAGACCAGCTTGTGTATTATCAAATTAGCATGCTAATTAAAACCAGGCTTAATTCAATAATGACGCTCTGAGACTCTTCATTGAAAAACATTCTCATTATCTGGCTCCCGTTGGTCTCTGAATTAGGACTGGATCTATGGCACGTTACCAATCTCTCTCAAGGGTTCTTGTCTTTCACCCGGCGTGTGGTCCTCAAGGGTGAGAGACCTATCCAGAGTTAAATGATGTTTACACAGCGGGTTCCGTTAGGTTGTTTTGACTCTCTTTATTACACTGGACCTGCGTCTTTCTGTCTCTTTTGGGCTCGGAGCATTTAATCAAGCAGAGCTCACGTCTTAACGTAGCTCATCGTTGACCGACATGCAGTCGTACAGTGAAGCAGCTCCAGGTGTTTCTGCTGGTGATGCTCTGTATATAAAATGAAGGAAAACCTCGCTATTATTCAGAGACTTTAAAGGGTAATACATATGTAATGAGAGCAGAAAGCTTAGCCTGCAGATAAATTCTTATTAAATAGAAATCCCTCCTTAAGACTGTTATTGCATTTGTGGTTTTCTGCAGAGCCTGCAGCTACGCAGAGGTCACCGTCCAGGATGCCTGAATATTAACAGGGCCAGTTGGAATCAGTGACTTTTACTTAAATGCATCTCATTCATGTCCGGCATGAAATGCAAAGCCAGGATGAAGCATTTCCTGTGAAGCATCCCACTTATGAAACAAAATAGTTTTAAGTATAAAGGTTGCAAAGATGTTGACACCAAACCGTCAGTGGTAAATGCCTGCGAACAGGACTTCCTGTTGGGTTTGTGTTTTATAGCGTTCTGTGGTCAGGACAGGAGATTGAAGGATGGTGTTTTCCCTCGCTGTCCCTCTGCACCAGGTTGCGATGTGGGAAAGCTGAAAGGACTCTGTTCAGCTGCTGCCTGCGTTGCTGCCGTTCAGCACGCAGCAGCAGCAGCGGTCCTTCCCAGCTCCGCCACAGAGATGATTCCTCAGTGAAATGATTGGTCGACAGTGACCCCAAATCAAAAACAGCTGTACGAAAACATGCTGCTTTGACAGGCGCTCACAGTTCGCAGTACACACAGGTACACACACACACATGCACACACACATAATGCCTTCCTCCGGACCTGTGGCCGTGTGTTACAGTAAGACGACCTTCCAGTCTGAGTCATCGGAGAGAGCGGAAGTAAATCAGTGAGCAAATAGGATTTGCGACATGCTGTCATGCCCCTGTGTGGCCCTCAAAGGCTTTGTGGGTTTTAGGAAGCAAATTGAGCAAAACAACAAAGTGAGTGGCACGGTGCAGGGAGGAGCTGCTGTGGTTTTACTAGACAAGACGCTTTGTGTGCTTTTTTACTTTTTCACACTCTGTCACGCACCAAGAAAACCCCTGAGCTTAAACTGAGTGACGGGAACCGAAACATAAAGCAAACCAATGGAAGTTTTACTTGTTATTTTGTAAATAATGAATCAGAATAACCACAAAGAAGATTGGATTTGTTAGAGTTAGTTTCTTAATTTACACTTTGTGCTTCTAAGAGTTAAAGTTTGCTTTGACAACAGTTTATCTGTTTGGATAAAACTCTGCCAACATCTGGTTTACAGTGATGCAGGAGATTTTTCATCACTTGATATGCACACTTCTGATAAACATAACAAGTTAGAAGATTACATTGCTCTATAGTTTTAAGTTGTGGTAAAACATTACATTTTAAATCCATAAATTTGTCTGAGCTGCCTTACTTGTTAGTACCAAATTATCTGCAGCTGTCTGAAGCTTTTCACTGGTCTTAAAAATTATATTTAAGCACTTAATATGTCTTTTACAATTATAATCTTTCTACAGAGTACAGAATTTATCCAGAAATGCAATTTGAGTGACTTATTATGGAGGGTCATAATTAGTACAATCAAGCACTTTTTTGTTTTTAATTGCCTTTTTGAGTTAATTCGGGGCTTTTTTTAGAAATCGGTAATTAATACTTAATTTTTTTTCACAAAAATATACACTTTAAGTTGTCTTCTTCTGCCTGCAGCACCTGCAAAGACATGGCATAACTTGATTACATGATGACGTTTATACTGTAAGATGTTGTATATTTTATAAGAGGCTCACGTTTGTTGCCGCTCAGCTGTGCACGTCATAGCTTTTTGTTTTTTAACCCTTGGCGCTTTGGGAAGGAAAGAATTCATATGTGTTCATTTTTATTTCTGACTCACTGTTAATAGAAAACATGGCAGAACCTAAAGCGCAGTGGTGGTATACATTATGTGGTTTTACTGACCCTGTTTAACCCTGTTTTGCTGCGAGTTCACCACACAAGAGAAGGTCTGACGTCTGTGCCTCTGCTTGACCTGGATCTTCTCACATGACCTCCTGCTTTTTTGATCTTCATGTAAATGAATTAGATGAGATGGGTGGATGGGATCCTAAAGCCTGACATGTGGCCCTGCTTTTTCCTTTTTTTTTTTCCTTTTTTGTTTTTTTTTCTTAACGTAGATTCGATGGATTCAATTAGTCTGTCTAATTTCTTAGAGGCCTTTGTGGTCTGAGAGGGTTAAGTGAATGAGAGTTACCATCCACAGTCTGGACCGAGTTATCACACAGTCATGCCATGTTCCATACAGCTTAAATGCTCTTGAAAGCAGATTAACTCAATCTGCCGTCTGATCTGTCACTTGCACTGAGGAAAAAGAAGCCACTTATGTGCATTTGAAGCATCAGTAGCAAATCTGTGCAGACTTGTGGCCTCCGAGTAACGTGGACTCCTCCGATTCAGAAGCCGCTCGTCTTCTTTGCTTGTAAAAGTCTGTTAACCTTCATGTTCTCCATTGATGAAGTGATTCACTCTCATGAGCCTCGACCGTCACCTGCCTCCGGACGTTGCTCCATCTGTCCGTTGGCTGTCCAGGAAGTGCTCTCCCCACAACCCCTGACCTCTGAAACCGGGTTCTGAATAAACAGCTAATTGGCTGGGTTTCCTGTTTAGCCTGATGGGAACGCCGTCTATTTTTGTCTGTTTACAGAGTTCTGCCTCTCTCTCTCTCTTTCTCAGAGTCGTACTCTCTGTATTGTTTATGAAAGAACAATGTCCTACACTACGACCGTGCTCCAAACATCAGGCTTCAGGGATTACACAGTAGTGACCAGTCTCTGCAGCTCCCCCCGCGTTCCTGGAAATCTTTTGTTGTCTGTGGGAGGGTTTTAGTTTGCTCATTTTGTGGCCTTTTGTTTGTTTGCGAGAGTCAGCTTTCAAGTCCTGGTGCACACGGAGTAGCGAGCTAATTGAAATATTGTGTGTTGAAATGTCTTAACTTGAGACAAATGAGGGTTATTGCGATAGGATGCCACATGTGAATTTCATCTTTTTTTTCCAAACATGCATGCACACAACACACAAATAAACACATCTGCATAGGTTTAGAGAAGGGAACTTTGCAAATCGCATCATAAATATGTATTTTGTTCTCACTGAAACTGCACTGATATTCACAATATAAGATCCACGCACATGTCGGGCGACCACAGCCGAGTACGTGCCCCGTCCACCCACTGGAGTTTTTTCCTGCATAATGAGCTTAATCAAAAAGGAACTATCTGGATCTAAAACTGTCTGTGTTGAATTAAATGGCTTGCTCCTCTGCCAGATGTGACTTTCTCCTCTCATATCTGTATTGAATTATTCAGGCAGTTCCGGATCTTCTGTAGCTTTCATCTCAGGCCTGCATCCAGTTAGAGCAGAGATGCTGTGCCCAAAGTCAAGTGAGAGACCTTAAGGTTCAGGAGTCAGTGGTTCAAACGCAGGCTATGCCACAAGAGAGCTGCAACTGCTCGCATTTAAACATGGACTCTTAAAATGACATAATCGCTGTGATTTACGTCAATTTACCACAATTCAGTGTGATTTGATGAGCATGATATTGTTTTGATTTCAAAATGAACGTCTAATACAAGATGATGATCATTTCTGAGCCTCCACCTTTGCAAATGCATATGAATTCTATGATAATAATTCTGCAAATGTAGAACATTTCCACAGAAAAACCTAAAATAAAGGTAATTTTGTTGTAAACATAAGCTGCAAAAGTCAGCAAAGACTCATTTTCAGTATTACAGTCTTTATCAGGGGAGCAGCCCTCATCTCTTGTTTGTATCTTTAATTTACTTTTTGGTGGATGGTTGTAGGAAGATAATGACTCAGGCAGCAGAACACAATTTACCTTCCATGTTGGTTTTTCCTTTTCTTTGCTGTTTAAATAGACAGTTTATCTTCTCAAACCGTCCTGATGTTGTAGCTGTCAGTAAAGTTACTGCAGTGAAGAAGTGAGTCAGACCAGTTTGTCCCTGTACACCAAGACTGGATGATTAAATCTGGTCATTAAGTGAGCTGGAAGGTGCAGAGCTGAAGGCAGTGTTTTTATAGATGTGGCAGGAAACAGGGGGGCCGACTGCTGCTGCTGAATCTGTAAATCTCACAGACTGCTCACAGTCCGCTCCCACTCTTAAAGGCGCTCACACAGCTCCACTCTGTCGAGAAAGAACACACTTAATGTCGCAAACAGCCCATTAAGCACCATGTGGTAGGGGCGAAGATGATGTGAAACTGAAGGGTGTGTTAATGATGGAGGGCTGTCGCCAGAGCAGGGCCCCCGCTGCACCCTGAGCTCCTGCTGAGGGGACGTGGGCTGTGGAAACAGCAAAGAGGATCATGTCCTTTGTTGGGAACTGAAAAAATCAACACTGACTTGAAACTTGAAAGAGGATTAATGTTTTTTTTTACAAAAAAGGAAGCAAAACTGTAGTCTTTACCTGACTTTTCCACTTTGTTCGTGGCCTAAACTTAACGACACATGAGATGCAAACTGCAAATCCAGTCAGAGGTTTGTGTTTTGAGCTTGTTCATGTGGAAATTGCAGTCGATAGTTGGATCTATATAAATATTTAGACTCTGGGTCACTGTCATAAGAGATCTTATGTTTTTATTTTGCACAATATCAGAGGTTTTTAAGTTAATTTCATCATATCTCTGTATGAGTGTTTTGTTTTTCTGTGGCATGTTTTTGCACCTGAACTTTCACTATTAAATACAAAGCAAAGTATGCGAAGGTCTAATCCTAATTGGCTTTTTCCAATTTTCTTCCGAGCAAAGTGATTACTGAGAAAAAAATCCTTTTCCCAGGATCCTCCTGTCAGACAAAACAATCTCAGCCTCACTTCCAGTGTGTCCCCCCTTGGCCCTCTGGTCTGATAAGAGCCATATAAGCCAAGTGATTCGCCGGCAGGGAAGAGGCTAATTAACATGGCCTGTGCCGTCATTCGTTTGATGTGGAAGGACATTCTTTTGATGTAAAAATGTATGCTAAAATGATTATCAAGATTACAGCTTCCCTCCTAATCTTGATTCCCTATTCCTTCTTTGGTGTTAATTGGAAACATCTCAAGCTAATGTCTCTAGTCAGGTTAATCTCGTGTACAGTATCTGCAGCATCAAGTGGACATTTCATGTGACTCTCATCCTCCTCTTGTGACCCTTTTACTGTGTCTTTAGTCAAACCTGAGCTATTCCATAGCATTTAAGCTGATGTCTAAGTTAATAAATTAGCATATTTGAGTCTAACATCATGAAATAGTGGGATGTTTCTAACAACACTGTGATGTTTCTCTTTTGCAGGATTCTGAGCCACAACAAAATCCGACTTCTGAGGAATGGATCCTTCTTTGGCCTCTTCGCTTTGGAGAAACTGTGAGTAGCCGACTGTTTATCTTTTACTGTTTCACTCCCGCAGATGCTACACTGTCATGTTTATTGTTTACATGAGATATAGCTTATGCATCCATGTGTGAGCTGTTGTTTCAGCTCGCCTCAGGGCCTTTTGTAGACGGATGCAGAGCAGGATATCAGTGAGATCTGAGCAGCTCTGTGCACATCTGTCCGATCGCAGGCTTCTGTCCAACAGGGAGGATGATACGCTCAGACTGGCTATCGCAGAGTTTAGTTATGTTGAAGAGTTCACATAATTACACTTCAGTCCTTCATTATCAGGTAAGCCCCACTCCACAGGACAAGATAAGGGAGATCTCTGGGAGGAGGTGCGTTTTGGCAGCTTCGCCTGTGGTTTGCAGACAGTTTAGCCCTCCTCAGTAGCAACATAATCTCTTTGAATGGGGTGTGAGATGGATGATGGACAGGTGGCTAGACAGACAGGATGATTCTCAGGAAACAGAAACGAATGCCAGGACAGGAAGAAACAAATATAGGAGCTTGTGTCTATCAGAGTAGCTCTTTGCCTTTAAACTGTTTTTTTAGCTGCAGGGTTATAAAGTCTGTCTGTTGATCAGTTCGCTGCTTTGATCCAAACTGGAAAATCACAACAGTTTTCAGACTGATTGACGTAAATTCTGGTGCAGACAGTCGCAGCCCCCAGATGATGAATCCTAATGAGCCATGAACTTTGCTTGAATGCCCCGATGAGGTTGACATTTTGAGTTTTTCCTAAGAACTGCTGGATAGATTGCTGTTTCATCTGGTATAGACGTTCATGGTCCCCTAATGATGAAATGTAATCAGGATTAACTTTGTTGAACTCCAGACTTTTTAATGGGTGCATCATCATATTAAAAAAATAATTTGTCCAGTTCTTTGGTTTATCATGAGTGCAGCAAAATTAAGGATGCTAAGATGGTAAATATATGTTAGCACCTTGATGTTACAGATGAGTCTAAATGGGAAAAAGTCTGCAGAAACTACAGTAGCCTAGCTTGCTAACGTGACTTAGATTCAAGCAGCAGGAGATGATGCTAGAGATGCTAGTTAAGCATACAGTTTGTATATTTTTATACATGTCTCCTAGTCAACTGTACTTTCATCACAGTTAAGCTGTTTGGCAGCCTTCAGCTTCCTCTTCTTGCTCCTCATGTGAGAATCACATCTCGCATGTTTCCCACCAGAAGGTGTGCTGTTTTACAGGGCATCCCAGTAAAGCTTTAAAAGCATCCTGGCAGTAACAACACACATGGAGCAGCTTCAAGTCTGGATACTGTAGTCTGGCAGACATGTTTTTTTTGTGTTTTTTTTTTTTTTTGTTGGGGGGCAGGGATGGGTGTGTTTAAGGGATATTAGTTCCACATGCCACTCCAAGTTGCCACCCATGAAGCTAACGAGCTTCTCAAAAATGTCAAAAGAAAGAAAAATATGGCAATTTGCTGCAGTTGTTAGCTTGTAAGTACCTACCTACTGGTGCTCACACCAGACGTGCCAGGCGAGAACAAAAGCCAAATTTGCTGAATTGCCGTTTTAAGGTCTGCCATGAAAACGCCATGGGTGAGTGGATCCAAAGTTCTCAGTTCTCACCTCAACCGTCTTACGCAGGCGACGCTGATAAAGCGGTTGACAGGAAGACAGTAAACCGAAGACCCTGTGACTCATACCACTTCAAAAAAAAAAAGTGATAGTAAAGTAAATCCTGAGAGGAGAAGCCGAAAGTGTTTGATGTAAAATGAGCTGATGTTGCTTGTTTTTGTAAGTGCGGACAAGGTTCCCCGTAGCGCTGTGGGGTCGGTGGGTCGGGTAACCTGAGCTTACCCACTAACTGGGCCTTGTAGATGCAGCAATGATAAAACTAGCAGGGGGGCAGCAGGGTGGAGCTTTCCTGGAGCCTCGTAACTGAAGGAACCTGGGAGAAAAGGCACCGAACAGGCGGGCAAACTAACAAACACACACTCACACACAAACATACCAATGCTCCACAGAGGGAGATGTGGGCGTCCAGTGTGAGGAGAGGACATAAAGTAAATCATGCAGGCCTCATTTCACTCCTCTGCCTCCACCTCTGCTGGCTCTCTGACACACAGCGGTGGAGGTCTGCTCACTCATTCTGACGTCTTCAACCTTAAAATGAGCCCTGGACTGCTTATAATTACATCTGAGCTCATGGTAAAATCGCTGTCTGATGTGAAAAATGCCACATTGAAATTCGCCGTTGCAGCTGATGGAGAGTTTGAGGTGATGAAATCGGGGGTGAGTTTACAGTAAAAAGGGTTTTTGGCCGTGAGTTTTTCTGTCTCTGTTTGCTTTGTGTTTCGTACCGTGACATTTTAGTTTTGTTGTGTCTCTTCAGCCCGCCATCGCTCCTCAGGTCTCCTCATTGTTTCCAGTCTGTCGTCTACATGTGCTTGTCATTTTGCAGCAGTAGTGAACAGTTACTCATATTATGTGGTCAGCGCTGTAATCAAAGGCCAGCCCACTAGGGCTGAGTAAACACACATAAGGGAATTCCACTGCATCTCTTCCCCTATGTGACAAGGATAAACACGGCCTGCTCCCTGACAGCACACACACACACACACACACACTCTCTCACACACACACTCTCACTCTCGCTCCATCTCTGTTGTGACAACAGTGTGTACAGTAACTCTGAGTGTGTTTCCTAGTATGGGCACCTTCGCTTCTTGTCAAGTCATTTCAAACGGGTCTGGTAACTCTCTCAGCCGACACACACACACTCACACACACACACACACTCACACTAGACATCTTTTCAGAGTTGAATGCAGTCTGATCTGCTGTTGTTAGTTGGAGAATAGAGCTACAGTGCAGGCCACCCTCCTCCAGGCCTGGGCCAGACAGTGCAGCAATCTACACAGTTAGCCCTTTCATTGGGACAAACCTCCTCAAAGCCACTATTGCCTTCATAACCTGCCAAACCACCCAAGTGCAGAGAGGCAATTTAGCCTTGTTTGTTTTTGCCCTCTTACTGGACTACTGTGTTTTTGTAGCTCTTTTAAATAGGCTTGCCATCCAACAGCTACATTTGGATCCTGGAACACCTAATTTATTCTGGGGCTTTTGGGATGAAACAGCAGCTGAATCATACCTGCCGTCCGTGGCGGCGCTCGCACATATGCAAAATAAGTCACATGCATGCATGCGTGCGCACCGTCAGGCCTTCGATACTGGACTCGGCGTACCTATTTGAGCACCTCCACCTCTGTGCACGCCCTTTCTGATGAGAGCTGACGCTGGCAGCCCAACTAACGAGCCGGGACCTTTATGAGTTGCGGACAGATCCCAGCAGCCTGTCCTGTGCTGATTTGAGGCGAGGTAATGAGAATAATGAGCAAAGAGGGCCGAGGCAGTCTGGCCCTTGTCCAACTGGGCCCCACTGCACCATGGGACACAGGACAGGCAGGGCACAAGGGGCCCTCATTACCAGGTCTGTTCACCCTACAGGGAGAGAGGGAGCAGGGAGCAGAGGGCAGCGATGATGATGGATGAGGGAGCAGCAGGGTGCTCGCAGTGGACAGGACTGAAAGGCTGGAGTGAGGCTTGTGGTTAGGCCTGGTTAAAGGCTTGAGGTGTTGGCAGCATGATAGACTTTGTCAAAAAAAAAAAAAGAGGGCCGGAAACGATCCCTACAGTGTCTTACATGACTGTTCTTTTACATTTGTTGCACCACATACAAACGTGTGCACAGGAAATATCATGCAAGATTATTTAAAAAAACTTCCTGTTCATTCAAACTTCATTCAAGTGCAGGAAATAAGGAGTTTCTTTCTATTTATGTTGTAGAGCAACAAGAATTAAGGGAAGTTTGCACTGAAATCTGTGACCAATAAGTCACACAGTGCGTGAGAACATGCAGATGTTGGATGTGTTTAGGAAAATGTCTGCATGATAGAAAACATATACACAATTATCGAGTTACCGTTAAGAATGCTCGAGCTAATTTATTAGTTTTTTGACTTGATAGTATCTGTTTTTAAAGCGGTGAAGGGCCACCGAGCCTCGCGGAAACCGACCTTGAAATCGCCTCTGCCATTCTGAGCAGCTGGGGTTAGGAAGTAGTCCAACTTAAACAACTTTACCATCTGACACAGGGGAAGTGGAGCCGAGATGGCTAAAGATGGTGTGGTGGATGAGGAGAGAGGGAACCAGAGGAAGACGGAGGGGAGGGAATGAAGGGGAGACACACTCCTGCAGTCGCTCTTATATAAAAGCTGAGGCTGTTTTTTTTTCTTACTGGGAGATTAACGTTATTTCCACACACGCAAAGCAAATTACATTAATGAGTGGGAACAAAGCGAAGGTGGGCAGCGGTATAGCACGTAAAAATAGCGAAGAATGTGCGGACATGGCAAGAATCCCTCTCTGTCTAGACCAGACTGGGTAAGACAAGGTTCAGATTGTACGAGCCCACCGCCCTGAGGAGTGCCACGGCAGCCAGCTGTGGAGGGTCGACCATGGGAGCCTCGTTTCTCCCTCGCAGGAAAAATGAACATTTGTGTTGCCGTGTTTGCCCCGCACACGCCATCGAGTGGCCCCCCGGTTAGGCAACGGTCACCTAATGAGAGTGCATGACATTAAGGGGTGGAGCGGGTGAGGAAGGGGTTAAGCGTGCTGGAGAGTGGAAACAGAAAGGGGGGTGCTGCTGGAGTTGATAGACTCCAGATGTGTCTTTCAGATAAACTGAAGGAATGGGGTGTGTTTGTATTGCAAGCCTAGCTCAGTCATGGCTCTGGGGGTTTATTGAAACAGCGAGCGATCCCCCTCATAAGCCCATTACCAAATTGTTCGCTTTATATGCCAGTAACTCTCTCTCTCTCTCTCTCTCTCGCACACTCGTTCAGCAAACTTGATATGGTTTCAATGGTATTTTCCTGCAGAGGAACTCGAGCTTTCTCGGGACTTACTTCCCCCCACTTCCGTTAGTGTTCCTTCTCTGCTTTATTTTTGCATCTCCCCTCTCTCAGCTCACTGGGTCTCTCTCTGTTCCTCCCCCTTCCCACTCTCTGCATGCTCTAGTCCACCTACTGGCTGAAAATTCACTCGCGGACATGAGTCTCCCTTTTCATTGATAATTTGAATGAAAGGCGTTTGTTCCTGTTTCCTTTCCAGCTATTAAGAGTTCATTGTTTCAGCGCCGTGTCTATTAATTTTTTTTTGCCAAAGATTTTAAATGAGACTTTTGGGTCCTTCAGATCAAATGACTCAATCTGACAGAATAAAACTGCTGATATATTGTTTCATAGTCTAAATGTTGTTAAAATTGGTGACTTTAAAAACGGAAAAAGGCATTTTACCACCTTTTCTCTCTGTAATAAACTGTCACCAGTCACCCCGTAGCTTCAGCTCTGACTGACAAATATTATGATCTACGATATGTCCCAGTGAAGCCATAAAGTGACTTTCATTGTTCCTGACTGCTGTGCATGCTGGTTGATCTCATGAAAATTAACAGAGCTGCCAAAACAGGCATTGCCCCCTTCACTCGGAAAAGCCAGAGCTGAAGTCAGTAACAGTCAGCGGTTCCAGAGTTTTCCTTGGCAGAATAATCTCCAGCTCCTCTCGCTGCAGACTATAGAAACATATAATCAACTTAGGAAATTTTACACTTCAAATAAAAGTGTATATTGCTATTTCTGTACAGCCTGCAGTTGGTTTGCATTGAGAGCCTGATTCATTCGAACCGTGGCACGTTGAAGGCTGTGGATGATCCGGTGGTGATTGTCCAGGATTTTAGAGGAATAATCATAAGCATATATACGTTGGTGGCTCCAAATGGCGGCGGTTTTATAAAAGATGAGGTCTGTCTTTGCTCATTTATGTTCACAGCTGCACGAGAGCAACTAGTTTCCAGATGAACACGGACAAAAAAGTTGATTAGGTATATCCAATCTGAGAGGAACCAGAAAAAAATTAAGAAAATAATCTGGGGAAGGGGCAGCAAAGCAGGAAATTAGTAGAAAAACAAGAGATCGGCAGATCCTGGTTTCCTGTTTTGGGGGGGGGGGAGGGTGGCAACACACACACACACACACACACACACACACATACACACACACACACACTCGCACTACATACATTATATAT
>JAPZDV010000022.1:24069432-24118372 GCA_029814665.1 Acanthurus lineatus
GGTGGGGTTTGGGGGGCCATACACAGGGCCGTTTTTGCTAATCACTTAATCCCACCTGCCCCTCCCTACGGGGGAAATCTCGCTATTAAAAAAAAAAAAAAAAAAAAAAGGAGAAAAAGGAAACTGTAAAAATAAACGAGCAAGGGCCTCTGCTAGACACGCCAACCAGACAGGAAATGACACGCGGCACAAAAATGGTCTCCGTTGACCTCTGTCAGGAACCACGGTGCCAGTTACCCCTCCCCCTTTTGCTCTCTTTTTTTTTTCCAATGTACCTTTAATCCATCCAAAGACATATTTATTCGTTTCTGTCTTCAGGCAGTTAATTTCATTTCTTTGCATTTAAAAGATAGAGATTAGTCTCTTTCCATTGAAAAAAAAAGAAAATTCCAGGAACAGGAAATTCTTGATTCCAGACTGGCGATAATGAGTGGCCATTGCCTGGCTTCAGTCATTTTTCCCAGCTCCCACCGGGGCCCGGGCCCTTAACAATGTCAGCGGAGCACTCCAGTCCCTGCCGCTGTGCTCCTGATAATGGAGCACTCCATGTCTGGAGCTCTTTACAGACCATGTCTTCATTATTACCCTTTTGCTGCCCTGCGAGCACGTCGCTCCTCTCCAGCCTGCAAGGGGCCCAGGTGCTCATCCCATATACACCCACAGAGAAATGACTCTTCAGAGCAGGCAGAGGACCAGCCCCATTGATCGGGAGAAGTCTGTGGGAAGGAAAAAAAAAAAAGACATTCTTAATGGCAGCGGCTGGTGTTAGGCCCAGCAGCGGCAGACAATGGCCCCTTCTGGGCCCGGGGGGTGAGCTTGAGCCTGTCACGGCCTAATCACACGGGCCACATGTGGCGAAGGGGATAAAACGCTGCACTCCCGAGGTTACAAAGCATAACTCAAAGAGACCATGGTCATAACAATGATGTGTCACCCCCAATCATGTGGCTTTTTTTGTAGAAGCCCATGTTGCTACCGAGGATAATGAAAAAGCAATAGCTACAAATCGCAACTTCTAACCTTTTTTTCACTGCGATAAATTTAATGCTCAGCAAGCGTCAGGCTTTGAAGCCATTCTTGGATCTGCTACGGTCCTCTTGGTGCTTGGTGACAGCTGTTGTCATCAGTGTCAAGGCCGCTCAGCTGTGAAGCCGTTGTCAGAGAGGGCGCTATCTACTACAGAGGGCACGCAGACAAGTCATCGCCTGAGCGTGAGGCCCGCCGGAGCTGCACTTTGCACTGCACTGTGGATTTTAAATAAAGTTGGACATAAATTTGAGAGTGTGGGCGAGTGGTGAAGGGCTGCAGCAGAAGATTTAGTCTGGATTATGATGGTAAACAAGAGCTGATGTTTGGGCTGCAGCGAGGCCAGATGCTTGGCCGCCGCTTCTTCAGGTCCTGTTGACTGCGGTCGGCTCCTCCACATTCCCCAGCTTGGTGATAAGAGAGTGTATCAGAAGTAGCGGATTGCTGGGACTCAAAGCACACACAGCGATGTACCCTCGTAAGCCCCGTATAAGGAGGAGACTTTCAGTGTAGATGTTTGATGTGTGGTGCTTATTTTATCTGCTGCTAGTTGAGGCTAGTTGGTTTTATAGCTTAAGGATAAAAAGAGTGATGTGTACAGGACAGGCATCAAGTAAATCAGAAAGTCTAATAAAAACGGACTCAAGTAAGAGTAAAAAGGGTGCATGCTTAATAAAAAATCAAACTCTCATACTGAAGTTACTTTCCATTTAAATGATAATTTAAAATTCATTATTGATATTTCTCAATTTGTTATTTCAAATTTAAAAGCCCAACAGACCACTAAAGTGACCGAATAAGTTCATGTCATTATTATGAAGAAATTACACTTTAAACAGATTAAAAATAAACATAGCTAACCTTAGCTTATGTACTTCCATGTGCTTGTGAAGGTTAGAGGAGGAGATTTTAAAAGAGGAAATCTCAGAGCTTTTCAGAAGACACAGCAAGCGCTTCAGCATGTAACTGTATCTATTTTTAGACTTTGGTTTAAAAAACTGTGGCCAGATGTGGCCAGATGTGGCCAGGGACTGTCACTGGAAGCTGCCTCTTGTTCTGGGATTCACTCCATCATCATCTCATCATGGTAAAAGTGCCTCTTTTTCTTCCAGGCAGCTGGCAGCTTGAACATCTGCAGCAGAGGTGCTGCTTGCTGCTTGTCTCACTTCACGCTCAACCGCTGTATTTAGAGCTGATTATTTAAAACTGGGTTATAAATAAATCAAATGAAGTAAAAATTATATGGTTCAAAAATATCCTTAAGTAAAAAGTAGGAGTATTTTTAAAAGGAAATGTAAATTACTTATCCCACAATAAAAATACTTTTTTTTTTTTCACTCATGGAAAAAGGTTCACCTTTCACACACTGTCGCTGTGGTGAATTTGTGGCTCTCAGCTTTGACCGTTTGA
Source organism: Acanthurus lineatus (assembly GCA_029814665.1). Taxonomy (NCBI): domain Eukaryota; kingdom Metazoa; phylum Chordata; class Actinopteri; order Acanthuriformes; family Acanthuridae; genus Acanthurus; species Acanthurus lineatus. The sequence continues at coordinate 24,071,869 of JAPZDV010000022.1, forward strand.
TTATTGTAAAATCTTTCCCTCCTCAGTCGTCTGATGTATGTTTGCTTTAGTTTGCTGTAGTTCTCCAAACAACGAATGTAACCCAGTGAACAAGAATAGCAACAAGAATGTCACCAGATCATTTATTTAAAGGAGTCCTCTGCTGATTTAGCTTCACACTCCCATAACGTTGTTTGACTCATTATGGAAAGTAAAAAAGGATGCTGCAGAATCAGAGACATCTTTTTTTTATTTCATTTATGCTGTTACTTGTCAAAGCCTTATAGGTTATGTTACCCATGATACAACTTGACCACCAGCAGTTCTTTTATAAATTTGGGCTTTTTTTTTTTACTGTTAGCATTTAATGTAGCCATGAATTGTTAGCCTCAACCCGAGATGAGCAGCAAACTTAAGAGGTCTGGTAACTTCACTTCCGTTTAGCTCCACATCTCCAGATTTTCATTCTCAAGTTTGTAGTTTTTCAATCACAAATTGATTTGAGTGACATCACTCGTCAGACTACATGCAACTCCCCCTTCTTCATGCCTTTAATGTCCCTCTTTGAATGCAGCAGGTTTGCTGTAGTTTTAAGCTTTCTATCAAAGGCAAAAAAGGTAAAAATAATATTAAAAGGACTAGAAGAAAAGAGTATTTCTAGATTTCACCATGGATCCCGGCTTCTGTGGGTCACTTAGTTCAAGATTGCCAGAGTACAGGGTACATTTAATTACTTTTCAAATAGGAATATCGCAGCTTAATGAACGTAATGCAAATTAAATCTTCTGTTTGAGATCTAGTTCAGGACAATTTACATCATTTCTGTGTAAGATGCTTAAAAATAAAAGCATAGTATGTCAGTTTCTTGTTGTTGATGACCTGCTTGTTCAGATAGTTGGCAATTAATGAGAAAGACATTTATCTAATTCATCACCCAAAAATAAAATGCGAGTGGAAACGAGCAGTTTTTGAGTGCAGGATACCTCCATAATAAACACTTTTCACAATAAAAGATGCACTTTTTTCTGTGACAGTTGAAAGCCATGAAGTTTAAAAGCAACACAGCTATATAAGTATATAAATAATCAGGATTCTGTGTTTACATGGGCTCATGCTTACTTGTGGAGTTTTCAGCATTGCAGTTGCATGTTTCATCGCATGTACATGGAGGTCAGTGTTACACAGCGAAAACATGGGTGTAAAAAGGACAGACAGGGAGGGAGAGACGGTCATCAGAGAGAGGAAGTAGTGGGCAGTGCCTCGTCTTTCATCGCTGCACTAATGAGTCCCGGGACACACAGACTGGAAACAGCAGTATTGTTCTCCCCCCCGCCCTGATCAACAAACCCTATACAGCTACTGACACACAGAAACACATGTACATTCAGTGCAGCACACAAAGATCACCGCATACATTGTAAGGCCACACACACACACACTGACTGCAGTCATTTTATTCTCTGGTAAACACACTCCTCTGTGATTTGATAGGGGGAATTTTACCAAGCAGATGTTTTTAACTTCTTAGTCAGAATCATAGAGGTGGAAACGTCTCCACTTTTTTAAAAAAAAAAGCTGTGAAGTTGTTGTAAAGTGTCTGACGAGCTGACGCTCACCCAAAGAGCGGAGGCGAGACGTCCAAGGCTGTCTGCTCGGAGACAAACACAGCAGACCTCAGCCCTCTGACCCGAGGCCAGATAGATTTTTTTGCTCCATCATTATAACCTGTCTCTCGTCTGTAATCCAGATATGAGCGATGGTTAAGCAAGAGCTTGGATCAACAACAAAACCCCTGATCTCAGGCTGTATCCCAGCCACACCGCAAGATCTAATTCTTTACAGGAAGCCATTTTCTAAAACAATTTTCCTGCCCCATAGCTTGATCAAAATAGTTCATCTCTTGGAAAGCAGACAAGACAATGGTTAAGAGATGCCTGAGGTTGTGCATGGTGTGAGGCAGCGGGGTCAAAACGGCCATGACGGATAATCTTTGTGGTAGAAAAGCACCAGAAAGTCCCCTGAGGTCTTTCCTACCACAGCATGTCGGGTTGTAGATGTGAAATGGACAAAAAAATGCAGCTGCGGCGGTGATGCGTTTGAGCTCCTGTAAGGAAATCCTCCTCTGTGACTAGTCTAATGGGAGTAGGATTTTTTTTTCCATGCTGTAGGATCATAGGACACATTCCAACACATACAGACCATGTCCTGCCGATGCCCATCCATCTCCTGACCTGCTTTAACCCCCTTATTCCCACCTGGCCAATAAAAAAAACTCATGATCTCACAATCTGATGCAGGTTAGCTGATGGAGAGGGGCATCTGGCTGAACAGTCGAACACATGGGTGTGGGAATGTGAAGAGGGTTGAGAAAACAGCAGCAGAAAGAAGTGAAATTAGATCCTCAAAGGCAGTTAGAGGAATTAATATTTATGGTTTGCAGAGGCCAAGTTTATCATGGGGAGAGTCATTTTGAAACAAGCTGAAAAATGACAAAACCCCCTCGCAGGCAGTTTTAGATTCCCTCTAATATTTTTTTTTCTGGTCAGGCATCTACATCTTGGGAGCCTTAAGCCCAGGTGGCTGATGGGATAAGATTACTTATCTGTGTGTCGAAATACCCTGCTGTGTCCCAGCGGAGAAGCCAGGTTCAAGAAATGTGTCTCCACTCCCCTTATTTTTAACTTAAGGAGGCTTTTTCTTGAAGTCTCAGTGTGAAAAGAACACTTAACACTTATGTGCTTTCTTTCTGAAATTTAGGTCAAAAAATTGATAAGTATGAAGCTACAGCTAGAGGTCAGTTAGCGTAGCTTAGCATAAAGACCGAAAACAGGGCAAATAACAAGCCTGACTGTCTGAAGATAGTAAATTCTGATGTGTAACAACTCTAAAGCTTGTTATTAACACAGTGAAACACAATCTGTGTTTAATATGATGTAAAAAGGAAGTGTAAAAATGATAATTTGCCGGTTTACAAGCGATAATGCACCAGACTGTTTCTTGGCTCGAAGAAAGTACAGAAAGAGTCGAATAATAACCAGCTGTGAAACTGCACCCATCTTCTTTACACTTTCTTTTTTGTAAAGATTAAACAAATAAAGTACAACGTGTTAATCAGCGAGCTTTTGGTGGATTTTCTCAGCTTTGAACAGTCAGGCTAGCAGTTTCCCTTCTGTTTTCAGTCTTTATGCTAAGCTAATCTGTGGCTCCAGCTACAAATGACCAGACAGGCAGGTCATTCGCGGCAAGATGTCAACATCATCCCCACACGCATTTTCTCATTGACCTAATATTTTCTGTCTCCCCAGGGACCTCAAGCACAACTTAATCAGCACGATCATGCCGGGAGCCTTCCAAGGCCTGTCTGAGCTTCGGAAACTGTAAGTAGACATTAACGTGATTCACATTCCTTTTGGGTTCAGAGCAGCAAACATATTAACAGAAGGCAATGGAAACTTTGAGTTCAATTGTTTTCTAGGAGACAAATGAAGGAGTCAGGGTTTTCTTTTTTTTATTATCAAAGGAGCAGCATCTTGTGCCAACTTCACAGCAGTTTTTGAGAAGAGACAGACCCACATTTCCCCTCACGTCTATCTCAAGCGGTTTTTGTTTTGGCAGCTCATTCATAGCATGCATTATATTGAGCTCCCGGTGTTAGTGTGATAATAAAAGCCTCCTTCACCAAATGTTCCTGCCAATCCTTGTGGGGGGCTTTTGCGATGTCATCTCTGGTGCCCTGCTCCACCGCTGTGGAAACCTCAAGGCCTCCTCACACGTCACCGGTTGTGACAGGGCGGCTGTTTGCTTGCAGCCCGCTCGCCGCTCACTCATTGTGCTTTTGGACATACAGAGGTCTGGTTGCGGCATGGGTCTGAGCTGGTCGTCTGCGCCGCACCGCACCGCGTGACTCCCCCTTCCCTCCTCCCCCTTACTTGTGTTTTCCCTGCAAGGTCTGGGGCTTCTCAAAACAAACAGGGGGAGATAAACACATGCTCTGGACAGCTCTCTGCTGGGTAGTGTCAGAGGGGCAGCAGGGCAGATCCCTCTCTGGCTGTGGCTATACATCACACTCAGAGGTGGACGGCAGGACGGGGGCCCTGCTTTTACCCCATTAGTGATAAACCTTTACAGGGGTCCCATTGAGTGGAGATAAGGGAAAGTGGCAGGGACTGTGGGCATGCTTGTTTGGATGTTTAACTTTCTGATTGTGATAAAAAAAAACAAAAGGCAGAGAATTTATTTTTGTAAAATGAGACCTGGAAGGAGGTTCTGCATAGTTTTGCTTGTGTGGTGGGTTTGTGCTGTTTGATGCATTATCACTGTAACAACATGGGGTCATGAAAGGGTTGAGATATTACAATCTGTAACTCAGGGACTGAGACAAGTCCTCTTAATTTAAAAAATTCAACACATTCCTTTGTTTTTTTACACTTTTAGCGACCTGTCGAACAACCGCATCGGCTGCCTGACAGCGGATATGTTCCAGGGGTTGACCAATCTCACCAAACTGTAAGAGACAGCTTATATATTAAACAAAAATATTATTCTTTCTGCATTATCGGGGAAGCTAAAGGGGTTAATTTGTCCATCTCTAACTTTTTGTCCCTCAGGAATCTCTCTGGCAACATCATATCCACCATGGATCCAGGAGTGTTTCAGGAGCTGCCGTCCCTCAAGCTAGTGTGAGTATTGGACATAACTACCTTTCCAGGGTTCAGCATTGATATTTATTTTGACTTCTTCTGACAGGAAAGTGGGTTAAAAATCTTCTGGCCGAAAGTGAAATTTTACTTGGCCCTGTAGAGGTGGATTTATTTATTAGCAGCCATAAATAAAACAACAGAGGTGAGAAGGAAGTTAGATAAAGATGACTCACTTGTTTTCTAACTCAGTCTTCAGCTACAGAGAGAAAAACCTGGTCATTCTTTTTAATCATTTATTCTGGCAAGTTGGTTTCTGGATCGTGGCATTTTACTTTCCCCACTCAGTCATTATTTTTATGTCCCTGCATTCTTTATGTGAATAAAACAATAAATAATACAGACAAATATAGCTTCTATTTATTTTTACTAAGTTTTACTGAATGTTTTGCATTGTATGTAAAAACATATAAGCTATGATAGTTTATTTGACATATGTTTATTTTAATTTGAATATTTTCATCTATGTAGCATTTTGAAAAACATATTTGAACTTGTGCTTCCATAACTCAGAAGATAAATCTGTCTAAAAGTATTTTAAATCTCAACAAACGTTAGCTTGTTTTTCTATGCAGCGCTGCCAGTTCTTGTACGAAACAGTCAGTAAATCTTCAACATGTAGCTGATATAGTGTCGGGGTGGCTGTAACTCAACATGGGTCACAACAAAAATGCATCAAGCCTGGAAGAATTTTTGTCAATCAAGCCTCTTTTCTCATATACAGAAATAATATCTGGATCCTCAGAGGAGCAACTAGACAATGCAGTCAATCAGATCGATGTAGAAACTCTTTTATCTCCCACGATAATTGACTCTCACTTCTCTCTCCAGGAACTTCAACTCAGAATACCTGTCATGTGACTGCGGTTTGCGATGGGTGCCGGGCTTCTTTCGCAGCAGTTCAGCCCGTTTGGGGGACGAAACCCTTTGCGCCTACCCCAGGAGTCTGAGGGGGAAGCCCCTGCGTGGACTGAGGGAGAGCCAGCTGAGCTGTGGTAAGAGCCTGGCCAGAATGAGACACATGAATAAGGCGGTTCACCGCTTTGTTGCAGAGAACATTGGCTTGTGGAAGACAATGACAGTGCACTCGTGATATCCAACTATTTCTAAGAATTAGCAGACCAAAATGGTGGAACGGCATCCACGCCGGCAGCGCCAGCAGGGACACGTTTCTAAAAGTATCTGTGTTGCTGTGTTGACAACTAATCCTGCGGGTTTGCGTTTACGAATTGCTGCTGCCTGCATCCAATCTGCTCTAGAACAGCAGACTCATAATAGCTGATGTGGAAACATTTAGCTGAGGTTCGGTAATGAGAGAGCTGCAGAAATAATTCAGAGTGATGCGTAATGGTCACATCTGCATCTCTCTCCGCCGTGTTGTTCAGATGGTCCTCTGGAGCTGCACACCCTGTCTCTGCTGCCGTCCCAGCGTCAGGTGGTCTTCAAAGGTGATAGGTTGCCCTTCCACTGCACTGCCGCCTTAGTGGACAAGATGACCACGTTGCACTGGCGTCACAATGGTCAGCTGGTGACCTCTGACCCTGAGATGGGCGTCCAGCTGGAGAACAACGTTTTGCATGACTGCACCTTCATTACCAGGTACAGAAGTCACTCAGCCAACCTGGATGTCCTCTGAAGATTGTCCATTATTAGTGTGTTTGTGCATGTTATTCTTATGCAAAGTCATATTTAACTACATTAATAGAAGAGTGTTAAAATGATTCTGACACGTTTTGCAGTGTGTGGTGATAATGTGTTACAATGAGCTGTGTCTGCCCTCTTTATGCAGTGAGCTTATTCTGTTCAACGTGCATGTGGAGGCCAGGGGAGAGTGGGAGTGTGTGGTTTCCACTGGGCGGGGCAACACGTCTCGCAGTGTTGAAATAGTGGTGCTGGAGAACAGCGCCTCCTTCTGTCCAGAGGATAAAGTTGTCAACAATCGTGGGGAGTTCAGGTTAGTAACAGTTTCGTTGATAACTATTACATAACATAAAATTCAGGGTTCTCATTCGTCGCTGGTTTTAATCCCCAGGTGGCCCCGAACGCTGGCAGGCATCACTTCACATCAGTACTGCCTGCAGCTGCGTTACCCCTCCCTGTCTGTGGACGGGGGTATAGAGCAGAAAAAAGCCTCTCGTTACTGTGACCACTCTGGAAAGTGGCAGGAGGGTGATTATTCAGACTGTCACTACACCAACGGCATCACACGCGTCCTGCATACCTTCATCCTGGTCAGTAGAACTTTCATAGTACAGTTCCTGTGAAATGAAGAGATTATGTAGATTTACTGTCATAATTTCCCACTACATCCTATTTTGCTTTGCAGAGGCCCATCAATGCATCCAACGCTGTCACTGTGGCACACCAGGTGCGCACGTACACCCTGGAGGCTGCAGTCTTCACCGACTCTGTGGACGTGTTGTATGTGGCTCAAATGATGGAGAAGTTTATGGAATATGTCAAACAGCTCAGAGAGGTTAGAAAGATTTAATGGCATTTTTGTAAAAGAATATATATGGAAACATGTGAAAAATGTTTTCTCCTAATTTCTGTTTGTTTTTTTGCAGTTGTCGGAGGTTTTGGTCGAGATGGGAAGCAACCTGATGCAGGTGGATGACCAGATCCTCGCTCTCGCCCAGAGAGAGAAGAAAGCATGCAGCTCTATAGTTTACTCTCTAGAGACGCTGGCCTGGCCTCAGCTGCACAGCCACGCTCAGGACTTCTCCATGGTAGGAACTTTTTCAATTTTTACATCTCATTTTATGCCTCTTTATATTTTATCATGCATTTTTTTCAGAAGAGCAAGTAGAGCTTCCAGACGGCCTGACAACGGGAAATATATGCATACATGTATTTGTATATAGATGTATAACATGCTTATATTTAGTTATATATTCATCATGATTTTGCTCACAAAACATTTTTATGTGTAGAACATATCTCTCTATCTGGACAACAGACTAAACTCCCTTAAAGTATCTGGAAATATAATTTACCATTTATATATTTTTGATACTTTCAGGTGTCCAGGAACATTGTGATGGAGGCCCATTTAATTCGACCGGCCCACTTCACTGGCATCACCTGCACTGCGTATCAGCGTCGTGAGGTCTCAATGGTCAGCCTGGTAAAGGAAACGGCAGAGTCTTCTCATGAACAGCAGCTTCGTTTTCGCTGCAGCACCGGTTCTCATAACACCTCCCTCAACAATTTTCCTCTAAAGGTGAGGCTCCAGATCCATTAGTGGTTTTTATTTCTACATTATGTGCCATTTGTAATCTTCTCCATGTGAGTTAACACTTATCAAGGTCAGCAGAATTCAGCGTTGAGTACAAAATGTGCATGTGTCTTGTGTTTCTTTTCCCCCAGAATTCAGTCGCCTTGGCCTCTGTGACTCTTCCAGCTTCTCTGTTTCCTCCTGACGCACCTGCAGACTGTAAGCTGCAGTTTGTTGCTTTCCGAACTGGCAGCTTTTTCCCTCTTTCTGGGAACTCAAGCAACACTGTGGAACACTCTCGTCGACGGAGCGTCAACACTCCTGTCATCTTTGTTGGCCTTGGTGAGAAACCTCCTCAGCCTATTTAATTAAACCACCTTTATTTTTTATACAAGTGAAAAGACTCTTGGGTGAACAAAGATTTCTGTTCCTTTTTGTAATTCTCGTTTAAGCTTGATTCAGCTGTCTTTTACACAACAAGGTCAGGCTCTTCCACCTGCAAAAGAGCTACTTTTGCTATTACAGCTGGCAACAGCAATTGTCATATTTTGCAAGTTTGTGATTGGTTTTAGATAACCTGATGTGACAAATATTGTTAGAAAGTAAAAGAAGACTAAAGGAACCGTCTCTCTCTGAGTTCAGGTTATGATTAACTTGTTAAACTGGAGAGAGAGAGCACAGTGAGTCTCAGCCTTTGGGGGATGTTGAGTCATTCTGGGAAATGCAGAAATTTAATAAAAAAACAACATTAGACAGACTTATGCAACTATAAAAGACTCTATGTCTGATTTTTCAGTTCAGTGCACAAACTTTCCAGTCATTGGTACAGTTTAGTAATGGTTATCTCCTCCCTTTCTGTGGCAGAGGGCTGCAGCATGTGGAACCACTCGGAGCCTATCTGGGTCTCTCTTCGCCACTTGTCCCCTGGTACTGATGCTGTGGCAGCCCAGTGGAGCCAGAAAGCCCAGGAGAAACAGGGAGGCTGGAGCCAGGAAGGCTGTCAGCTGGTCCACAGTGACAGCAGCACCTCCACCATGCGCTGCTATCTGCTTGGCAACTATGCTGTGCTGCAGGTAGGAATGTCTGAAGTATTCAGTTTATCATTCATCCAAAGCTGAATGAGACTGAGATTGTTGCTGCGGCAGAACAGGCCAAAAGGACATCTTTTGTCTCCTCCTAAATGCTTTTGATTGATCTTGATGGAAAGTCATGTGGTCAATGAAAAGATATAAATGATGATTCATAAGACAAAAGCAGTGTGAAAAGAATCTGACTGCACTTACAAAAGGCTGTACAATACTGTAGCATGAGATTTAACATGGAAATCATTATCTCCTTTCCCTTTGTAAAACACATTACAGTGCTTAAGAGGATAAAAACCTAATTATTGAAGCCTCTTCTGTAGCATTTAGAGAGTTTGAACAGCTCTTACTTAGATACTCCCAGCTTGTTTGACTCTGTTAGAAACCTTCATAAACAAAAAAGACTATTTAACTGCAAACTTCCATCTGTGTGTCATTTCTGTCCAGGAGGTGCCTGACTTCCCAAACTCCACGTCCATCTCCATAAGGGTGCTCCACCCTGTGGTCTATGCCTGCACTGCAGTGCTCCTCCTTTGCCTCTTCACCATCATCATCACACACATACTACACCACAGGTACTTTAGCGTCAATGCATAAACAAACTTCTCTTCACTGTTCCATATTTGCTTCACATCCTCATTACTGTCTTTTCTGTGCTTCTGCAGTTCAATTCACATATCAAGAAAAAGTTGGCACACATTACTGAATACCTGCTTCCACATCGCCATGACAACAGCCATCTATGCTGGGGGCATCAGCTTGACCAGCTACCCGGTGGTGTGTCAGGCAGTAAGTCCTGAATATACACTTTTATCCTCATTTTAATCAGTGGTAGGTAAGCATGGTGTCTAATCTGAGTGTAACATGCGACAGGTGGGCATCGCCCTGCACTACTCGTCACTGTCGACCCTGCTGTGGATCGGCGTCAGTGCCAGGGTCATCTACAAAGAGACTGTGTGGAGGATGCCGCGGCAGCCAGAGGGGGAGTCTCCTGCTCCACCTACTCAGCGACCCATGCTCAGGTCAGCCAGCGTACTCACCTTCGCTCACCTCTTGTACTGTGAGGTGTTATTGTTTGCTGTCAATATGTTTTAGACAGATGCCGGTGTCCTGGTGCAAGGCCGCCCAGGCTGTGCACCATCAAAGTAGCTCATTGTGCTCAACAACTAAAGTCTCTGTGTTTTGGGAAACCTTGGAGGGACATAACAGAGTATGGCTGTGAGGCACAAAAAAGCTGTAAGTCAATATGAACTCAGGATGGAGGAGGGGAGGAATGTATGAAAGCAGCATAGCAGAAGCAGAGGGGTACATCATAAATCTAGCAGGGGGTGCACTCTCCAAATATTCCTTTCTATTTCTGCCACTGGGATCATACACTGACCTTAGTGGCCCTCTCAACACCCCTTTGTTGCCCACTCAGCCACATGGGATCATGCCGCATTAAATCAGAGGCTTTTAGAGCCTCTACTGACCCTTGAAACACTCTGCCTACCAAGAAAGTGAAGGATCACACAGCTTCAGATTATAGACATAAAGAAAAGGAACATGCATACTTTCAAAACAGCCAAAAGGTCACACAGAATCCAGTGGCACAAACAGGAACAGCTCTTTTTTTCCAAAACCGCAGCTGGGAACTTTTGTGTGATACGTTTTTCTCTGTAATTCAAGGTTCTATTTGATAGCCGGTGGAGTTCCTCTTATCATTTGTGGGATCACTGCAGCTGTCAATGTCAACAACTATGGAGACAACAGCCCTTAGTAAGGACTTCTCTCTTTATTCTTGAACTACTGGGTCTTGGCTTTGTGTTATTTTGATTGATGCTAAAGTACATAATTCTTTGTGATACGTTGAATGCACAGACATGTCCTTGTTTTGCACTGACCTTCCTGACTTCTTTTCTGCCTCTTGCAGCTGCTGGCTGGTGTGGCGCCCCAGTCTGGGGGCGTTCTTTGTCCCTGCTGGCCTGGTGGTGTTGGTGACCTGGATCTATTTCCTGTGCACTGTGTTTCGCCTGAGGCACCATGAGGCCAAAGAATGCACAGGAACCACTCTGTCCTCTCCTGTGACTGAAAGCCAGCCTGCACTGGCAGGAAGCACCAGCCTCCTCTCCACAGACTCTGTGGTGGGACCAATAAACCCTGTCGTGGTGCCAGAGGACCAGTATTCACTGAAGACACAGTTCTTGGTACTGGTGGCGACCCACTTCCTGTTTGTGGTTCTGTGGTGTTGTGCAGCAATGGCAATGTGGCTGACAGGTCACATAAGCTTGTTGTTTAGCTGTCTGTATGGGATGACTGCCACAGTTCTGGGGGCCTTTCTGGTGATACACAACTGCTTCCGACGTCTGGACGTGCAGGCGTCCTGGCTGTCATGTTGCCCAGGCTATCGCCGCTCCCATCCCATGTCCACTTACACGCACACCTGCACTACAGGAAGTGGAGTGCAGACCTCTGAGCAGGGATCACAACTTTTCATCAACTGCCATCCACATGGCGACTCTCACAACTCCTCATCTGCTCGGTCATCATCCACACCAAGTGGGATCAGCAGTGTGGGCCCCGGGCCCTGCAAGCTCACCAACCTGTTGCAGGTGGCACAAGACAATCCAAACAACACTTCACGTGCTCCTGCGGGCAACAACACCAGCACCAGTACTGACAACATCAACAAGCCCACAAACAATACTCTGCCTGCCATAAACTCTGCAGCCCCCGTGCATCCACAGAGAAGGAAAGTGAGTAGCAGAACTAAACAAGGAAGCAGCCAGTATCACCATCGAGGTGAGGGCAGAGGTCACTATCGTCTCAAAGCTCTAAGGACCGCTGGAGGTGGGGGCAGCCTGGGTGCTTTAGGACCCACTGGGTTAGATCACCTCAGTGCTGCACATTACAAACAGGCCACAAGTGAGAATGGCAGCATCCACCACAGCCTCTCAGAGAACCAGGCAAGCCCACTGACCAACGGGAAGCGCGTTGGAGAGTCAGTGGCAACCAGCCCCTCAGAAGGGAGCGATGGGGGCAGCAGTGGGAGCCGCAAACCCTTCCCCCTGCTGCCCTCAATGGCCAGCAGAGCAGCCATGCACGGCGCTCAGAGACGATGTGCCAGCAGAGACAATTTGAAACTGGCAGCTGCTGCAGAGCGGGACACTAAGCGCTGCTCCTACCCTTTGAACAGCGTCACCACCACTGTGCCCGGGGCCGCTGCTCCCAACGGCACCCTGAAAAACTCAGTGCTCGAGCTGGAGCTGGACATGAGTGGCACAGATCAATCCCAGAACTCTGTTGGAATGAAGAGTGGTTTGTGGAAAAGTGAAACCACAGTGTAACCTATACTTATATGTGAACTTCTATGCATGACCTTAATGAACTCCTAAATGATTGGGTTATGTTTTAATGGTCTCTTGATTATAATAATTATATAATTTAAGATATAAAATCATGAAGGCATCCAGGACCCTAAACTGGTACTTTTGCCTCCGTTGCATTGTAAGAGTGCTGTGAAATGGTAAAAAAAAAATAATAAGGCAGGTTTTTATTGTCCGTTTCAACCGTAAGATACTCACTTATTTTACTCATTTCACAAAAAAATGTACAAAATACCTCTGAAATCGGCATATAATGTTGATTTTGGATGTCTCATGAAAGCTTTACTGTTTTAGTTGTGATTTTTTTTCTATGCATATCAACTATAGCATGAGATGGGATGCAAGATGTTCCATTTCCAAAGTACAGCTATATGCATTTAATCTGTGGACAACTTTTCACCCTTGTGTTAGCTTTAAGGAATTGTTTGCCTGTGCTCATGTATGCTTTTGAAAGCATCTATGCGCGTGTGTGTGTGTGTGTGTGTGTGTGTGTGTGTGTGTGTTTGTGCGTGCATGTGTGTATGTACATACAGTAGAAGATTGCATAAATGTGGCTGTACAGAATCTCAGAGTGAAATTTTTTTTAAAAAACTATGCGAAGCTTTTGAATATATGATGAAAATGTTTCATTTTTATTTCTATGTACTTCCATCAGCACTGACAGATGTACACTTTTCTAGTAAATTCAGAAAGAAAGGGAAGAAAATAATTGGCTTTCTCTTACCCCGTCACTTGATTCAGTTTTCACTACAAGTCGAATACTCTTTCTGTTCTACTGCATGAACTACTGCCCCCTTCTGGATGGCAGAGAAATGTCTCAGTTATTGTTGGTTATTAAAGATGTTCTAGCCTTGAAAGTCAGGCGAATCTCACAGGTTTTAAATAAAAAACTCATCCAACCCATGCAGAGTTAAGAATGAACTTTATCACTATAATTTTAAAGGTGTAAATACACAAAAAACATTTCTAAAAGAAGGAATATTCACAAAATACTTCCAGATACTGACCTGTCAGAAAAGGCTCATTGAATTCAGATCATAAGCTTTTTGAATAAATTCAGTCAAAATGTTGCCTTGACATTTCAGTGGACTTACGAAGGCCTGAGCTGTACTTCTGTTTTTTACACAGTTTGATACACTTGCAATTCAGGAAATTACATTAACAGGAAATTCTAGTTTCTATTATGCAGCTCATTGTCACAGCTTTTTACCATTGTTCTTCCTGGAGTCAAGAGAATCACATACTGTATTGTACATTGCTATGAGAAGGTGTTTAAATATGGTCAGTATGTTGTGCATTGTATTTTTCTGTGTGCAATATGAGCTTTTGGATCAGCCCGGAGCAGGATGTATTCAGGATGTAAAACATAACAGCAATCATTTGTTCCATGTGACCGTGATTTGTATTGAATCTTTCATGAAAAACAAATATAAACATGAAGATATGCTTGTCTTGTTTATGATTCAGTTGGAATGTAAGTGTCATCGGGTTCATGTCCTTCATGCGTCTGGTGTAATTGTGTTATCTATGCAAACCTTCTTTCATAGTCATGGCCAAATGCCAGCTTGTTGCCAATTTGTTGGGTGTAAGACAAACCAAATATTGTTAAATATAATGAGAAATGGAAAATGGAATGGAAAATTATAATATTTATGTCTAATGGATGTGATGACAAAATGCCTGCTGTGTTGCTGCAGAAGGGAGCAGCAACCAAATACCTTTTAACTGTTTTACATTTCAATCTTTGAGTGTGTGAAATTCTAAATTGTCTAAATGTCCCAACATTTATTATGTTTTCAGTACTCTATTTAACAAAAAAAACAAACGGACAAAAAAAAATGAAAAAATGGTGATACAAAGCATTTTGTATTTATTTTGACTATGTGTCGGGGTAATGATCAACTATTAAGAGGATATTGCCTGCAGTTTTCATAGACCTGAACATCATGAGAAGGCCTGATGGACTGATCAAGTTTTATATACTAAGATGGCACGTGACGGTGACGGAGTGATTTTAACTGGCTTTTTTCTAAATGACTCACATTTTATAACAGTATCAGTCCTAACATTCCCTTCTTCAAGCTTCCTCATACAAACAGCACTATATGTTATCAGTGCTGTTGAGCCACAGCTGTACTCCTATCAGGAAATAAGACAACAGCCTACCAGGAAAGATGTATCCAGACTTTATTGCCCTATTGAATTTCCTGCAATAACAGTCTGTTAAATATTTTTGAAATCTTTTTACAGTAATAAATTTTTGGGAAGGAAATATTTATAAACTCTCAGACTTAATCTTATAATGTTGGGCAGAAATTTATATCAGAAAAATAAAGATCTGGACATCCTCTCTCCTTTAGGCGCTAAACTTTCGTCCCTGAACGCAGTTCAGTGCAAATTGTTGTCTGAATAAACTCTCCTCTGACTTTTGCGAAGGTAAACTGATTCCTGATCAGTGTCTGACAATGCTAACGGTCCACGACATAGTAACGCCCATCTCCTAATACTGTCCAATCACTGACGGATTCCAAAAACTGACGTTAAAATGGGCCAATCAGCTCGCACTAGGTAGAGTATGGGTTGGGACTCATTAACATCGGGGAAGTGAGTTGTTTTCCTTGGGGGAGGCAAAGCTAGAAAACTGTGTTTATGAAAGCCTCTTAAAGGTATTAGTCGCACCGCAGTGATGTCCTGGTTAGGTTACACAGACTAGTACTAGAGTTAAGTTGGTTAACTGAGTGTTAACTCAACTCGAGTGTTATTAGAGGTGTAGACATAACGTTACGGAGAGGAGGGAGAAGTATTACGACATCAAACTGGGCTTCCTGAACCGAAATCAAGCTAGGTAACCCTAACCTCCAACCGCAGAGGACGCCGAAAGGGAACAGCAGAGTTCAAGAAAAGGTTTACCAACAGTCCGACGTGGTGAGCTGCTCATTAAGACATTTCGGATTAACTTTTGATAAAGCTTAACGGACTTTCGCGATGTCTCTGGCCGACCAGAGCCAGCAGTGGTTTCCTACGAGTGTCCAGGTAACGGTCCATCAGGCTCGGAGCCTGCGCGTGAAGGGCAAGAATGGCACCAACGACTCCTATGCCATCATCCAGGTGGCCAAAGACAAATTTTCTACCTCCGTGGCTGAGAAAACTGTCGCTCCAGTGTGGAAAGAAGAGGCTTCGTTTGACCTGCCACTCTTCCACCCGGGCAACGCTGAACGCTGCACACTGTACATCATAGTAATGCACCGGGCTCAAGTGGGGCTCGACAAATTCTTGGGTCAGGCTGTGATAAACTTACTTGATCTCCATGACAACAAATCTCGCAAGAAGACAGAGTAAGTGACAATAGTTATAAGCTTAAGTGTGTCAAACTCACTCACACACAACACTGAATCAATATTGGTATTGGTATTCCACAAGATTTATTTAGGATTATTTACATTGCAGAATTACCCCTGGAAATCTCTGAGATCTGTACATAGTTAAACTAGGCCATTAATTTAATCAGTCAAACAGCACGTACTTTGATGCCCTACTTTTAACTCAGTTACAAACCTTTAGGTCCACTTAAAAGCATAGTTATGCTACTGATATTCGTTTTGAATTTTGTCTCCTAAATTGAGTGAAAAACAACAAATTAGCCCCTACTAATCCAAACATTTAGTGACAAACTCACTTCAGTATTACTGTAGCTAATGTTGATCTAATATAGCTGTCTAGTTTGATCTATAAAGTTTAATTTCATCAAGAGTTTAACACGAAACTTTTCTATTTTTTGTTTGTCCTTCTCATACAGACCTGGACACAATTTAACATAAAGTTTTCCCTCCTTTGAGGAGCATCAACACAGCAGTTGTGGTTTACTTTTACCTACCTTCCCTCCTCCCCCCTCTTATCAGTGACTGATAGGAAAAGCTGACGCTGTGTTAATAATGGGAAAACAGTCTAAAGTTATTCCAGACATAGCTCTTCTCTCCATCTCCTCCCTGTCCGTGGGACCAACCTTAATGTTTGGCTGACAGCTCATAACTTCATAACTTGGTGTGACGCCATCTTTGTCGCAGCTTTGTGCTTGAGGCTTCACTGGGAATTATTTTCTCATATTGCTACTGTAAATCACATTCTTCTAGGCTATTCACTAACAGACAATATGTACGTCTGCTGACGCCCAGATATGTATCACAGGTCAAAATGACAGCTGTGGTTTGAGGCAGCATGGGTGTAACAAAGGTGTGGCAAGAATCAAAATAAAGCCTTGCATTAAGTTCGAATTGGGTTGGACACTCCCTGTTATGCAAGAAAGATTTTAAAACTAAAGATGGTTAAGTTTAGACTCAGCCAAGTATTTGCCACTCTGGTAAACCTTTCCAAATTTGGTCTTTAATTTTGAAATGACCTTTAGTAAAGACTGAGTGATATAGTGCTTGTGACTTCTCAGCGGCCCTGTTATGACCTCATTCACTTGATTATTGTACCGTCATATCTGAAATGTTATCTCTTGTTTGCTCAGTAAGTTTTACACCTTAATGGCAAAGTTCACTCTCTGCACTTTTCCCTCCAAGTCTGAACTCCTTCAGCCTCTTAGCCTGGCTTCCTCCCTCTGTCTAATCTAATATGCATGTTGGGTATTGGATGTCACTGTTTTCGCCTTGCAGCGTGTGGTGTTTGATTACTGTCCTGCTCTTCTGTAGTGCTGAAACAGGGTGTGACATTGAGAACTTTGTTACTCTGCCGAAAGGAAACCTTGTTGTTGCTTCTCAAACAATGGAGTGTATTTGACATGAAATGAGGTTATAGGGCCATGTTTACTTCCAGATATCATCAGACTTTGAGATAAATAACTTGATATTTAAATTAGATGATAAGTTAAATGTTACATTCAGGGGTTTATTAGATGTGAAGGGAATAAATGTATAATATGTAACATTTACACATTAAAATGTCTGCAGCTAGTTTTGTCTTTAATCTTCTGGCTTTGTTGATTATTCAGTATCTGTTCTAGCTTGTCAGATATTTTGTACATACATGATAAAATAATAGTATGGTAATGGTTCTTATAATAAGGGCCCACAAACCTCTAACCAAATGTGTGCACCTAAATCTTCCACAGATCTAGAGAAAATGTTATACCACTGTTTTTATTTAGTCTACAAAATAGTGCGAAATTACTATTCTTTACAGTCATTATTACCTGAAGTCCAAGGGGACATGTTTTGTTGAATCAGCGGTCTAAAATCCAAAGATCAAGGTTACAACCACATATAAAAAATCCATCATGATCTCATAATGTAGAACTTTGAAATAGAAAATGTTAAGCATTTTTGCTTGAAAAAAAATTAATGATTAATCCATCATCAGAAAAGTTTTGAGTTACAATATTTTGACAAGTTCTGATTGTTGCAGAGCCGGTTCTCCAGGGTCATGTTCATTTGTCCAGACACCTGAGTCACAATATTTACTTTGTAAACAAAAACTATCTCCCATCTGAAAATATTATAATAAATAAGCCAACACGAGAATTACTATTGAAGAATGCAAACAAAATATGAACTTATATACTCTCCTGGAGTGGCTTTAAGAAGACTTAAATTAAATTAAATGATACCACTTGACGAACCTTGGCCGAATCCCTGTGTTGGAGACTCAGCGGATAAATATAGGCTTTCCTGTTAATCATTACACATGAGACAAGTAGTGCCCTTGACAGTTAAATGAGGAAACCTGTCCAGCAGGACCAGTGAGCGTAAATGGGGCACGGCTCTTCAGTTCTGTGCAAACTGAACAGAACATGTGCGCACTGTCAGTCTTTTAATAACCATAACAATGTGTACAGTGTGTTTACAGTCAACTAAAGCACATTCTTTGCTGTAATCCACATACACAAGGGAACAACCAGCAGATTGTTGATTGGCTTGAGAACGTTGGATCTCTCTGTCCTTGTGCTTGGATTTAGTTAGTGATTGTTTATCTTGGCTTGCTCTGGTTAGGGTGGGAAATAAGGGCTGTTTGAACGAGGCTCAGTTTAACTTTTTATTACATCACGTACTGCACCTCCCTGCATGATAGAGAACGTTTGAGGAATGTTGGTTCACTCCCATGCTTGTTTCCTGAGAGTTATCCTCAGAAGCCTGTCTGGATGTCTGTTACAGTACATGAATGCTGCAGCGGTAAACTCAAGATGAACTACAGATAAATGTCAACAATGCTTTGTAGTTGATCTTAATGACAGATAACTTCACTAAACCTCAATAAATCTTTACAAGGTTAGACTGACCCTTAATATAGCCAATAAATTATTCTGAATCTGCAGAAAGATCAAAGAGGGAATGATGTTTTCAGTAAAGTTTTGAAAGATTCCCTCTTAATGTGTTGCAGTAAAGAATTAAAAGGTGTGTCGTAGAGGAGAACTTTTGCTAAAGAGGCATTGTTATGTTCAGTATGTGTAGCAATCAACACATGCATGTAAAAAAAATACCTCTAGTTTTGTAGCAATTGCTGAGTTGTTACTGTTGAGTAATAGATGTTGACACAAATGTCAGTGTTTTCGTACAACAGTTGAGATGAGATGAGGTTGAGGTGTGTATGAAGTGTTTAGGTTGCGTGAGTGCACTTTGGATGCCAGATTATCTTGTGCTGGTATTCACTTTGATAAAGGGAACTGGAAAAAATGAGCTCAATGCACTGACGTTTTCTTTTTGTAGTTGTAGGAAAAAAAATAAAAACAGTGGGAGGGCTCTGCTGTGGAACAAAGGAGTTCAAAAAGGGGAAAGGCCTGCCATAATGGACACTTCTGCTTTAGTACTAGTACATCTAATAATAGAAAGGCTTTAATTGTACACACAGAGAGCGTTGGTATGTAATGGCACTAATTGCTTGTTTTGGCATGGTTTTAGACAGGCCTCTCCAGAACACTCCTACCTTTCCCTTGCAGACAATAAGTGCTGATCCTATGCAACAGAGAGTACATGAGGGGGGAGCCTGAACAAAGCTGTAATTGTCAGGCTTTATCTGTGGTTGGCATGGTGCTCCCAACAGGAACTAGAACAAGCTGCACGCTAGTTAACGACACCTATCAGTCACAGGTTTAACAAGACACAGCACACTAACAGCAACAGATTTAAAGCAATTAAAGTCAGGGCTGTTTGGAACCGAGGCATTCATTAATGAGGATTTATTTTGTGTATGCTGGGTTTTTTATTTCCCTTGATTGTTTTTTCCTCATTTAATACTGCCTCAAGTGAACCTGTCCTTGCTTTGTTTACAGGAGTTTTGCAGGATCATTACGAAATTAAAATACTAACAACCAAAAAGTGGTTTGATGGCAAAAATAACATGGCTGTCTTTAAACTAATATGATCTTACCCTTGCAGTGAACAGCTGCAACCATCAATTATTAGTCAGTTTTTGTGTCAACAAAACAATGAATACTCATACCAGAAAATTGTGAAAAAAAGGTTCATATCAATTTCATATTCATTTTTCCAACTAACAATGCAATACCCAAAGATATTTAACAGTAGTGATGATTGTAAAACAGCTAAAAGCTGCTCATTAAAGCTTTTAAGAAGCTAAAGCCAAAGAAAGCTGTCATTATTGCTTAAGAAATTACTTAAGGAATTAGAATTATGAAAATTGTTGTGGTGTAATTTTCTATTTATTAAGTAATTTAAGTGTTGAACCCCCATCTTTAAAATTTAATTTATGTTGTCTGTTGTTTACAGTTGGTTCAAACTAGTGGACAAGACTGGGAAAGAGGACAAGCCACGAGGAGAGGTGCTGCTAGACATCCAATTTATGAGAAACAACATGTCAGCTAGCATGTTCGACCTTTCTATGCAGGACAAGTCGCGCTCCCGCATCTCCAAGCTGAAGGACAAAGTCCGTGGGAAGAAAAAGGATGGCTTCTCTGACTCTGCCTCAGCTATTGTTCCCTCTGTTAGCCAGGTCCTCACAGACAGTGAGGCAGAGGCTGATGCACAGTCACTCAATCAGTCTCCAGGCGTGAAAAAGAAATCTAAGCTCAAAAAACTCTTTGCCCCCAAATCAAACTTGCAACGTAACATCTCCCAGTCCATGTCTACACTGGGTACTCTTCCAGAAAAGAATTCATCTCTCAGCAGCAGCCGCTCGTCTGGCCTCAACGTAGACTCTCCAGATGGTAACATAATATTTTTATACTCAGTGTGTACTATATGTTGACATTTCTGTCTTTTCTCTGCTGCACAGTGCAAAGTAAATAATGCTTTGCATGTCAACAATGACATCATGCTCCTCTCTCTCTCTCTCTTCCCCTGCAGTCAAAAAGAAATTCAAATTCCTGGGACACAAGCGAACAGGCAGCTCTGACAGCAAAGTGTCTCAGGGTCCCTTCTCTCTCCTGGGTCGCTCTAAACAGAGCAACAATGACCTGAACAACCTATGCATCAATGGTAGCCATGTTTACACAGAGGAGACAGAGTCCAAGAGTGGATCCACCCTCAGTCTGAACAGCTCAGGCCAAGGATCTGTGGAGGATGTGCGTAAACTCACCTCTGATGTACCTGTTCCCTCCCAACAGGGAGAGTCAGACAGGGCAATACTAGAGCAACAGCGCCATCAAGAGGAGGAGGCGAGAAGACAGGCAGAAGAAAGGCGCATAGCAGAGGCCAAGAGGCTGGAGGAAGAGGAGAAATATAGGTTAGAGCTCCAGAGACTGCGGGAGGAAGAAGAGCGCAGACAGCAAGAGGAGCAGGAAATAAAGAGACGCGTCCTTGAGGATGAAGCAAGGAGGAAGAAGCAGAGGGAGGAAGAGGAAGAGAGGAGAAAGAAAGAAGAAGATCGCAGGATGCTGGAAGCAGAAAACCAGAGGCTTGAGGAGGAGCGTCGCAGAGCAGAGGAGCAGAAACGACAGGAGGAGGCCTCCATGAGCGACAGGCTGACGTCTCTGTTCGGAATGATCAGAAAGAAGGAGGAGAAAAAAGAAGAGGTACAGCAACATGCCAAAGAACCACTAACACCAGCCCCTGTCAGTGAACCCACAGAGACCAGCCAGCCGACCTCCCACCGCTCCACCAACCCGTTTGAAGACACCTCCCTCGGCTCAGATCACGACAGTAGCCCAGCTGATCATCAGAAATCCAGTCGCAACCAACAAACCCCCTCTGCCATGGTCTTCCTTAACCGCACTGCCAAAGTGTCTGCAGTGAAACCCAGGTAGGCCATCTTTTCATGTGGTTACTCTGCATTATTGACATGTCATAATGTTACTGTTATGTCAGTATTATAACACCAGGGATGCTGTTTGATTCTTATAGTTACACTTAATGTTAACTTGCTTGTGTAAAATTAGAATATTGCCTTTATTAGGCTTGCAAGTAAAATTCCACATTATTTATATGTGCATTTTATTTAGATAAAAGGGGCTCTCACTAATTGCAAACTAACTATAAAAAGTGCTTCTTTGTTATGTGTACACAGGTAAGAGGTGCATGAGTTAAATATGGTATTTCAGAGAATTAAAATATTTGTATCTGATCACTGAGTTTTGTCCTACACTGTGTCTGTCAACGCTGAAACATGGGAATTTCACAGCCTTCCCTCCTGTTTCTCTTTACACGGACATTAACTACTTTGTGATTGTCTTGAATCACCAAAACTTTGAATTCCACCCAGCGGTTGATGGACCTGTTGAACCAGTCTGGTCTCTGCACAGATGAGAATCTGGGTGTGGCTTGTGTTTGTGACGATGTTGTTGAACAGGTAGTGGACTTAACAGAGCTCATAAGGAGTGACTGAGCCACAGTCTTACCTTCTTTATGGACGTCTTAGGTGACTGAATTTTTATTTTTAGATTTTTTTCTTCTGTTTGTTGACTGAATCAGACTGGCTTTTTCATACCTGAATCATAATGGTAAGGGGCTTGTGCTTGCTATTGTCATAGATGTTATTGTGGTTCTTGTATTTTAGAAGGTTTTCTAGATGGTTAATATTAACTCAGACATTGAATGTTGTTTTTATTATCTTTTTGGTGATATTTTGATGCCTTGTTGAACTATTTGTCTTCTTGGTAGCTCAGTCTTACAGCAAAAGTTTCAAAATGTAGCCTTTTCACTTTAGACTGTCAAAATTTGTCAATGTGAGCAAGTAACGCTAAAAATAGAAACAAGAGCCGCATGACATGTGAGTCTTAGTGGTTTTGTCTGTGGGTTGGCCTTTGACATTAAACGCTAGTGGATTTTATAAACACTGGTTTTGGCATATTTAATCGGAGTGTCTTCTCATGCAGATTTATGAAAGTTTTTATGAGCTAAACAAATAACGAACTGTCTAAGAGCTACGTTATATGAGGTTGTAAATGAGAATTTAATAGTTTTTGTTGACCTACCTGTTGACATGTGAGAAGCTAGTTAAATTGGTGACGGGTTGTACATCGGTGAAAATGACTGTGGGATACTGTGATGGTCACACTGACCTTTAGGCCTTTGTTTTCACTCCTTGGCAGATTGACTCAAAATCTGGAGTCTGACCCCGCTGACTGCCAAAACCCCAGTCAGCTGTGTCCTTCCCCAGCCACCTCTGAGTCCACCTTCTCTAGTATCCCATCTGAGTCCCCTGATACTTTCTCCAGCCTCCACTCATCCCTGGTTCCACCAAACTTAACTCAAAGTCCACCTGGTTCCCCTCTTGGCAGCATTGAGAATTTGTCCCCTGACCCACCTTCACCCACCATGGCTGATAAGAAGAGAAGAGCCCCACTGCCACCATCATATCCAGTACAAGGGATCCAAACTGAGAATCATGTTCCTGTCAGAGAGATCCATAACCCTGCATATGTTGATGAATCGCAGCCAGGCAAAAAAATGTCTCTACCGCTTCCCGATTATGAAACCTTATTTCCTCAGAAGAGACACGGAGTGCAAGGTCACACTCGATGGGACCACATAATCGCTGAGGTCAATGAGAGACACAGGGTCCAACCACCTGAACTTCTGGGTCCAGAGGTGAGTGTGGATGGCCCAGAGGAGCATGAATCCAGCCTTCGTACTTCAGTCCCATGGGAGAGTCCTGCTCGGAGGCATTATCAAACACAACCGCAGGAAACCAAACCTGTGTCGTCCAAAAAAGCACCAGCCCCAACTCCCCCTAAATCCATCGCACCTCCACAGTCTCGATCGGTTCCAGATTTCAGTCCAAAACAGAGCCAGAATGATGCCTACCAGTCCATCATGAGGCCAAATCAGTCTACAGTCCCAGAACCTGTGACCACAGATGCTTCAAGCAGAGAAACTCCTTCTGCGAGATCCAGGGATGGAGCAAGGAAAGTGCTGAAGCCATCGCCTTCACCCAGACCAACTAGCCAAATGGACTGGGAAACTCCATCACTTGATGATCCCACAGAAGTGCCTGCTAGTCTGAAGAAAGACGCACCCACAGCCAAACCCAGACAGAGGGTTAGTGGCAAAGAGCCAGCTATGCAAGAAGATATTGCTGAAAAACATTTGAGCAATGGCATTCAGACATTACCTGGTTTAATTACGAGCAGCATGGACAAAAAAGGCAAGCAGACAGAGGAGAACTTCCCCAAGTTTGACCCATTCCCCAGCACTGATCTCCTCCCCAAAGACCCATGGGCTCAGCTGAAGCAGAACCAAGAAGTAGATGGCTTCTTCACAAGCAGTGTACAAAAAGAGCAAAGACTTGAAGATCGGGGAATGACAGAAGATGACCTCGAAAACATTTTTAATCAAGACAGACCAACAGATCTGTTTGCCAGCTTTAAGGAGAGCAGTTCAAACAAACACAGCGAGCACAGGGAAAAAGATGAGGAGTCGAAGCAAGTCAGTCCTGCTTTCCAAAGAAGGAATTCACAGAGACGAAGCCAGACGCGGTACACAACTCACTCAGATAATAAGACTGTCAAGTCTCAACAAGAGCCCACATACAAAGAAGAAACACCCATAACTACAATTAATCAAGGCACAAACGAGTCTGTCGCACCAGAGCTTCAGTCTCATATGAAAACACCGAGCCGTTTGTATGGAGGAGAGGATCTGTTTGGAGCTGAGCCTTTTACTGTAACTTCTGCCCTGACCTCCTCAGAGCCCCTCCAGGTAGTTTTGGAGGAACCAGAATCTCAGGCTGGAGGTTTTTCTGGTGGAAAGATGCCTTTGAAAGCATGGGTGTCACCCTCTGAGGGTCAGCCTGTCAGTGCTCAGAATAGCAGTGGAGGTGGGCTAGCCTTAAGTCAACGCAGGTGAGATTGAACAGGCTGTTAATCTAGATTATGCATCAGGCCTGCTGTTGTTGAATGCAGAGGCAGATTCGGTGTTGGGATTAACCATGGGTGTTACTGTTAGAGGACTTGTGATTTCTTGGCTTCTTTTCTCCTTTTTGATTTTGATTCTGAATACTAGACTTGGGTCACAGTGGAATTTTTTGGACACTTACAAAACACAAGATCAAACTCTTTTATCTTTCTCCTGCTTATGATGTGTTTTTCTATCATTTTCTGTGAACACTCTGTGCACATTGTTGTATTTACTTGCAGAAATGTTTTCATTGGCTTTATTTTTTCAATGTATGCACTTTCTTTGCAGACCTCATCCTGTGAAGCCCATGAGTGCAGTTGAGAGCAAGCATCCAATCAGCAGCCCGGCTGTAAAAGAAATAAAGGCCTATGAGAGCACAGCAGGGAAGACTCAGGTACTGTCATGTTAACACACTGCAAATGAAACACTGGGACAAAACACTGCTTCATCTGTTGACTTATCACTTCACAGTAAGTGGAATAGATTTTCTATACCTAGTCCAGGAACATGTCTGATTGAGTCATGTCAGATAGATTTTCACTGAGATTGGTGGTTGTTTACCATGACAACAACAACTCCCATGATCCCATGTTGCACGGGGACTTCATTAAAGAAACATTACGTAACGATTCAGCCTTTAAATAAAAAGAAAAACAGCTTTACATCAATATCATCAATATAGAGTGAACGGTGTCTCCATCTCAGTCACTCTGAACCCCAGTCTGCTGTTTCTGCACTGTGTAAACTGGGTGAGCAGGATCAGAATGTTCATCATAAGTCAGTTTAGTTTGGGGTTAGACATTTTCCTGCATATGTAGCGTAATGCAGAGCATAATGAAAAAACATTAAGTCAGTTACGACTGGAAGTTTCATAGTGAATGATAATACAGTTCACTATTGAGCCTGAAGGTTTATTTTTTAATTCAGAAACAGCAGTTAAAAGGAAAAAGTCTTGTCCAAATGAACTTTACATTTTTTGTTTAGTTTTGCACTCAGCAGATGAGTTTCTCTGCAGTCACATCTCCTCACCCTCCTCAGGTGGCAAACACGGTGGAAAGTGGACCTTACACTCAGCTGACACAGGAAGAGTTGATCACACTGGTGGTGAAGCAGCAGTCCGACTTGTCCAAGAAAGATGCTAAGATCACCGAGCTGGAGGAGTACATCGACAACCTGCTGGTCCGCGTCATAGACGAGAAACCTTCCATTCTGCACTCTCTTAACGCTGCAAAGCCAGTGTAAGGTGACGGCTCTTGGAAGAAGCGAGTCCTCCTTCGGCACCCAGTTATGGTTGTTGTGTGTTTTTCTACTGGTGTCACCATGTAAAGACAGACACAACCTCTTGAAGGTCTTAAAACATATGCACTTTTTTAGTTTCAGAGTCAAATTTGTTTGAGAATGCTGGAAAAATTGTCTCTGAAGTAATAACATATGGCGATTACTAAATAACAAGCAACTAAAAATAAATCTTTATGTACGCAAATGAATGTATTTGTTGTAACACTAAGGTACTGGAATTTGCTTTAAAACTAATTGTTACAGTAGCATTTATTCACATAATGATTTATATACCGTACTTGATGAAACTTGGGTTGAGTTGTATTTAATATACTAAAAACTGCAGAGAGCAACTTGCCTTTTTTTACTCTTCACACTGGGCTTTGTGTAACTTTCTGCTGTGAGATGATTGAACATAAACACAACCAATACTAATTAATGCACCACCTTGATGAGGTAAGAATGTAATATTTTCATATAAATGTATCTGTAATAAGTTGTTTAATTGAGTGCATTTCTTCAGGTCATAACTACGAATTATGGCCTTATGAGCTGAGTTAGAGATTAAGATTTTCATGTATGTAACAAGCGCACATTGACTTTTTTTTCCTTTACAATCGAAGTCTCATTATTTTCTTTGTTGATCATTATGCGGGCATGCATTTCTTGAACCAGATAATCAACAACATTCCTCCCCTGTTTACTCACCACAGTTGAATGTCAGCTGGTCATCCAGTCCTTAAAAGATACCGTGCCTACTTTTGCTTCAAATAGGTCTTATTTAGAAAACCAGCAATAAATAAAACAAGCATGTAGCGTATACAATTTGAATCACATAGTAGTCAGGGCTGTTTTTCTTCTTTCATGTGGTTGTAATTTAGTTTGTGCACAGTTTGAAATATTATGCAAGCAATAGATCTGAATCAAACTGTGTGTGTGTGTGTGTTGTATTTATATAATGTAAACCAAGAGAAAATCAGAAAGTAACCATCAGAGGGACAGTAATAGACTCTGTATCAGTAATAACCAACCAGCCTTGCCTTTGTGTTTGAACTACACTAATGAATGAACCCTGCATATTTGCCTTTATATGACAGTACAATGTCTTGGCAGCAATGAAAGCAATATTAACACTCAGAATGTACAGACCTGTGGCTTTAAAACCTTTTTTTCATGGCTTTTTCTCTGTCTGATGTGCCGGATGGACAGCTGTTGGCCACCTCTGTGTGCAGCCTGATGTGTCGAGCATTTGTCTGACACGATGACGACGCCACAGTCGATGTTTAACTCCTGAGAGAGGTGATTCTGTGCAACACGAGGTTTTATTTGAAATAAAGACACTAATTATTTCACCAGGTTGTGTGTCTTTGCAGTTACTTATTATGTACATTTATAAAAACATCTACATTCAGAACGTGAAGTAATTTTTAATCTGCATAACTGATAAAATTAAAGCCGAAACACTCACTCAAGCTACATGTTGCACTGACAAATCCAGCTGTCGTCTTTACCAGATGTTCTGTTTATTCCATCAGTTTTATGTTTCATAAAAAAAACTATGTTAACAATATTAAGAATAAGAAATGAGTGTTGGCATGGAAATACGTTTGTGTTTACACAGCAGCAGCAGCCTTGTAGGTCAGCGACAATGCGGTTTTTGTTTTTTAATGATTCTATTGGTGGTAAGTTTGAAAATCTCTTTTATTTTGATGAAAACAACAAGCTCTTCAAAATGTAAATTGGAACTTATTATGCAGCGCTGTGTCGTTAATGCATAAAGAGAAATGAATTATGTGGGACGGATCCCTCTAACAACAATTCAACACTACAAACTTGTGATCGTGATGTTCTTTTTGTGTCTAAACATCAACAAATCTCTTGAAAAGACAAAAAACAATGATGTTTACGTTGCCTGTCTAAAGCCTGATATTGTCACACGCTATGTTGACAGTCTTTCCTCCCAGTTTACTTCACTTCCTGTCTTTGTTTCATTTCCAACCTGCTGTTTTCGTTTCACCAGTGTCTGATTAGTTAACCAGCTCCCTGTGTATTTTTCATCAAGGAGTTTTCCATCTTTCAGTTGTCACTTCGTCCTGTTTTGTCTCTCCTTCGTGTCCCTGCTTGTTTACCTGTTTTCATCTACCTGTAAGCCTTTTTTTAAAAAATTTACTACAAATATAGATTACTCCTCGGTGCCACAGACCCCCATTGTTATCTTAAAGCTATAAAAAACATATCGATGAGCTTCAGCATTGTAACATGATCTCTTGTATTGTGTGTTGTATTGAACGGGGGCACTGTAGTTTGTTTTCAATCAATACTACACACACCACCCTGCTGCTATAAACACCAGTTCACCTCTTTATTATGGTGTTTTAGAAAACTGGTCTCTTTTTTATTGAAAACCTATATTTATGACCCACTTTGTGCCTCAGTGAGGAATGATTTGATTTGTGCTGTGAGTCACAGAGAGAAAGAACCAAGAGATGGATTCACACACTGTTGGTCTTTTCATGAGATTTGTTGACTTTTAACAGTAAAACTGAATTTTTCTCACCTTATTCTTCAAATCAAGTATGTAAAGATTTTAAAGATTGTTCTTCATGGTCCATACATACACAAAATAGATCATTAAATAAGATTTGCCAATAAATTAGTAAATCCAGAAGGTTTGAAGTTAATAACTTTTAGAAGATTTCTGGTTTTGGGTAATTCAAAATTTGAATTCAGTATTGTCTGAGAAAATTGTCACATGGCCTTGGTGGCATCTCTTTTGGCAAAGTCTGAATTCAGCATCCCTCTCATTCACAGTGCAGTGAGAAGGGAAACCTTCTCCCAGTGTTTGGTTGCGCCCTTGAAAAATAACTGCACAAAGGCAAACGCTCAATTTTTCAAAACGAACTTACTTAAAACAGAAATTTGATAAAAGTTGTTCACTTCAAACTCTCTGCACAATCACTCAAATATCTGAAACGCATGAACATGCAAGGAAAGCTGTATAACTCATCTCTTTCTGACTTAGGCCACGAACTTATCAATCACCCAGGCTCCCTTGCAACACAGAGAGTCCTACCTATCCGCATCTAAACGTGCGTAACCACGATGACAGGCGTTTACAGGACCGTCCAAAGAAGAAAACCAACAGCAGCCTTTAACGCAGGAGCTTCACAAAACCACGCTGGCTGTGGCGCAGTTGTTGGCCGAGATGCCGATGCGTCGGCGGCAGGTGAACATTTTGCGGAGCTCCGCACGGAAGCGGTCGTGCAGCCATGCGTAAAGGAAAGGGTTACAGCAGGATGAGCTCATGGCGCACAGGTGACAGAGCAGCTGGATGAGCAGAAAGTAGCGCTTATCAATCAGGTCAATGTCAATGTCACGCAGCACGTTGAACACACTGATGGGCATCCAGCACACGCCAAAAGCCGCCACCACCAGACTCACCAGCCGAAAAGTCTTGCGTTTGCGCATGCGCTGAGCCTCAGCCTGGCTCTGGGTGTGGTGGCCAGGTACGACGCAGTTCCGCAGCTTGACAGAAATGCACAGGTAGGAGATGCAGAGCGCCGACAGAGGCAGGACGTAGGTGATGAAGAGGGTGCTGTAGGCGTAAGCCAGCCGCTGCCTCTCCTGGCCCATCCAGAACTCCTCGCAGATGGTGAAGCCCTCGTTCTTAAACTCCACGTGGTAGGTGTGAGCCACAGCTGGAGCCACCAGACCGCAGGACAGCAGCCAGATCCCGGACAGCAGGTAGGTGCACGCCAACACTGAGATGCGCTTTTTCAGGGGATGAACTGTGGCATAATATCTATGCAGAAGCAGAGAAGAGAAACAACCTGAGTTAATTTTTACCAAAGTTCAATTTAGATCTGATGCATCCATTAACTTTGTTGGCAAAACAAATATGAAAACATGCCAAACCTGAATTAACTGTAGGAGTAAAGAACAACATTCACATGTGATCCTTTGCCAACAGCACTCAACACACAAATGACAGCACAGCTGCTCTAGCACAGCCTCAAAATTGACCCTAGAAATTGGCAGTTTTCAACAACAAAATTAATGTTTTTGACTTCACAAAAAATCAATTCAGCCCCGCCACTGCAGCCAAGGTCAACAGAGAGGGATGAGCTTCTGGCATGCAGCTTCGTTTAAAGAGAACAAAACCCTGCAGTGCAGAGCAGCAAGAAAGAGTCTGATAAATCCCTTTTCATCCTTTTGTGTTTCTTCTAGATACGTTTACATTTGAAGAAAGTCTATCTTGACCCGAAGATACATCATGTAGTGTGTTGTTAGCAACCATTTTGGGAAATGCCACTATTTTTTTGCAGTTGTAAATGGTAATGCACCATTTTCCAAGTATTATCATTTATACAGTAAATTTTCATGGCCTCCAATGTCACAACTCTTACACTGAATCAAAACTTTGTTAAACAGTAGAGCACTTTTTTTCTCTGCACTTTAAGGTTTTGAAATGGTTTACCAAACCATTTAGAATTCATATTAGACTGTTGAATACAGATTTAGTTTAAAAAAAATGTGGCCTAACATTGTAACTTATGCTGGTAAAACGCCTGCACGTGTTCACTGTAATCCTTCAGAGTTATTTTCAGAGTTGGGGGAAAAATCCTGTACATCCACTTTTTCACATTTGCATCTTCAACTGCAGGTTTCTAAGAAGAAAGTGACATTTATTGTAATGAATAATACACTGTGTTCCTTTATCAAGGTGTAGCTAATAATAGGTTGACTAGGTAGGTGTGAAGATGTGCCTCGAGCTGGAAACCTTCTTTCTTGCTGCTTTCCTTCATCTAATGACACACTATAGGATGTGTGAGTGAAATGCAGGATAGATATAAATTAGATCCTACAGCAGAAGGTTTGCATGGAGTCTGTCCACAGTTCTCTGTCTCTGTGTGACTTACCTGTCAACACCGATGGCTGTGAGGGTAAAGACGGACACGTACACCGTCACAGGTTGGATGAGGTACACCAGGTAGCACATGAAGCGACCGAAGACCCAGCCGTGCGGGTTGAAGGCGTAGGCCAGCGTGAAGGGCACACATGTGGCACACATCAGCATGTCAGAGAAGGCCAGGTTCCCGATGAAAAAGTTGGTGACGTTGTGCATCTTGCGGGTGCGGCAGATGACGTAGAGGAGCAGGTAGTTTCCAAAGACGCCCACCAGAGCCACCAGGGTGTAGCAGGGGATGATGAGCAGCTTGAAGGACTGCAGCAGCTCCACGCCCACAAACTGGGGGCTTCGCTTGGAGGAGCCGTTCTGCAGCGCCACCTCAAACACCTGGCCGGTGTCGTTCCCATTCACCTCATGCATCACACATGGGGGGGTGAGCTCAGCTGTCCAGCCACTTCCTGTGCTCTCCATCCCAAGAGTCAGCCTGGAGGGGTGAAATAATGACGACTAAGAATACATTTAACAATATACACAGTTAGATATTAGACTCCACCAAGCCTTGAACATGCTGATTACAAAATCTACACTACACACCTTTTTTACAGTTTGTGTCCATTAACTGACAGTTTAATATTTGTTGAAATATATGCGTTAATGAACATGTAAATGCAGACACACCATGCAGTTTAATGAGCAAGTTCCTTTTTCCAATTATGTCCTGTCCTTGTGACAGCTCCAGAGGAAAAAATCAGACAGTGACATTCATTTGGTGGGATATAAAAGTTTCCTTTGAATAACTAAATTAAAAACTACAGAGATGTGTGTCTACATTTGTGTTTGAAGTCTTAAATGAGGGGGGGTTTGTTGCTGTAGTACAATTCAGACATTTCTATCACTGAGTCATTTGCCTTTCAGTCATTTCATCAGACTTTCAACGCACAAGTTGAATATTAAAGCAAATGAGTCTTTGTGACTCAAACCTGCTCTGGACTATTATCTCTTCAGCCTGTGATTTTTTTTTCTTTTTTTTATGTGCAAAACACAGAAGCTTCAACTCACACCAGTTCAATTCAACTATAATAAGCCCTGAGCTTAGAAAATGTAAAGGACACAATATGAATGCATGACCATACAGGACATTAGTGGCGTGAATAGTAAGCACGTGGATGATGGATTCACTCATGACACATTTGACATTGACTGGATGCATTTTGAATTTATTGCCCGGATTTGCTGCTGCAGCTAAAGTAAAAAGCTTCTTGTGGAAACCTTTTAGAAAATTATGAACTGACAGACTTGATGAAACAGACAAAAACAGCATAATTTTATTACAGAAGCTGCCTAAAATAATAGAGGAAAAAATGCCTCAGATTAATCAGAGTTGTCCCAAAAAAGCACAATTTTCTAGATAAAATCTAATCAAAATTGTTAAAGTGGAAATCATTTCTGCATTGGTAGCTTATTTTTTTCAATGCAACTCAAGCTCTGGGAATTGTGTCAAAGAGAAATATGAAAACAATGGTGAATGCATGTTTTTTATTATAACTTAGCAGGATTGAGGCTGCAGAGGATGTATTATGCAGAACATAATGTAAAACCTTTGAGGCAAATGGTTTGGATAAAAAGAAAGTCGTTTGTGATTTTCTCGATTTTTAATCATTTCACCGATTTCTATTCGTAGGTTTTTCACAGATTCTCATCAAAATGTCATTTCCCATCTGTTTTGACAGCATGTTCAATTAAAACGTCACAATAATTGAAATCTGTGACAGCGCATCACGTCTGCAGGATGTTCAGCAGCAGCTCTGCTCACAGTCAACAAGTGGAAAGATTCAATTTATACACAAGAAAGAAAAACATGTCAGCGATTTGATGTTTTTCTCTGAACGCTTCTGCAAATAAAGTATGAGACAGACGTTTATGCTTAATTGTTTTTAACTCTGATGCATCTCTCTTGCCATTAAGAGGAAACAGTGGCAGCAATATTGTGTCATCAGAGATGTCCAACTCTGCAGTTAAACAACCATTAGTGCATGTAAATCTTGATTAGTCCAGAAGGGGAGATGCGTCAAAAAGAGATGAAGCCTTAAAAGCGAACAGCAGAACATGAAATGCAACATCACAAGCACATATAAACAACTGATGATGATGCATTTAAATTTGTGCGTCTGTTTTTAAAATCGTTTCCATCTTTCTCTTCTCATCTCATGTTGAACAAAATTTAGCAAACATGTCAAATTTTTGCAGCTCGAATGGAGGGAAAAGTAGCGGACCTACCGTGTGTTGGTTCCTCAGTGTTCAGAATATGAGCGCAGGAAAGATCCAGCGCCGGAGCCTCTGTGCGCCTCTGGAGAGATGAGCGCTTCTCACACTAATGAACGCATTTATGGCTCTCTGAGATGCAGTTAAGCCACGCATCCGCACTGTGACCCCTCAGTATTTCAGGTTGAAGAATTGCTCGGAACTGAAAATTACGGACGGATGCGCCGTGTGTGTGTAGTCGTTAAAAGCTCCGTCAGATGATCAACAGGTGCAGTCCGACTGACAGCGATCTTTCCTTTTATATCTGCCCTCAAACTTGACTGACAGATCTGGTGACTGACGGAGCTTCTGACGCATGTGGAGGACAGTTTATCCTGAAGTGCCTCAACGAAATAATCATGTGCAATGCTCTTGTGGTACTGTTACATCTGTAAAAGAAGAGGTTGCAGAATACTCCACCTTTTTATTTCTGCATTTTTATCCTTTATGAGCTTAATAAATATGTCTAGAACCATAGCCTATTGTTTGAAGCACAAATATCAGTTATGACAAGTACCTTTTTATGCATGTGCAAGAGGTCAAACTGCTGTCTGGATGAATGCAGCGAAGGTCACAGTCACAGTGGCTCATGTTTGAACTGTTGTCCTTCACTGGTTACAAATATTTGCAGAAGGGACCAGGGGGCAGGTTGATAAGGACTCAGATGATGTCAGAATGCTGAGTGGTCTTTGTGAGAAAGGACAGCCAGAGATGAAGCTCTGCAAGCATGGCGCAGTTGTGCAAACTGACTCCCAGTTTCTCCCCAAACAAGTCGGGGAAGAGACAAAACAATCATGGCAATCGACAAGCATTAGTGTATTGATTCTGTTTGGAAGCCAGATGTCCAGGCCTGGTGCAGGAGATACTGATGTGACGTCCACAATGGAAGTTGTGCTCAGTGTGTCTGGGGCCTCGGCGCATTCATTTGAAGCTACAAGGGTTTGGCTGCGATCAATTGAGGTTAACTCTCCCAACTCTCTGTCCTGCATGCAGCCAATCACAGTTCAGTCCCCTGCGAGCAGGATCTGTGGAGGCAGAGGTAAGCCAGAAGTTAGCTTCGAGGTTAGGCTATTGGAAGAAATCAAAACACAGGACAACAATAAATTACAACAGAATCGACAGCACAGAAAGCTGTGCTAAAATTAAAAGTCACAGCTGACACTCAGTTTTCTGACTTTAATGTGTCAAATGTCTTTGAAGTCAGACTCAGATTTGTTGAAGTAATTCAATTGGGAAAGAACCAGCAAAGAAAACTGCTAAACCAAGAACCTCTTTTAGAAAACTGATGAGTGTTAGTGACAGAAAAGAGAATTTCTTCCAAGGCAAAAAACAAAGTACAAGCAGAACAGACACAAATACATCAAAAGTTTCAACACTTGCTCATTAAATTTATCAAAATAAAATATAAAATACTGGTGTAAGAAGATGCATTTAATTAAAATACAAGTACTTTGTGATGTAAAAATCCTCTTTTTATGCAAAATCCCATTTTGTGCACTTCTCAGCCTCAGCATGGGTCTGAATTAAAGCCGCCCACGCTGAAAAGATGAGCTCTGCTAATATCCCACATTACAGGTTCTGAAGTGGCCAATCGGGATAATTTTGGGGTTGGAGGCTTAACCGGGTCCGGACCTTTGAATCCGCCCACCGCTACGATTCCAGCTGACAGATTGCACAGATCAAGATGGAAACGGAGTTCACAATTCTGTCTGTTCGCAGGTTTGTGGGAGGCTGTTTGCTCAGGGTTGCATGCTGGGCGGCTTCTGCCAGTCAAGGCAACCACAGGCTGACTCAGTGAGCAGCATATTAAAAGAAAACTGGTAGAACTAAACAGGGATGTCAAGGTGAAGCTCGTCTTTCAGATGGCTTTTCATTTGACAGTTTTCTTTTCTAACAAACACTTGCTTGTCTCAATAACGTCACCGACTAGAACGTATATTCGCCGGTTCTTTAGCTTTTGTTTGCTGACTGCTTTTTTTCTTAGCATGGAATATTTGATCAGACTTTGATTGCATACCACAATAAGAGGAAGTTTTCACATAATTCTTTTTGCAAAGAAACTTTTTCATGTCACTGGGT
Organism: Acanthurus lineatus; assembly: GCA_029814665.1. Taxonomy (NCBI): domain Eukaryota; kingdom Metazoa; phylum Chordata; class Actinopteri; order Acanthuriformes; family Acanthuridae; genus Acanthurus; species Acanthurus lineatus. Next base: position 24,107,063 of record JAPZDV010000022.1, read on the forward strand.
TCATTTGCATTCAGTTAAATGCTGTGATTTGTTTATCTGATGTACAGCTTTTTAGTTATAGACACATTAAGGGATGAAATAAGTGATGTTATTTCAAATACACAAATACAAGTTCTTAAAGACTAACATCTTATTTTTTGCAATTATAAACTTCCCAAAAGGTAATTGAGTAAAAATGCAATAAACATGCGAGTAACGTACTGCCAATCTCTGACACCAGGTCAGCTTTAAACCTATAGACGTTGACCTCTTCTGTTATCGTTGCAGATTGCTGCGGCTCTTTTTTTAAAGGTGAACTTCATTGAGGCGTAAATGTCTTTTCTTGTCATGTCAGTCCACAGCAGACACTTAAGGTGGTGATGGAAAAGCTGATGTAGCGTTTTTATAGCAGCTTCCTGGTTTATCGCCAGTGATTGTGACATTTGTCTGACATTTCTTAGAATAACTGAAAGGTTTTCTAGGTTTTTACAGTCATGTGTCGGCATCGCTGGCTGTAATTGTTCATAGAAAGTGCATCTTAAGAGGCATATTTTTCTGCAGTCATTGTGGGAAAGATGTTTTTAAATGTACAGTAGTACATTTCCTCTGTGGCTTCATGACTGTGTTATATAATGTTATGTTTTGCTTTGCTTTTCTCTGGTTCATATAACTATAAATACTAAATAGCTGCAGCCACCCTGTCTGACATTATATTCACCTAATTTCTCTATTACTAAAAAAGCAGAATGTTTATGTTTTTACCCTAAATATTGATTAATACAGGATTTACAGTTTAATTTCGATGATACTGGTTGAGAAAAATCCCCTCGTGATCAATGGAAAAAACACTACATGACAAACCGTTTTATTATTAAAGCCTTTTAGATAATGTGATATACTTCAGGATGGCTTCGGATAGCTGTCATAGACTTTGCTAATTACTGTCTGGTCCTAAGTGTTTTTGTCTGAAGGGTGAGAACAAAAAACACTAAAGTAAAAAGAGCTTGTGAAGAATTTTTTAAAGCAACTACGCAAACAAGTCAGGGACAGTGATCATCAGTTTAAAAAAAAACAGCTGAATTTGACAGACACTTGACTGAATAGTTGCTTGGCAAAGAAACATAATAGCAGTAAGATCAAGTACGAAGTCAAAAGGGTTTTTGCAGGCAGTGTTCCAGCATCCAAAATGTACTTTTTTTCCAAGGCTACATTGTGTGGGAAAGAAATGTCGACAACTTTACACTGAAATCAAACAGTTCCACCTGCAAAAGCCTGTTAATAACCAGTAACTATTGATAAGGACAAAAAAAAATGTATCTATCTTGTGGTTTCATCGGTGTATTGTCATCCAAGGTTGGTGTCATTTTATGAAGAAAACATACCGGCTGGTGTCATGAGTCAGCTCAAAACAACCCTTCAGCCCGGAAAGACACAAATAATGTCAAGCTACCTTCTGTTTTATAACCTGGATTGTGTTTCTATGTAATTTTATCAGCAATTAAACATGAATGCAGTCATATTTACTGTAGGCCAAACAAAATCTGATGGGGGCTTTATATTGTCACTTGATTTGCTTATTTTTTTTAGCTTGCAGCATTAAAATTTTTACTTCAGGTATTTAAAAACACTTCAAGACATGAAAAAACTTTATGATTATTATCATCATACACATCAGCAAGTTCCCATCAGACTTAATTACTAAGCCAATAAATAGAATTTGAGTCAAACAGTTTATAATCACTGTTGCAGAGATGACACGGTTTAGATAATTCCCATGTTATTCTCACTCCACTTGAAATTAATCATTATGTTTCCAGGGGAATAATTTTAAAGGGACTGTCACTTATATTTTATTATATGCTTGTTTTTGTTCCCTCAGTCAGACAAAAACCTCTGATCACTGTCAATCAGCACATTCGTCTCTGGGTCTGAATGCACTGGAGGACGAGGCCAGCAGATGAACACCTGAAATCATTCAGTCCTCTGGTTATGAAAGGCTGCCCACTCAATGGGAGTTACCCCAGGAGGCCTAATTTTCTGCTTTGATTTGCATCTTGCTGCGTCAATTTAGAGATCTGTTCAGACAAAGCTATGTTCAGTGAACATTGTTTGTGATCTGGCTGTAATTACTCATTCAAAGTTAAGTCAGTGTCAATGTCGCTGCAGGACAGGACTTGTATTTTCACACAGTATGACAAAGATGTGCCTTTTAGATAAACTAGCCTATATAAAAAAATCTACAGCCATGCTAGCAGCTGTGTTTTGCTATGAATATGCTAACACTGATGCTAGCTTTTAAGTTGAACTGCCTAAAGTCAGTAGCTCAACATGCTAACAAGGTCATATGATGATGCTAACATTAATGTATGGATTGTATTACGTTAATCATATCCACCATTTTAGTTTAGCAAGCTAACATTTGCTATTTGGAAATGACCACCACTAGCATGGCTAAAATGTGTGCTAACAGGGTACTTCTTAGAAATTGTAAATAATTACTTTATTAATGGTTCTTAAAGTCTTATTTAAAAGTTGCAAACTTGGTGGCTTATTATAAGGTGAAAAACCTTGTTGGCCTCATGAATAAACATTTTTTATGCCATTAATGACAAAAAAAGTCAAAAGCCAAACAGAATTTCACAACCTGGACACCCACAATGTTTTTGTTCAATCATGGCTAATGTGAAGTGTTTTTACAGCACAAGTAAGTCACGACTTAACATTTAAAAATTCAATATTGAGGCAGAATCTCACAAAATAGTGTTTAATCAAGGTTAAAGATAAGCACCTCAAATGTATCTTTAATAAAATGCAGAAATCTGCAGTGTTCAAAATTCAAAATCTTAAAACACAGAGTTTGTTTCTTACATTTATCGGATACTCGAGTATTAAAGTTAGTATAGGTCCAGTCTTGGCCTATCGCAGATATTAGAAATGCAGGTATTAACTGAAAAGTGCCATTTTTCCCCACATTCACATCTTGTTTTTGTTTCTGTTTCCTTGGTAATACTTGTATCAGGCAATCCTGTCTATTCATTTAGGCTGTGCAGGAAACTGCATGTGGAATATTTGGATGCATGTAAACAACTTATCCCACACATGCATGCTCAGATGCAGATAAAAGAATCCGGGCAGCGTCTAATGACTCAGACTCTGTATGATAATGGATGCTGATTATCCTTGTTGTTCACTGGAGGTCACTGAAATGAAAAGAGCGAGCAATGTTGCCTCCATTAAATACCTTATTATAACCTCTTAATAAAAACTAAACAGAATGCAGTGGCATATATCAAAAACTAAAAAAGGACTCACAATAACATAAATTTATTTGGGTAAAAACTTTGTTTTCCTGAGAGGAATACTTTTCTTTACCAAACTAAGAAAATACAATTTTATTGCTTCATTACTGCCACAGAGACACGAATGACAGAGGATTACTTATTGATGTTTGCTAAAATCAAACAACAAAAAAACACCCCAAAACAATTATTTGCAATATAATACATTTACATCAGTTTGAAAGGCTGCTATTATTGGACCATGTGACCGTTAACATCCCAAAATTTTTTACATAATCCTTTAAGTGAAAAAGGTTGTATTTTGTTTCCCTAATTTCATCTTTCTACCACTTTGAGTATCCGATATTATAATTCAAACCTGCACTGAGACATAATCACTGCTAATGAGGATTAATAAAAATGATTTGTCACATTGAATTGTGATATTTATAAATAGTTTGTGCACACAAAAAAATGTATCAGCCAGATTTTGTTACCTTTGGACAAAGCTAAGTTAAAGAGCTAAGCTAAGCTAAGCTAACAAGCTAGTGGCTTTAGCTTAACTGAGATTCTCCCAGTACAGAATAGAAAAAAGCAAGAAAAAATAAACACCAGAACAACATTTTGCTTTACATTATAACTTTAGTCACTATCTAAATCTTCACAGATTTAGATAGTAACACTACACAGACTTTATTGATCCTCCTGGAGATATTCAAAGCTTATGCAGCTATTAATGAGGGAAGGTAAGTCAGAAACAGCTGGAACAGCAATCATATTTTTCTCTGCATTTTGTTAAAGCAGTTTTTTTCTCTTTTCCATAGCTGGACCTGCAGGAGTACCTACTATACACCTGAAACCGAACATTTTGATGCAACATACAAAAGGTACAATCAGACCAAGAGAGCCCCTTTGATGCTGATTTCAGCCAAATGCTCAGAGTGAAGTGGTGAGAGCCAAATGGATGGATTCAGTTATGTAGTCCAAGTTACGACTGCTGATTGCACTGATGTTTAGACAGCCATCAGGGAGCAGATACATGTGTCTCGTATTTGACAGAAACTCCAGCTGCTCATCTAAAGAAGACAAAAAAAGAGCAAAAACAGAAGAAATATTGCAAACGCACATACATTTTCATGATAATACCATGAGCTTTGCTGTTTTATTTAAAAAAAAACTGTATTAAACATTAAAACTGCTGCTTCTTACCATTCAAGCCTGTGCAACAGAAGAGTCCATGTTGTTGAGTCAGATGGTCCCAGCAACCTGGAGTTCCCAGAAGTCTCAGTCTTTCTCTCAAAATGGCTCTGATCAGCATACATCGCTCCACCATTCGCTTTACTTCACCCTGCCTGAGAAACACAGAGGAGAGCGTTTGGTAAATACACGTCTATAATTATATGAGTAAATAATTTAACATCTGCAAACCCTGATAGATCCACAGGGCAAAAGGTGCATCGGATAAACAAAGGATTACCATTAAATGCTCAACTGTTTAAAGCACTGCATATCTGTCCATCACTGTGGACATCTGATGATACAGTGGCAATGTGCAACAACATTCTTCAAATACCAGATTATCCGCTCAAGTGACGTGGGACTCACCATTCAACTATATGGGCTGGATTGCTGAGCACTGTGGCAACAACACGAGCCCCTCCCACGGCCGGCTGGGCCCACAGAGATCTGACTATTCTATCAGCTCCAGACTGAAGAGACAAACGGAGGCAGTTCTGCTTGAAGACGCAGAGAAGGTGTCCCACAGCCTCACCTGGTGGTGGGAAGAAGATGAGGCCGATTTAAAGAAACACACTGGTCCAATAATGAGAATGTTATTGTGAGCGTGCTTTCTTTTATGTTTCTGATAATAAAAAATAAAGGTGAAGAAGGACACTTTTGAATCAGAAAACACAATTCCTCACTCAGTTCTGGGAAAATGAATAAAAACCAGGTCGTACAGACGCAAGCAACAAGACAATCCGCCTCAGCATGTGAGTTACCTGTTGCTCACAGGTGAATTAAATCAGATGAAAGCATGACTGTGACTCGAAAGATATTATGAGTGAGCATTTGCAGGAGAACAGTGAGCAAGACAAAATACATACGCTCTCGTCTGCTGTATGTGGGACGAAGAACACTGTCTGACTGCTGACAAGAAAAGGAAATTGAGTTCATCTGTTGTCTTTTCAAAGCAAAACAGCTCCAGGCTGTCCTTTGTGTTGACAGATTACAGTTTTAATTTTGCATAGAATGAGGTCATTTTGATTTGTGGAGGGACTTTGGACATATGAGATAAGATATAATGAGATAAACCCTCATTGATCTCTAAGTTGTAGGATAAGTAGAAATGAGCTTATATTATAAGAGAATTAAATGATAGAGATATTTAAAACTGTTTTTAGGGTTGTTTGGTGTTTACACTGCTATCATAGGCAGGTGCATTAGACTGTCAGGATGAGGAGGTTTTTATGTCTGGTGCAGTAAGGGAGAGTAATGGAGGAAGAAGATACACAAAAGCAAACCTCAGAGGAGCTTTAAAGTGTTGGCGAGGGCTTTGAAGTTAAAGGATGCAAGTGGAGAAGGATTTTGGACTATGTTTATCTTGTGTGTAGTAGCTTTAGCTGGCTTGCTAAGTTTGTATTTTGTTATTTTTTCTTGATTGATTGATGTTTTGGCTGTGTTAGAAAAATTGTGTACTTCCCTGTTTTTGATCATATGTGAACCCACTTTGATGATTTCAAAGGTGCTAGCAGCTAATTTTCTCTGGTTCAGGTCACATTAGCTTAGCTTGTTGTAGTTCTGAGTTGTGTGCAATGCTTGTGCAGACTTTTCTGTATAGCATGCATGTTTACTTCCAGAGATCAGCTTTCCAGACATGTCACTTTAGACACTACTTGGCTTTGTTTGTGGTTTGCATGTACATTTGTAGAGACCTTGGGCAGTGTTGTTGCATCCAAACTGTGGAGACGCAAAACTGCAAAAAATACTAGTTTTTTCTTCACACATTGTTGCTATAACATCACTGTCTCACCATACAGTCCAAAGCAGTGGGAGAACGACTGAGCACACAGGAGCTCCATCCCCTGCGATGCACAGTATTGTACAGGCCAGGCGTCCCGCTCTAAATCTCCATAGCAGAGCGCCTGAGCAGGCAGCAGGAGGAAAGGGAAAAGCCTGCGTCTCTGTTGAAACAGCACAAACACAGCAAATGATATTTTAAGTAGGAGTGAAGAGCCACTTGTCTAATTAAGAGTAAGCCTGTTAGAGAGCATAGATGTGCTCCTCAGTTACCATTAGGAGTTGTGTAATCACAGCCCATTGGCTCTGAGAGAGGTCTGCTCCGGTTGGTTGGTGGGCAGAGGCAGACAGAACAACAACACTTTGCTCCGGAGCTTTTCCCAGATCCTCCAGAAGCTTCTGCAAACAAACGGCGCGCTGCTTGTCATCCCAGTAATAATACTCACGGATATCTTGGATCCCTGCTGCCTGGAAGATACCAGCCAGCGAGTCTGCAGGGAGGATCAAGACAAAACACAAAAAATTTCAAGTATAGCCCATTAACTCCCATATCTACTGTTTAAAAGCTAAGGATGTAGTTATAGTATAGAGCCCCTATTTTGAGTGTGTGTGTTTTTAAAAAAAAATTGATTTGTCCGAACGTTTAACCATTAGTCTGAGCTGCATTTGAAATGTGAATTAATTTTTATTCATTAACATTTTTTAACCACTATTACAAAATGCACATTTTAAAAATTAAATGTCATATTCTAATTTTTAAAAATGAAAATCAACAGAGAACACCAGGTGCAATCACACCAACAACATAAATAAACTTAGAGGTTTAGTATAAATACTCTCTATGAACTTCTGATGCAGTTATCAGGGCTGCATCTTTATTTATAGCCATTTATCCTCCATCACAGTGGTTACATATAGTCGTCATCATGTAAACTGTGTTGTACTTATGTTGTACTTATGTTGTACTTATGGGTCATCCTGTCATGTTCATAATGTGATGTGCAGGAACACTTACAGTGCTCACAGATATAACCACCATACTGGGATAATTAGCTGCAGTTAAGTATGTTTTCCACGTTTCAGGACTCTAGTATAAAGTGCAACCCATATTTATGAAGTGGTTGTATCTATAAATCTTCTGTCAAGTGAGGTTATATTTACCATCACAAGGAGAGGAGAGGTATAGCGGCCCACACCAGGCAGCACCGACATCATGCCAGGTTTTTAAAAGTTCAGCCCCGAGACGCACAGCAGCGGTGAAACCAGGAGTTTGGACACCTAACACCTGCAACAGCAGTGAGAAAACACCAAGAGTTATCATTGATGCTAAAACACACGAGTGCTGATCCTTTATTGATTTAATTTGAAGTAGAAACTGAATATTTAATCCGATTTCTCTTCATAGTGCCACATGTTAATGATATACTTGGTGTTGATTGATTTGATGATTGTGCACAGGCTTTGCATGATTGTTGCTGTGCACTCAGACATGTACATTAAGACCTAAGCTATAATCAGTTGCAGTGTTTTTATGCAGCCATTACCCGGTTCTCCACTATAGCTCGAGAGCTCTTCCCTAAAGCGACCTCTGTGGCTCGCCGGGTGAAATCCGGCAGACCAAGAGGAGGTGAATACTCTGGATGAAGAGTGGGATCAGCGCTTAACTGCTGCTTTATTTTTCCAACAAGCCGCAGTTCAAAGGTCTTCCCTTCCTCGCTGTAATATTCTGCAAAAAGACAATTATTACAAGTGTTTTTCATCCAATAAAATACCATATCTCACTGCAAAAAAACCCCAAAACATTAGAAATCTGAATTAATTGGAGAGGGAAATAAAATTTGCATTGGAGAAAACTGTAATTAAGACTCTTGGAGAGTTCAGCCGAACACAGAATTAACATATGCATTAGTTTTTCCTGAATATGCTCATTTGCACATTATGTCCAGTTTTGGAAAATAATTTTACCAGTGAGAAGATAATAACACATACAGAGGGGTTATTTTTAGGATTGAGCAGATTTTCGAGAACATTCAGTTTCACCTGGAGCCCTTAGTTGCCCCCATTTTTAAGGCTTTAAACACCTGATTATGATGGGATGGTTTCTGGATGCTTTTTTAGAAAATAACTAGTGAAGTCACATGTACGCTCGTTTCACACTAACCATTGACAGTGTTTCCAAACCGTTTCATGGTAAGAGGTTGAATTGTGTGGGGTAAAATGGGCCATAGAATTAATTTGTACTGTTTACTCTAGACAATGTATTTTTTTCAAGTATTTTGTGCAGATTTTTAGCATTTATTGGGCTGCAAAACATCAAACTAATCTGGCAATCCTGACCATAGACACAAACTCTATTGTTTCTTAAACTGAGTGCTAATCAACTATTATTTTACAACACTTACAAAATACTTCTGTTAAAACTAATCTGCTCTAAATGTGGGTATTGAGTGTAGGAAAAAAGTGTATAGGGGTCACCTCTACTACAGATCACTGAAAGAAAAAGAAGCTTGAGATCTCTGCTTTTAGAAATATTGCACATAACTTGCACATACTGTAACTGAAGATGTAGTTAGCAAGCTAACATCATGGCTAAGGTTCTAATATTCACATTAATTTATCTTGTAGCTGCAGAGATCCTTTAGTCTTTTAAATAAAAATGACTAATTATTATTAAAAGTTACTTGAACTTGAAGTAATTTTTTTGGTACTTTTTTTGTAAAAAGCTTTTCAAATGGTAATTTTACTTCTCCTTGAGTAGAGATTTACTCAGCACCCATCCCTGCCAACTCATGTACTACAAATGCTACAAAATCAACATTGGTAGCCTTCAGGCTGCACTTTCATGCTAGATTACAGACTTTTGTGGGCCTACAGAGGGATACATTACTGTGATAGTCAAATATGTTTTAATTAAACAACTTTTAACATTTTGCGACAAAATTCTAACAGCAGCTGACATAAAAGTCGTCATAATTAATTGAAACTTATTTAATCGTTAAATCTCCTTTCCTGTGTTCTTTTTTTCCGGGTTGAAACTTGATTAGTATGTTTTAATAACTCGTCATAAATGAGCGCGGACCGGCAGACTCACCTCTCCCCGCCAGGTAAACTTTCCTGGCGTCAGTGTCTTTCTTGAAGGCGGACAGCAGCCTTGTTTCAGGACTCGGCGCTGCAGTCTGGACACTGGTAAACACAGACAGATGACCTCCCGGGTTTCCATTTTGGCTGACCCGTCTTTCATCGAGGCTGCTGTCGGGTCGGCTCATCATGAACCCGGCGAAGCAAATCAGCCCGCGAGCTGCGAGCCTTTTGTTTAGCCGCCGTTGCTAGGCGACGGCACGTATTCGGATACTGTCCCCCTGGCAACGGTGATGGATGAGTTTGTCACCAGCTAATTTGTGGCTCTGAGTTTACTTTTAGTACTGTCATCTAATAGCTGATTGGGACAAAAAAAGGATCTTCACAAATGTAAAAGACTTTTATAATAATATGTATTATTGTATTTAACTATATTTAAGTCAGCCGTTAACACTTTTCAACAAATTAGTAAAAAGAGGAATGTATGCAGTTATAAAGGTTCTTTAAAAGAGGCATCATTTAATTGCACAACAGTGTTGCAAGTTCACTCTGTACACCTTTTATTAAAACAACATTAGCTACACATTTTTTTTTTCTGAAAAGGATTTCTTGCTTGCCTTGGTTCCACCAATCCATCGACCTCTCTACAGAGTAGAAATTTTTGTTTTAATCCCCTCTAATATCTAATATCTGGACAGCAAGTTTTCATCTAGATTGTGTTGTTTTCTTTTGTCAGCTTAATTTGCTGGCTATATTAAACTACAGAACAGAGTGATTTTTCTGTATGTGTCAGCGGGGAAGAGACACCCAGCTTCCTACAGTACACTGCTCCTTAAGTAATAACAAAACACCGTAGTACTTGAGCATCAGGTATCTCAGAAATAGATTTTCTCTCCGGTGCAGAAAATTGCAGCCATTTCATGGGGATGACGAAGGAGCAGTGAGCTGAAAATCGAGGCTCTCAATAGCCTTCACATCTTACAGCTTTTATATGAAAAAAAAAGTGTAGCCTGGCTCACTATATGGGGCTGCAATAACAATTAAGTTCACTAGATGGCAGTAGATGGCCAAACCAAGCAGTTAGCCTTGTCAATTAGCTGATCAGGAGTAATTTGAGAGAGTAATAAATGACACGCACGTTTCCTGTGTCTGTTGAACTTTCTATCTGTTAACCTTGCAGACATTCAGCTATTTAAGCGATAACATTACTCCATGTTACAGTGGATTCTGGGTTTTTCCAGGCAAAGAACACAAAGAGTTACATCTTTCCTAAAGTGTTATATAAATGCCTTATTTTTGTTTTTTATTTTTGTATTTATTAGCAGAGTAAGTCTAACTCTGCCATCTCTGCAATCTTGTGTGATAATTTATTCTCACAACAGACATGAAAACAGGTCAGGGGTGAAAAAGGTGAGGATATGACCCCTCTAGGGGGCTACAAGCACATGCTCCCTCAGAAGAAAATTTTGAATATTTCATATTTAAAAGCATCAATCTGATGCATTTTGAGAGAAACATCAAGCAGAATTACAAGACAGCATGAATGTATAATAAAGTATCTATCCATACATGGTTTCAATCACACTGACCAAAGCAAGCTGATTGGTGCGCTGTGTAAAGCACCTTTCTGCTCCTCCCCTCAAAATTTATGGGGACTCCCGATATGCTCTGACCATGCATGAAACTCATGCACTGTTCAACCAGCCAATTAATCCACCAATCATTCATGCAAGGTCAAAATTTGTTTATTAAATTCCTCTCTCCTTTCCTTCTTATGTTTCCACTCGTGCTTTATGCAACAAAACGTCCTCGCTGATCTCCACAGACTCAGTCCGAGGCCCAATGATTTTATCAGATCTTATGAAGTCCCCTATGGAATTATATGCTTTATCAAATTTATAAACATCCCCTTTTAAGAGAGGCTCATAGGTTTTTATCATTAAAAGACAAACATATC
>JAPZDV010000022.1:24119161-24139468 GCA_029814665.1 Acanthurus lineatus
TTCACAAACCAATCAGGTAGCAGTATTCCCCTACCTTCCCAGAGAAAAAACTGGTGATGCGAGGCCCTTCGCGCTAAAATTTCTGTGCTCTCGGGCTTGTAAAGTGAACTATTTTGGTTTCAAAACACAAAGTTCGCCGAAAGGTGAGTGATTTTCATGCCTGTCACAAGGTAACAGTTAATGCAAAAAGTGCCTGTCATTTTATTTTTCATAACAAAACATTTACCTCTGGCCTTGTTGATCCCTGGGCTTGTTTTCCTCCCATCAGCTGCACATTAAGCTGCTTTTTGCACCTAAAATGTCCGTGGGATGTTCTCCCGGTTGTTTGTTAGAGTAAGAAAAATAATCCTAATAACAAAATGAGCCCAAATACACAGACGCAAAAGTTATGTAATAATGCCGCTGGTGGATTCATTTGAGAAAAAGACTTCTGGATTTTTGTATCTGCTGCTGTGCTGTCTTGTTAAAATGAGGTTACTGTAAGGGCATTTCAGTGTTATGTGTCTCGGTCATGCTGGGACCAGGATGAATGCACAACACTTTATCTCATTAAGTTGCTCTTGACTCAATTTGATTAAAAGGCTCCTAAATGTGACTCTGAAGTCTATATTTGGTGTCAAAGGACCTTCTTTTTTTTCTGAAAAGCCCTGTGTGTCGAAAATATCCATCTGACCCGAAGAAACCAGCCATAACACTGACTCAGAGCAACAACCACATTTGAAGTCTGGTGATTTGCATGTGCAATCAAGAGAGTAGAGAGAAGAAAAAGTGCTGCTCTCTTCAAAGTAGATGCACAATTAAAAAAACATGTAATCAAACAACAGTGTTTGATTAAAGAGCATTGGAAACACATCCTTTAAAGATGATTGCAGTAAAGCAACATGGCAAATGAGTGTGTCAGTTATAATGGCGTGTTAACGTGTGGAAGAGCTGCTCCTTCAACAAAAGCTCTGTTAGAGCAACTGGTTGATGTCATGGTCTAAATGTGAGGCTTTATCATAAAAATATGTAACATATTTTATTATGGTCCTTTAATGGTGGAAATCATTCATCACTAATACTTTTTTTGTCCCGTGTTCATATCTTATAAAAAGTCTCGTTCTTTAAGTGGTGGCTTCTCGTTTCTTTTCCTTAAAAAAATGTTTAGAATTGATTTCAATCTAATCCTGCTTGTGGAAAACATTGTAACAGGAATCAGCTGATAAGAATGTGGCTTAAATCCCAGACAGGATAATTGTTTCCACTCGGAGTTGTTGTGGCTTTTTTTGCAGGACGATTTTTCAGTAGCCACACAGGCCGCCTGGATGTTGGCTGCAGTTTGTTTTCTAATGTCATGTGTTTCTGCTCTTTGTAAAAAATTTTTTTAAAGGACAAACTCTTTCAAAGCCTGCAATACCAGAACATGATGTCTGTGCAAACAGATGCAGAATCAGAGAAGATTTTACAGGAGCCCAACACAGACTCCAGGGTTAAATCTGAGAGTTCATTAGATACTTGAAAGTATAAAAGAAAAAAAAGAAAAAGGAAAAATGTCTCTTTCTGTTTTGGGCTGAGCAACATGTGAAAAAAATAATTTTGCAGTTATTTTAACAGATACTGTTGTTGATACTTGCAAAATTGATAATGATTTAGTTAAAATGAAAATTTTTGCATTTTATTTTCAGGAAAAAAACAAGCATATTCCTTTATTTTTTCAGGAGATTATGACTCGGAATCCGGGGAATCTCTTTTTTTTTGCATCAACACATTGATATGAAAACTCTGTATTTTACAAATAAGTGGAATTGTCAGACTTATCACAAGGGGGCGTTGTTGTGTTGTTGCTCTGACTCTCCAGCTTCTCCTGGAGGAGAGAGGAAGAGGAAGAAAGCTGGACTTCCAATTTTGAGTGGACGCGTGAAAATGCAAAGTGCATCACTGCAAGACACTACTGGAGATAAAATGGGCTGATAAAAGAAGTTCTGCTCAATCCACCACCACAAAATTTGAATTTTGATCTTATTAAAACTAAACGACAACACCAAACAAACCGGACAAACGCACAAACAACCACAACTCTGCAGAGGATCTAACTGAGCAAAGACAGCTTACATTAATCATAGGGGAAGAAAATCGTAAACTGGCTAAGCTTGCAAATTATTAACGCAAACGATCCTCCTGATAGCAAAGACATGTATTCAAGACATTGATCTTATTCAAAGCTTGACTGCTTTTCCACTGTTGCCTAGATTTTCAGCATTATTCTTTTTTGTCTTGTTTTTTAGTGATTTGACTTTTCAATTTAATGACTTCATTGATTTTTAAGATCTTAAAATGACCAATTGAATTTGAGTACTTGAATTAGCAAATCTTTAATATCGGACTCTTTCAAACCATAATAATCCAGATAGACAGGTTTCACAGTAAAATGTTGTACTTCTATAAACTCATGGATTTAAACATTATGCATTAAGTGATTTAATTTAAATGATCTCCATTTTTATTGCATTTCATGGCTTTCATATGGTAGAGTTTCACACACAGCAGATTTAAGCGAAGTTTCACAGTTTTAAAAAAGTTTATTTTCTCAATGCAACAGATGATGTCATGTAATGCACAACATGGAGTCCCCATTTAGCAAAATAATGGATGAGCTGTTACCTTTATCAAGTCCATTATTTTTCTATATTTAGACATTTTCAGGGTGTGTTATTGAGCTTATAACATGGCAACTTACCAAAAGAAAACAGATCAGGAGTTTCCCCATAACACAGCATGTATCAGAAGTCTTTTGCTATGGTAAACTGCAGTTTTATAATACTGTACCTTGCACAATTATTCGTGTTAATGGTTAAATATTCACAGGAATTATGTTTGAGTTGCCCTGATATAAGATTTTAACAGATGGCAGAATTGAGCATTTCCCATAAGCAAGAAAACGTGTGTTTGGAGAAAAAAACCAGGATCAAAACAGACAGATTGAAGACTGAAACCAGACACCAGAGTTGAATATGTGAATGCAGAGCCCTTTTGTTTTGCTGATATTACACCAAAGACTTCGTGTCATGAGAAACAAATGCTTCCTACCTGGAGATTAAAGACAGCTTTGCTAGAATTATGACCTTTTTTTTACTGTTTCAGATACCTTCTGTATTTTGCCACAGATTCAGTGTAACATAAATAGATAACTTACCAGATAATACACTGTGCAAAGTTAGTCTATGCTGTCATCTTTGAAACCACAGGCCACATTAATTGTGTCCAAAGTACTGGAATGCATTCAAAACGTGCAGTTAAGGATTTTCTTATTTAGGAACAAAAGAGTCCTTTGCAAACAGTATTTCGATGACACTGGGTGGCTCCATTTTGGAGTCACCTAATGCCCGTGGAGTGCTGAGTTGTGGCGATCTGTCTCCTGTTAAACAGACACTGCCACACTGTTCCTGTCCAGACCAAATCAGCTGTTTATCTGTGTCCAGTCCAGTCGTATCCGGTTGTCCTCTTCTGGTGCTTCTGGTCCTCGTTGCTGCTGCTGCTGCTGCTGCTGCTTGGTCTCAGCCTTTTGCTGGAATCACAGTATTGACTGGCGAACATAGTTTTATTTCAGTAGCTTGACATCTTACAGATCATCCGTCATTTTCCTGCAATGTGAAGCTGAAAAGAGAAGAACAAATTAGGATGTTGTGTTTCTACTGCAATTTATCCCCCCCTCCCACAATGGACCTGAGTAAAACATTAAAAGATATTTGAAAATTTAAGGAGGAAAAAAAGTTAATAAAGAAAGCAGAAATTTTCAACAATAACGTGATCCAACTTTTACCTATCAGGTTTTGTCACTCAGTTACGCTTTTCATCCTGTTTCTCCATTAAATCCTCAGCAGTTAGGCAGTGTTACACCACCAAGGGCTCATTTTTAAACCTTATTAAATCACGGTATAAATCAAAATTATGTCACACCAAACTTAAAAACTAGCTATAAATAAAAATAAAAGGTTTTCTTGAGGAAAAAGAGCCTGTGCCAAGCCTGTGGGCTACTTTTTTGTCTCATTGGCTTTGTATAACCAAGAAGGAACAGAGACCTGTTAGTTATCTCATTATGAAGCTCTTTATATCTTTCATTTGGTGCACTTCTTTGTGAGCCGTGACCCTACAAACACACATGATACCATTTGACTTGTTGCCCTCAGCCGGTCACACCCTGCACGGTGTTTCAGTTTCTGTCAGATAAGAGAGCTTCAAAACAACAAGGAAGGTTTGTTGTCTTACAGGTTATTTGTACATGCTTCATCATTGTTTTCATGTGGATAAAAACCGAATCAACATTATCAACAAACCAGAAGCACCAATCATCTTAATCTTTGTGAAATTCACGTGAAACCTTTTTCGCTGACAAGACTTTAGACTCTCAACAAGACAAGACTTACTTTAAACTTGAGTCTTAAGAATTCAGATGCTATCGCCTCAACTGTACATGTCTCCACAGGAAGACTTAAATTATCTGGAAACTGTAAGCTTCACAGAACTGTGGATGCATACTGGAGAGAATATGTAGGAAACAAATCACAATGTCACCCCATCAGTGCTGAAATCCCGCTTTTGTTTAATCTAAAGGAGTGGTTTTAAGCTTTTGCCTCTGGATGTTTTGATGGAAAAACACTCCAAGGATAATGTTAAGTTAAACACACTCACACATTAGTTGTTGGATTAGTTTGAATCACAAATGACATGCCATTTGTAGTTTCCGCTCACATTTAAGAAGCTCTGCCCAACCCAAAGTCCAAAAATGTTAACAAGTCTGACTTTAAGTTATGCAGCAGTCAAACTGGTCTCATCAATCTGTGTACTAAAAACAAAACGTAATGTCTTTAAATAGTTGACCTTAACTGCCGCTGTATACAGCAAAAACAATATCCACTTGTCTGTCTAAACCGTAACAATTTAAAGTCCTCAAGTGTTTGTTCAACTCCCGGATGCCTCCATTTAAAGAAGCTGATGCAGTGAAATTGGTTGTGATAGCAGCCAGGCTTGAAAGGGAGTGTCAGAGGTTTCCCACAGGTCACCACCACCATGTTTTGCTTTATCCTGCTTCTTGTTTCATGCCGTCGTGGGACTAATCTCACTCTAAGCTAACTAAATGTGCACTATGGAAATTGGTGATTGAGGCTGGGTTAGCATGCTGCAGAGAAAAGCTTAGAGTTACAAGGCTCACAGCTCAGGGAGGAAAAAAGACATTAAAGCACGGCAGCCTCTTCTTAAACATCATCAAACAACATCAGGTTGCCTTAATGTGGATCTAATGACACGTTCACTGCAGCTTTGCATCAGCATTTAGCGACATTTACAAATCCTATGGAGCTACAACCAGCCACACATAACAGTTCAGTGCAGTAAAAAAGCATCAAAATGACAATCTGCTGCATAAAATAAGTCCTCATTTCGAATTCCTAGTTAATTTATCCTGAAAATCTTTAAATCCCCTAAAATGTCCCACATATGTGCTACATACTGTCTTCTGACACTCGTGCTGCACTAACAAAGTTTCCATTAATATAACATTTGGCACTCAGTCAGTCACTACAACATGCAAGTGTGGGAAATAATTATAACTACTATTATATCTACATATTTAGCCGACATAAAGGTAAAGTTTGTTCCAGTAACACACACTTACTTATAAACCTGCGCTGTCGGTACCATAAACACAATGTCCCTTTAGATTTTCCCTCATGAGCTGTCAGCTAAAGTGTTCGAAATATTTACATAATCATTTAAAGTAATGAGCCACTTGCTGTGACTTTAATGAGTCAGTATTTATACTGGAAATGACATTCTCCGTCGTCTCTCTGTGCTTTGTGTAGTGTCTGGTTATTCGTGCTTTTTATAGCTTACCACAGTCAACAGTTTACAAGCTGAGAATAAGATCATATATCCAAGTATATACTCTATTTTTATGTTTTTTATGCTATTAGAAACAACTAGTGACTGAAATTAGCTGCACTGCTCACTGTGACTCATCAAATTATGCTTCAGAGCTTTTCACATGACATCCTTTTTAATTTTAATCCCCCTCTAGTTGTATTTTTTTGAGGTTTTAGAGCTGTTTTCTCAGTGACTCAGCAAAATCTTTAAGAGTCGTTTCCTCACAAATGGCTCAACATACTTCCACTGCAATGACGTAGCACGACTGTAGCACACAACATGTTTCCTGTAGTATTTGAGCTGTATATTAATGATATCGTTCCGTTCTCAATTCCTGTCTTGTAACTTTCCAGGAACATTAGTCCCATATCTATGTTGAAAAGAAGAGCTCTGGTAATGTTGCTAAACAAGTCTATTAAACAATAAAAAGTTCCTAATTTCTGCTCCACATTTCACTCTTCAGTTTTGTCCACAAACTGCTCAGCTGCTGCTCTTCGAAATAAAAAATGTGCCGCTCTCTGTTAGCTTAATTTTAGTGTTCTCAATCATGGATAAACTGTGCTAACAAACTCCCTCTGCTCATAACACACAGTGATGTCTTTCAAACACATAAAGATTTTCTCTTAAACACCTCAAATACTCATATTAGGACTAATACAGAAGCAGCCTGTGGCATTTTAGAGCAAAATGACCGACAAAAAAACAGAAGACACTGCTGAACCTTCACCTTTCACTTTGATGATCAAAAACGTCTTAATTTATGAAAACTAGGTTAGAAATTCAGCCATACAGGGAGTCCCTGAATTACGGCATGTTTTGCATAGCATGGCGTATACAGTATGTGCAGAGGCTGACGGCTGCTGTGAATGTTGATAAGGGTCAGGAGTGATATGCCTGCATGTATTACCATGAAAACATAGTGTTTATAATGGTTGTTCGGCCTTCCCTAGTAACCATACGTATCAGCGGTTGTACCTTGTGTTTATCAGTTCGGGGATACATCAGCTCCTGACTCAACTAAACCTGCTGTCGCATGTTGTCTTAGGGTTTAAGCTGTTCAATCGCTCTTTTGTGTCATTAGTTAAACAGATATAGAAGGTGGACGGGGATGACCAGAGGAGCACATGGTCTCTGGCAGATGCTTTTCATGGCATTATTTGGCAACAACCAACCATGCAGCAGTCCAGGCTATCTGGATTGTTTGTCATATTCTTTCATTAATTCTGTCTTTGAGCAGAGTCGTTCTCCAAACGGCTGGTCTCACTTACGTTTGTAATCCAGCTCAAAGTGCAGAGTGAGTCTGCTGAGCCTTCCCCTTGGGCTGATTTACTACAGAACGCACCAGGCTCCTTTTAAGGAAGACCTTTATGTGCTCTTAAATGTCTCTCATTTTACAACCTCATTGATTATGTCTGTAAAATTCCACTGAGAGGAAAAGAGAAGAGGAGAATGATATACAGTGAGTAGAGTAAATATTTAAAATGGAGCATCCTCCTGTAATAAAAGTGGGTCACTCATGGGAATTCACGTGGCAAGAGCCGAAGTGTGAAAAAGAACTGTGCCACACTCCAAATTAAATGAGTTATTAGATGTAAATTCAGATTTTATATTCTCAAATTAAGCCAGTCATTTTGTATTTGTATGTGCACTACTGAAATTGGATTATATTATTGGAAATTTAAAGACTTTTTGAGCTTACTGTGTATTTCTAAATACATTTAAATAATTAAGCTAAAATTTCACAGGTTGGGAAATAAGAGCATTTAAAATGTTGATTTTTATTCTTTTTGGAGGGATCAAATAAATTTAAATAAATGAATTTTAAATGAATGTTACATTTTGAACACTAATGCTCATTAAGTTAACTTTATTCCGTCTTCTTCAGCTTTTAAAACTGTTCTGCCGTTGGAACATGTGGATTTGATGTTACAGCAAACTGTTTCAGATCCAGATTTGAAATCGTTTTTCATCGTAATAACTTAAAAAAACGTTTCTATGGAGGTTTATTGAATTTAAAAACAAAAATAAATTCAATTTTCAAATTGAGAACACTTAATTTAATGTCACAGAGAACACTTTGAGTTGATTATGCAAATGTCTGAACTTGTTCACCAGAGAAAGCCAACTTAACAAATATAAAACTTTCTTAAAAAAATTTCCAGAATATACAGTTTACGCCATAGCTGTGTAAAATATATCTTCCTGCACTCTGCAGCAGACCTGCTGTGAACATGTGGTGACATATTAGATTAATAATTAATCAAATAACGGGTTGTCCAACCCCAGTTAACCTGTGTCAAAAGGGTTTTTTTATTGGCTGCCAGTTTTGTAAACAGCCTCTCCAGTTTAAGGGGAAGTCTTGTGCACGAGTGATAAACATTTATCTGCTGCAGGGGGTGTTGGGCAGGGCCCACTGAGGCCCACCGACAGGCTGAGAGCTGCACCAATTTTTAGAAATGTTCTTGGACAAGCCACGCCATTCTCCGAATCAACTTTCTACACATCAGCCAGTGGTTTTAAAATGCATTAGTCTTGTTTGTCATTGTGGGGCGCTATTTTTAGCTTCGAGAGGAAACTGGGAAAAAAAATTGTACATTAATAATATATGAAGTTTATTATGTAAAAAAACATTATTAATTAATGATTGTTAACTATTATCCACTGTTACCGTAAAACCATATGAGCCACCCCGAATGTGGACATCTGTTAGTAATTTCACTACAATGACATCAGCTGAATTTAAAGATTGATTACAGGTAACATAACCCAGTAACAGAAACAGGTACTGCTTCAAAATTTTTAATGACTAATGCATAAACATTCAAATACTAAATTTCATTTTTGTTTTGTAATATTCTAGCAGGAGCCAGTGCTTCAGAAAATGATTTATTTCTCCTCTCTGTTCCCAATAGTCTATTTCACTCTTGGACAGCAGCACACTGATGGATTAATACACGTCCAATTATGGATTTCTACTTTTATTCCATGCATAATGAGCAGTTAAACAAATGTGTTATATTAACTAAAACTGAAAAAAAAAGTTGAAATCCTAGGATAAAAAAAAAAAATCTGATAAATGTTAAACTTTTATGAAATTTTATTCTGGACCTGGACAAATGAGAACATTCACAGACGTATGAAATTTTATATTTCATTAAGAGTGCCAGTGAGTTTTTAGATTGATGATAGATTTTTTCAGTTTGCATAAGTCAACAAGAAAAAGAATCATTGTTTTGTTACTTTTCTCTTTTTGATTATTTTCTGGCAACTATTTTGTTATTATATAGCATATATTATTATAATTTATATAGTATTTTATACCACTGTAAATAGGAATGCTTTTACAACAGTCATTGTCCATTACTTTACAAATCTGCAACACCAAAAGTAGTGAGGCACATAAATTGTTTGATTCTCTGTAACATTAATTCTTTACTGTAACTTTTCATACTTCTGCTTCAGTGATATGTTCACATGTCACACAAAAGTCCACTTTCATTTAATTAATAAAGGAAAAATAAATGAAAATGAAAAAGGCAACTAAGCAATCTAAGAATTTAGCCCAGTGGCCATGGTCACAGCAGTGTATTCTCAATTTCATACTGATTTTTTTTTAAAGTCTGAGGTATGCACAACAAGATGTAGTTTTATAAACAGTATTTTAATTACTGTTATCCAAAAAATGTATATATCAGAAGAAAAAAACACTAGCTGTAATACACCCTTTGATCATAATGTTGCCTTTCTGGTAAGCAGGGTGTGTTTCCATTAACTATGGTTGCGTTCAGGTGCCCATTAGCTGTCAAAAATCATGACTTGTTTTTATTCTGGTGTTTAACTGTTTGGTCGTGAGGAAGAGGAAGTATTTATGTGTTTAGAGGGAGTGGGAATTTACAGACTTTTATCACATTTTGAATTAAACGTTTGTGTGGATGAAAATTTTAAGACACAAAAACTTACTATTGGGTTTCTTGTTCCAAAAAGTCACTGTACTGTGTGCTGCCGTTGGACTGCAGAGTACCAGGAGAAGCTTCATCGCTCTTGCTGCTCCCCTGAATGCTGTTCAGACTGCCCTCAGTCCGACTGGCTGAGGGCTTTTGTAAAGAGCCTGCTGTGCCTGACTCCGTCTGCCATAGAAAGCAGGAGCAGCGAGTCCGCAGCTCCTTATAGAAAGTATTGAGCTGCAGGCTGGACAGCCACGGACAGCCCAGCAGGTTCTTGAAGGCTGTGCGAAACTCCGGACTCCTGCAGTAGATGATGGGATTGAGGCCGGAGTTGATGTAACCCAACCAGTTTAGCAATCGGAAGATCTTCTCTGAGGGAATGTCTTTGCGAAATGCATTGATTATGTTGGCAACAAAGAACGGCAGCCAGCACACGGTGAAGGTCCCCATGATGATGCCCAGAGTCTTAAGGGCCTTGTGCTCTTTGACAAGTATTAGTCGTGATGGCCTCCGCTTGGCGCTCTTTCTCCGCACTGCGCTGTTGCAGCTGCCGGAGCCTGCACACGCCAGTGGCATGATATTATTAATAGTGGGGCCAACTTGCACCTGCGGTATTGGACACTCATTTTGGAAGCGTGTGCGATTCTTATCTATGAGTTTGACCTGTCGCGTGGCTATTAGAAAGACTCTTGCATACACAAATATCATTATGAACAGTGGAATGTAAAAAGACACTGTAGAAGATACAATAGCGAAGCCCCAGTTTGTCACAAAGTTACAGCATGCAGGATCATCGTAGCACCTCTTTGCTTCCTCATCCCCATCACGCCAAAGTCCTTTCATAATTGGTACAAAGGAAATTAAGGAGGACACAAGCCACACTAAACAAACTATTAACCTTGCACGCCACTTATTGAGTAAGACCTTGTGTCGGAGCGGCCTTGTGATGGCTACATACCGATCGACTGCAATGACACAGAGCGTCTCAATGCTCGCCGTCACACACAGGACGTCCACTGAAGTCCAAAAGTCACAAAATGTGTCACTTAGTTGCCATTCACCTGTTACCACTATAGTGGCCCCTAGAGGCACCACAAAGACCCCCATGATGAGGTCAGCGCACCCCAGCGACATAATGAAAATGTTTGTGGTTGTTTGTAGCTGTGGCGTGCGAGCCACAGCGATGATGACCAGCAGGTTTCCAACAACTATGATTACTATGATGAGGACCAGAATGCTGAGGCTCCATAGTCCCGCCGCACTGTTGCTGTTGCCTCCTGTGCTGTTGGTCACGTTGGATATTGTAGCGTTCAGGTTGCCATCCATTATTCACCTGCTCAACTCAGTCACGAGAAGCTGAAGCTTTTTTCACATCAAGTTAACAAAACTAAACACTCTGCACTTCCTACAAGCATCATAAAATCTGTTCAAAATCAAGAAATGATGAAGCGTTTAACACCTTTGTAGTCCTGTTTTGCTGTGTTCAATAGAAAGTAGTAACTTTTCCACGTTTCCAAAGAAGTTCTTCTTCCGTTGGCAACAAAAACATGTTCTCCAAAGAGATGCATCCAAACTGTCAAAAGATCATTAGTTCACACAGACTTTCATGAATCCAGGGTAAAAAAAAAAAAAAAAGAAAAGAAAAAAATTAAAGAAAACCAATCCTTGTCCATTTAAAATCCATCCGTTGGGATTAGAGGAAGTTGCAGTGTTCTTCGTTGAATCCTGCGTGAGCCACAATGCCACAGTTGAACTGTTGGAGATCAAGCAACAGTGACGCTGTTGCAGGAACCACCAGAGTGCACCAGAGTGGCTGTCCACTCTTTCTTTTGCTCCCTCTCTCTCTCTCTCTCTCTCTCTCTCTCTCTCAGTGTAGGCTTGTATTGGCTCTAATCACACCCGGGCTGAAGGCAGAGGGGAGGAGTTGAAGCGTGTGCCTGAGTGCTGAAGCCATACAGGGATCAGTGCCCCAACAGAGCCACACACACACTCATAGACAGTCACAGGAAAAGCACAGCTCATGCACCGCAGCATGTAAAATAAGCATGGTTTATGTCACTTTTTTATTGGGTTAAAACTGCAGGATTATCTATGTAAAACACACATTGTTTCCTTGAAAGTGTTAAAGTATGCACTGACCATCGGCTCTTCATTCTTCAGTGTCACTGAGGTTTTTATTGAAAGTAGCAGCTACACTGAGCTTGTTAACCCATTAACTGTATCTGTCACCTCACTGTGTCAACAGTGTGACAGTCTTTCCCACTGCTAACCTCAGTTTCCTCAACGTTCAATGATACTGGCTTATGTAAAACTCACACCTCCTTAACTCAAAAACACAAAAATATTTGGTGATTTTTTTTTTTGCAAGTTTTGTGTAGTTTTGTGTAGTGTACTAATGGTTTATTTGTCTTGTGGTCAACTTTGCAAACCACAAGACACAAGGCAACCTTGACTGTAAAGGAATAGAAATTACATGCACTCTCTTTGATTCAAAGCAATAAAAGAAAATATTAGATCGCTATCTCGCCTTCACTCAAGCTGGTGTTCTGTGGAGGTACATCAATCAGGCAAATGCTTTCTATGTGATTCAGTTCAGATATCAAGCGCTCTGATGTGGAGCTGAGATCTCTTGTCACCAAGCAGTTCCTTCTTTGGTCTGATCAGCTGCACAGCTGCAGCTGGGGTTGCTCCACATTTATTCTCCCTTTGTATTTTACATTATCTTAATGAGAGAGTGAAAGAAATATTCTCAAGAGAATTTACACATTTGTCGGCAGTGAATCTTTTACAATGATTTTTGGCCTTTTTGGTTGTAGTATTTCTTATTAAGGCAACCGGGGTGATTGATAAACTTATGGCCTGTGAAAGGCATCCTAAACAAACCTGGCACATTTAGTTTTCAATAATAGTCCCATCCACTCTTAGTACTTTGGTCATGGGGCACCTTCTGGGATTCTTTGATTACTGTGGGAAGGCTGATGTTGTTCATTTTTCTTGACCTTTCTTTTTAATTTTCTAAAACAGAAAATACCACAGAAGTGATCAACTTTATATGTTCTGCATTCTTACTCAAAGTAGAACTTCACTTGTAGCTAATCAGAAGTTTATAACTTACCTCAGGCCAAGATTTTATCAATCACTTCTTGTTGTAATCAGTTTTTTTTGACGTCATGACGAGTTGGAAAGAGGCCACTCATGGTGATAAAAAAAGGATCATCAGCTAAACTAGGTCGACATGCCTTTATGGAGATTTATAGGAAGTTTAAGTTTATTGGTTCATTCTTGCTACTGTCAGATGTTGCTTTCCGTTTAAAAGCTCTAAAAAAAGCAACTGTACACAACAAGCTCAGCAAGAAAATCAGACAGAAACAGTCGGCGACATTTGGTTGACATTTGTCGGCTCAAGTGCCAGACAGATTTTGTCATATTTACAGCCGGGTTTGTTGAAAGCCTGTTATGTCTCGTACAGCTGTTAAAGGGTAAATTGTGCATCTGTACGAGGTGCAGAGCAGGACATCATGACTTTTAAGTAAAGGGAGGTGGCTAGCCTGGCTCTGTTGCAAACTTACAAAATTCAACCAACCAGAGCCTCTTTGTGTAATCTTTATAAACTAAGTGAAAAAATGAAAATTTATCATTTTACTGAGTGTTATGTTCCAGGGGCAGTAACTTTTTGAGGTCTCAGAGTCCATCACGCAAAGCTAAGGTAACTGGCTGCTTACTGCAGCTTTGTATTTGCAAAAACAGATTAAACCATGCATCTAAGATTCACTGATTAGAGTATCACCAATGGCATAAATTAGAACGCACCATAATGAAGCGTGCAGATGAGCTGAATGCAAATTTACTTATCAGTCTAATCACAAAGGCAAATATAAAGAGTAGCAGGAGACATCTGTGCTTTGAAATGCAAACAACACAAAAGTACACTCACGACACTCAAATGAATAATAAAAATGTTTACTTCTGTTTAAGGTATGAACAGAAGCTTAAGAATGAAAGCATCTGTTTGCATTCAGGGTGATTTCCACAATAGCTGTATATCTCTCCTGAGAGTGCATGGAGGGCCATTGGACCCTTCAACATTCAGTAAATTCCCTGCTTTCGGCCCCCAGAAGAGTCTCCACAAAATCTCTGCATGTGGTTCCACTCTGAGCATAATGAGTGTGTGGTTTACCCACGACATGATAGTTGTAGAAGGCTGAACAGCTCAGGCTTGAAGCCAGCCTCCTTCCACCCCAACACATGACATCATCTGTACATTTATGCACACATCATAAATATCTGCTGGTCAGAGAAATGCTCTTTGGCTTTAATACCTGCAAGATGCATGTGAGGATAAAAACTTTCTCTGGTAAAATGTCATGTTCATAATTGATTCTCTTCAGATTCTTGATATATGTTACAGTAAATGTAATGCTCTGTATATCAATTTGAACCTTTTTTTTTTGAAAGTTAAAAAAGAGCCATCATCCGTGCTGAGGTCTGAAGTTTTGTTTTGCACTTGCAGCCACTCCTTCCTCCTCATTCCAGTCATGATTAGCTTTTCCAGCTAATGTAGGGTTTCCTGTGCAAAAGAAAAAAAAAGTAGGCAAACAAAGTCACAAGAGGCATCTGTAAACATCTGATGTACAGAAAAGCAGCAGCAGCGATCTAAACTGCAGTGAAGGTGTGGTGTGAAAAGAATCCAAACCAAAAATGCACTGTGATTTAAATCTGGATTTAATTCTTAAACATGAAGGATTACAAACATAGAGCAGACTGTGCGGTCTGGTTTAAAGTGCATCCTCTATTAAAATGGAATAGCCTGACCCCTTTTGTATTGTGTGTTTACACATACACCACAAGCTCCTGTTCTACTTCTGTTTGACAGGAAGAAGACATTAAATGTCTCTTTCGCCTCCTCCACGGGCGCCACTTCAGCAGATCCAAACATCTTGAGTGGTTGCTTCATTAAAAAAATCCACCTCTAGTGTTGAAGAAATGGCCTATGATCAGTCCTGCTGAATATGAGCAAACAATTATGTCTGCAGGATTTAAACTCGCTGGAATTCTGGCAACAAGTGGGAAAGCAACTGTTTGGACTTTTCCAAGCAACGCATGTTGTCACTGACCAGATGGATTGCTTTGTGAATTGAAATGTAAGCTTGTGAAGTCCAGATGGCTGGCACGGATCAGGCATTCGGTATATGCTGTTAGTCCTCACAGAAAAATACCAGAAGTTTCTTGATATAGGCTGATTGGAACACATCATCATTAAGATTTCCATGGAGAGGAGGAAACATTCCCAGGGTACCGTATAGGCATGTATATGGGGCAGAGCGGGTTACGAAAAGGCTTTCTAAAGCTCTGTGACTGCTGTGATGATTTACAGACTGCTTCTTGAACAAAACCAATCCTGGATTGTTCTGCAAAGAAGTATGCAGATGCTGTCAAATATATCTCTTGAGTTACAACTCATTTCATACAAGTTGCAACCTCCGGGCCTCAAAAATAAAGCCAATATGAAGTGATAGAAACTGCAGTTCCTCGAATGACCACTTGAGGCGGACTCAAAAAAAAAGGCTTTAATCTCAATAGCTCTCTCTCTTTCTATAGCTCCTTTTCTCCACTTATTCTAGTTACACAGGGTGGAGATTTTTATGTTACTTTCTTAAATTATATTAGTGCTAAGTTATATTAGCATTTGAGTGACAGCACCCTCTAGCTGTGTGCCAGGTGTCACACAGTTATTGGCAGAAATGTTTATCCTTCCCAGGTCCACCCCCTCATCCAAATATGGCCTCCTCTGGCTCAGAAAAAACAAGATGGCGACCAATATTATGCCAAACTTGAGACTTCAAACAGTATTTCACATGGCAGTGGGTGTCAGCAAGGTTGCTTTGACCACTATTTTATACGTAGTCTATGGTTTCACACGGAGCAGGAAACATGTCGCACACATTTAGCGATAAACTGGTTAAGTTAAGTGCACTGGAGAATTTGCACATGATGAAACACGATATTGCTGATGTATTACATCATAACATTTGAATGGGTGAATTATATGATGTGAGAAAAAACACAAACTGTAACTACAAACATTTAGATTAGTCTTGTCAGTTGTGCAAAGTGAATATGAAGGGGGTTTTTTTTTTTGCAAAAGATTTATTTTGAACTATAAATCACCGCTCACTAATGCTGCAGGGCCTCTTCTGTAATGGTGAGAAAGCTGTCATGCTTGATTCCACTATCAACAACTCAGCTTGTGCCAGCTGCCATGCTTGGCTAGACCAGGACCAGGTCCAGATCCACCAACGGCATCTTCTCACGCAAAGACAAATGAGCAGCTGTCAAGTTGTCAGCTCCACAGCAGTGACCTCCGTCTGAAGAAATGCCGTCCGATGGGGCCTCTTGGTCATCAAGCTTAAAAAGGCGCCAGTGTTTTGCTTTTGCCCGCTTTTCCTTTTTGTGAATGCACTCAAATCTCCACAACTTCCTGTCTGTTGAATGAAAAAAAAACGTGTAAGCTTATATGGGGGAGGAAAGGAAAGGGTTGCTTATATAGTAACACAAAAAGATACCGTACCACAAAATTTTTATTTTCTCTCAAGACAGTTTGTTTTTAATGGCAAAAATAAGTACAAAGGTATCTTAAATATTATGCTATATTTAAAGCACAAATACCCACAAACCTCTTGCATGAATAGTTTGACATTTTCTTGAAGAGAGCCAGAGGAGAAGATTGATACCACAAGAGAGGCTTCAGTCATCATCTACGTCTCTGCCAGAGAGTGAATGAGCACATTAACCTCAATAGGGAACTATTCTTTCAATAATAACTTTCTTTCTTTACATTTTAAACATCTAAGTCACGGTTTAAGGTTCCTGGATCATGCCATGTAAATAATTTACCATCACTGTGTTTAAGAGTTTTGATTGGCCAAACTCCTGCCAACAAGTTGTAGTTGTCCAATCGGTGATGTGGATGCTGCTCTGTAATTTGGATTTAAGGTTTTTTTGTTTTTTTTGAAGGTGCCACACTACCTTAAATCAGTCAAACCAGATATATTTAAATTTGAACAAACAAAATTTTGTAGTTGTAAAAAACAGCTGAACCATTTAATAGAACATCATAGGCAAACATAAGCAGAATAAATGGGATTAAAAAAATGTTCGAAAGCCAACAATTTATTAACAATTAAGGGAAATAAAAGAAAATGTTTTTCTTTAAATTAAATCGTATCTTACAAAACCAAACTCTGTAGTTTTGGGGGTTTTCCAGGCTCCACAAAGCGTATCCATCTGTTCATTTTCAAAACCACTTCTTGTGTTCAGGGCAGGATGCGATCCCAGAGAAGAGATCATTTTAAATGTGCGGTTTAGTTTTTAAGCCTAGTTTCATTGCTGCTCCCTCAGCAGTTCGTGTTTTCCCGTGTGGAGCACCAGTGAAATTTATTCATGCCTGTTTGTTGAGGAAACGCAGATGCTTGTCATATTTCTGTGTGTGGAGGAGGAGGTTGGTGTCTTTATACCTCTCACGTAAGTCTACGTTTACTACGGGAAAACCTCCAGCTCTCTCCTTCCAGCAGCCTCTTAATTAAATGTCCATTCCTCAGCGTGTAGGATGCTTGGCTTGTGTTGTCTTTAGGAGAACGCATACAGGACCAGGAGTTAAGCATCAGTAAAAAATCAGGACACGTTGCTTAAGGGAGCAGGTCAGTTCAATAGAAAAAACCACGTCCGGCTGTTTTGAAAGCAAAGCGCTGTCACGTCACATTATGAATAACAACCATGCTGGTGTTTCCATTTGGTAAACACTGAAATGACAATAAATATGACCTTCTTTGTCCTGCTGCTTGTGATACTCACGTGAAAACTGCTGATCCTTTGGACGGTAGGAGCAGATTGTTACGAGGCTGTAAATCTACGATACTGTAGGCGATGGCCATTACGGCACGCCATGTAAAATCCACAAGGCCAAAAGGTCTGCAGTTATCGCTTTAAGGGAAACAGTAAATTAGAGTCGGGGTTTGACGCCGGCTGTACAGCTTCATAAAAGAAGTGCTTCTGATCATCCTCTAAATCAGTGTCGGGGTGAGGAAGGCAGGAGTGCAGGGTGCTGGCGCCAGAGACAAAGACACCCAGACAGAAAGAGGAGAGCTCTGGTTCGACTCTCTCCCGGTCCCATGAGGATCAATGACTACAGCTGGTGTCAGCAGCATGTTGGCCTTCTGCAGTGAGTTGGGGAGTTTAGCTGACATTAATCACCATAATTACTTATCCAACTCCCCCTCCTCCTCCTGTGATCTCACTGAATTATTGATGGCAGACCAGGTGAGATCCTCCAGTGGGTGAAATCCTCTGTCAGAAAAACATGCCAGATAAAGATCGGCCTCATGGGATATCTTGATGGCCGGAGTGATGACAGACTCAGTACAAGAAGAATGTGAGACAAAACAACTGACAGTTAATTGAGCGTAGAGGAGTAAAATAGGGGCACGAGAGAGCAAATATGGGACAGCAAAATGTGGAATACACAACTTAGTGAAAGGTTAAAAGAAAACATAATATTTTGTTTCCTTGTTGTAGCTATGTGGGGTCATCAGATACACACGGTATTTCTCTAAAACAATTTTACTCCCTTTTCTGGCATGTACTGTAGTCCATTTTCATTTTTATAAGGAGTAATTAGAGTACTTTTAAACCTAGGACCTACTTTTGCATACTCAGGTGTGCAAAAAAGTGTTACATACATGTTTTCTATTTGTTCCAGTAGATATAGCGAACCACAACATGGAAGAAATGTAATCCTTTGTGGCAACCATGACCATCTTCTCTACATCCACTAAAGGCCCCAAGCACACCAAGCACGGAATTTCGTCCGAAAAAAAAACACGGAAATTTGTTTTAACAGATTCAGTGGGTTTCCTATTAAAAAATGGACACTGCTGCAAAACTTTCATGCAGGTGAAAAAATATCCGGATGAACCTTAAAGGGACAGTTCGGATATTTTGATGTGGGGCTGTATGAAACACTTACGCCCGGTCAGTATCTTACTTGCCGTAGGTAACGGTCAGCTTGCCCTCTGTCTGGAGAAGCAGTACGGTGTGTTGGCAGGAAACAGCATAGTATTGCCGTTAACGGTACCAACAGTAACACATCTTTCAGCCACCAACAAGACCACCCACCTGAAATATATAAGTCCCTTTACCTGGCTGACACACTTTTAAAGTTTTCGATGGCCTGTGTTCCCGTCAGACAGCTGTTTCTTTCGGGGGCTACACTCCTCCAACGCACAACGTCCGTACTCCTACACACAGCCATGTGTAAGAACATTTTTTCAATTTTAATGTCTTTATTCAACTGCACACAGGCTTGTTTTTTATCACGGAAAGAAGGCTCTTTCTCATAGCAGATGACCCTGGTCACTCCTATACCAGTTTTTTACGTTACTCTTTTCAGGGATCCGGAAATAGGACACTATAGTTGGAGAGGCTACTTTATAAGATTTTAAGAAAATATTCATGAAAATGGCTTGCCTTGTTATTGTAAGGTCCCACACAAATCAACTCGCCTGGTCATTGCTGGTATTATTAAGGAACCTTAAATGTAAGGTATTTTATTCAGTGTATTCACCAAAAGCAACAATTTTATTCGTGTCATTTGATCAAATAAAGTATAACCCACTCCACTTTATCCTGCACTCTGTTTTGCTCTGGTTGATCTCTTCTTTGGCCAAACAGAGAGTCCTTCTCTGTTATAGTTTTGGTGATCAGTTTATCCTTTTCCATAATGACCTGGCTCACCTGCGTGTCACAGTCCTCTTGCACTTGGTTTTGAACTCTTTCTGTCCAGGAGAAAACTGGTTTTCCTATACATGATTCCATAATTCAAGGTTTTTTTTTTTACATTTCCTTGACTTTTTCCTCTCAGATCTCTTTGGACTGTGCATACTTCACTGTGCAGGATGCCTTGATCCACCTGAATTCTGCAAACCAATAGTTTTTGACCCTTTCGGTCTTGTTTTACTGCTGATGCAATCATTCCTCAATCACCTTGACTCTGTTTCTCACTGCACAAAAAGCACTCAACATGTACCGACTTTGTTCCTTTGCCCTCATCTGCTCCTTCAGGGAAGCATTTTCCATGAGTGGTGGCCTGGACAGATGAAGCAGCTACATGTGCTGTGGTAATCGCATCGCAGCAGCTGTCAGTTTCCCTTGGTCCCGACTTCGTTACCCCATCCCTAAATGCCAATTCATTCCTGGGACCATAATCACCATGTACTGAATTTGTCTCCTGATGTCGTGTTAAACATAGAAAATCCTGTACTAACTTGTGAAATGGAAATTTTCAGGTTAACATATACATTTGGAAAAGGATTTAACTTGAAAGTTGCTCTTTAAATAACGTCAGACACTTACAAAGCAAAAAAAAAAAAGCAGTTTCAGTGGATGTACTCGAGACTATCATAGTTGTCCC
>JAPZDV010000022.1:24143107-24248275 GCA_029814665.1 Acanthurus lineatus
ATTACCACACCAATAACTGTTATACAGCCACAAACAGTTTGACTTAAATGGTTTTGAGTGGTTTGTATTTAGGGTTAAGTCCAGAGTGTCAGAGATGGATATTTTTTAGGAAGACGACAGGGCAAAACAGCTGAGTTGAGAGGAAAATAACTCACATTTGTGTTCAGACATCATCTTTTTTGTATCTCATGAGAAAATCCCAAACACACATACAGAAATCATTACATAGTTATGTCATAAGTGCTAATTGGCACATTACATAAAAACATAATTTTGAGAGCATTTTGTACCAATCCAGATTTTTTGCTTTTGCGTCAAAGCCTTTCTCTGCTTCTGTTTTGTTCCAGTGTCATTAGTTCCTCGCTCTCAGTCTGACTTTTATATTTATACCCTCTGAAACATATTCTTAGTCTGGATTATAAGTCCCTTAGGGAGTGACAGAGCTTTATATTGGCTCTTATCTCATAACATGTCATGGCTAATCATCAGGGCTGTCGGACTAAACCTTCACAAACATTTACATTTCTGTGTAAGACATGATGATAAAAAATTAACTAAACTCTGTATCCATGCCTTTTTTCCTGGCATTAAGTGGATTTTAGCATTTATTTAGCATGCATTTTATTTTAAACCCATATGAATACACAGTCTGCAGAGTAATAGAAGATAAGGAAATTATGCCTGGGGATCATTTTGTCTGCAGAATCTTTAGCTTTTTGTCTCAGGAATTTATTGAGTTTTGCTTTTTACCTACAGTCCCACACTTGTTTGTGTTCACTTTTTTAATTGCAGGCCCCTAACATATCCTTTTAAGGCATTTAGTTTTCAACTCTATTTGCTCTTACCCTCTGCATATCACCGTGGCATCAAACAACACAAGCTTTCTGCAAAAGCCTGTTATTATCAGCAATGCTGGAACTTTTTGACATGGATCCATGCTCAGGTCCAAGAGATTTTTTTGTTTTTGTTTTTGTTTTTTGTTTTTTTGCATGATTTGGTCGTGTTTTTTTGTTGAGTTTAAACCTTCTCATTATAATTTTTTTCGTTACAAGAGGACAAACAGTTCTCATTCTCCTTTGCGTGTTCAGTTTTCTTTATATAATGCATTTTTCTACAACAAAAAACTCAATTCCTGGTTTGTGTGTTATGAAGTTTGTATACAGTGTTTCTTAGATATTTCTTCCCCTTTGCATGTGTCTCTTTGTGTCAGCATGAATGATGTATTGTGTTTGGGAATGCTGACTGAAAGGTTGGTCACAAAACTTCACCTCTAAATATTTGTTTTAAGCAGGACATTGTCCAGGTCTCAATGGCCTTTTCTATCTTTTCTCTATCAAGTTACTACTCAGTTTAGTCACTCTCCTGTTTTCTAGTCTTATCTATGGAAAAAAGCTGTATTTGAATTTTTTTTAAAGATTTTGGCTTCCAACTTGACACACATCGCTGCTGTACCTGGTCTTTCTCAGTAAATGTCAGTTAGTTTCAGGAGAAGTGATTTTTGAGGTGGAGAAACACCTTGAAGTCTTCAGTTTTTAGATAAAGACAGAGAAGTTAAAACAGAGAAGTGTGAAAGCAGCTACAATCAATATTTTTTCAACATTGCCTCACATAACTGCTTATATCAGAAACGGCTCACTGATGAACATTTAACTCCACTGAGCTCTTCAGCATTTCTTAAAAAATTATTTTTATTCTGCAAATTTACAATTTTGGTTCAGTCTCACACACTCCTAAAAGCTTTATTTAATGATGACTGCACTGCAAAGCACCAACCAACAACTTCAGGCTGTTGAACATGTGGAGTCAGATATTTCTCTCAGCAGTTGGTGGAAGACAAACAGAATTAAAAGAAAATTGAATGTTGGACAAAAACACAATTTCAAATGAATAGTAATGTTTTTTTATTGCTGCTGGATGTGTAAATATTTACGTGCTTGCTGACAAGTTTTGCATATAAACCTAAAAGTTGATTATATGTTTCACTGTTTACAGTTTTTTCTGCTTTATGGTTACAGGTTTAATAATACGGGCTTGTTGTCTTTTTTAAAAAACTGAGCATCTAATTTGCATTGCTGCATTTGTTTTTCCTGCTGTGTGGTCCTGCACAAGAGGGATTTTGATTCAAGTTCCTTCTGTCGGACCTTTAGCGTTTGCATCAGCTTTTTATCGCTCATTGATCATTTCAGTGTCGGGATTGATCATGTAAGGTATCTTGCATAGAGCAATAAAGTTCAAAGTTTCAAAGTTCAACATGCACATCTGGCTGGTGATGCAAATTCAAATTAAACAATATATTTTTTTAATATTGTCACTGAAAATAGGTTTTTACTCTCTGTTTATCATTTTAAAGTGAAGGTGAGTGATGGGTTGCCCAGTGTGACTGCACCTTTAAGACCTTGTTAGAAGGCTCAGCCCCTGGCGCCATGTAAAGCATATTGTAATAAGGCTTAACATGCTGATTGAAGATAAAGCTGAGAAAAGGAAATGTAGAGGAAGGGGAACTGGGTTGAGTAATCTACTACTGAATGATCCCTCATTGAGAAGAACAACATGCGGTGGCATTATGATTAATTTTTATTTTTAACTTTTTGTTTAAACTTTTTAATTTTTCTTTTAAAATACACAGTCAGGATCCGTGTTATTGCTTTGGGAAAGCTTCAGGACAGTATCTTTAATTGCTCTGCCGGTGATCCCAAGGGGGTTTAGAGATAGAGGGACAAGAGGCCAGAGGGGGGGGGGAGGCGGCATCTGCCTTCCTTTGTTCCTAAATTCCTCTGCTGCACGCAAGTCCCTTGACATACTCACCTCCTCAGACTAAGATTAGAAAGACACACCTCGATGCTGCTTTTTAATACAACATGGCCTGTTTGCCTGTTTGCAAGAATCTTGCCCGTCCAGTTTATGCTTGACTTAAACTGGGGAGACAGAGCAACAGAGCGAGCAGAAAAAAAAAATAAAAATCAGTGTGAATGTCAGAACGTGTGGGTGGAGGAGGGTTAAGCTTGAAGGAGAAGATAGGTAGGGGAGGTTTTTGGGCTTGAGATTGAGACAGCGGAGGGGCACGAATGGCATGAAAACATGAGAGTGCAACCCCGCGATAGCATCTCTTCAGCTGGCTTCCTTTTGCTTTGGAACATTGCTGGCATTGCTAA
This sequence comes from Acanthurus lineatus, assembly GCA_029814665.1. NCBI lineage: Eukaryota > Metazoa > Chordata > Actinopteri > Acanthuriformes > Acanthuridae > Acanthurus > Acanthurus lineatus. The sequence goes on from JAPZDV010000022.1 coordinate 24,146,260, forward strand.
TGGTATATGTAGGCAGACGACGAGCTTAGACCTGTTCCCCTGACTTTTAAAATAGAACAGCCGGTCCCTGTGTTTGGTTCTTCCTTTGCAGCGAGGTCAGTTTGTAAAAAATGCAAACAGGACATCTCATTGCTCAGGGGGGAAACAAATCCTCATTATGTGCGACAAAAAAAACAACACGGCTGGAGAAACATGCCTTGTTATCCCAGAGTCATTAGAGATACTGCCGGCCACTGAGTCAGAGTGCAGTAAATGCCGCCTATTCAGGGAATCTGGCTTAAAATGCTCAACCTTTGCCTTGTGCACCTCAAGGAGCAGAACTTGCACACTACAACCAGAGGAGACTTTACACTGTCAGGCAGATTGTATGTTATCTCTGTGCATCTCCACTCGCTTTCTTTTTTTAAGTTTGTTGTACAGATTTACCAGACAAACTGCCTGTTCAGCTCATGTTGTCATCCCATTTCCAGTTTGTCAAGCTGGTTTGATGCCAGCAGTGTCAACAAGGTCAGCAAAAGGGTACAGAAGTGGGAAATGAAACCGAGATAACACAGTGTTGATTACAGTTAAAGGACAGAAGGACAGATATTTAATGGAATTACACATCATTTAGACTTTGATTGCTCCTGTAATTACCTGCTTATCGGCAACAGGCTAATGACGATGTGGTCAGTTGGGCTGGACAACCTCAGAGGTTCACGGTGTGTTTCAGAAACAGATCAGATACTCGATGATGCAGCGATCGGAATCAGATCTGTAAAATCTACATGAAGCAGCAGCCTTTGTTCTTTGGAAATGACGACTTAGAGTCATTTGATAAATGTGTCCAAAGGCCTGGACTTGAGATTATGACTTAAATGGGATTTCAGTTGGACAGATGAGGACTTAATATGAGTCTTAATATGAACTTCACAGCTTTGATAGTCCCGTTTATGTCTTGTAAAATCACATATGTAAAATGTTTGCATCCTAAAGATTCTGATTCACACTTACACATTATCACTTTCTATGATTTATACAGAGCAATATAAGTACTGATTTGCAGTCCTGCTTCTGAGAAAGTCAAAAAATCACAACTCAACTATCCTTTATTACCCCAATATACACGTATTTAGCTCTCAAATGGGTCTCTGCTAACATTTAAAGTAAGTATCTGTCTCATTGGCCTCTGTCACATATGAGCTCTTTCACATGCACAGTCATTTCATCCACTGGCAATATCAGAAAAATGCTAGTAGCAGTTTTACAGACTAACCTTAACCCTAACTTTCTGACCCTCTCATGAGACTTTATTTGTCCCTAAAGACTTAAAAGCAGCTTGTCATGAGTCAAATATTAAACTGGATGTTGGTGTGCTACTGGATTTTGCCTTTTTTGGCCAATTTTGATTTTTCCTACAGGACCCTGTAAGAAATTAGTCTTTTAAGCACCAGAGCAGATTTCTGTGCAGTTTCCACTCAACCAAAATCCTTCACCTTGTCTTTTTAATACTTGATGATGGTGTTCTTCTGTCCTTCACTCTGTAAACTGCTGAAATCTCCAATTTCCATTGCTGCAGCAGCCTTGTGTTGGTGGATTAGACCTAGAGTTACTCAAGAATTGTCCCCTTCAAGACTTATTTCAATGGCACCTAAAAATCAGCGCCAAGCTAAATTGGCACTTAATAGCTAAGGGGAAGTTGTTCGCTGTGATTTGGAAGCAATTGCTTTCTCGCTTTGTGGCTCCTTATATGCATCTCTTGCTTATCGGCTTTGTCAACAGTATCATATTTAAATGATTGATTGCTGTTGTTTTGTACTTCACGTATTGGACTAAAGAAATAAGACATAACATCTTTTTTTGTGTTTACCCCTTCAGCAGTTTCCCATTGCTGTGATTTGAGCCATGTCCTGTTTTGCTTGATTTACTGTTGTTGTTCTTTTTGTTGCATGCCATGAGAAAACTGTTTTGGTTGTAGAAAGGCACTCAGAGGTCTGACCCAGATTTAATTAAGCTAATTAGTGTCACTAAAGAAATGTGAAAAGTGTTCGAATAGCTACTTAGAGTTTAAGTGGAGCTTTCTGAATCTTGAGATTGAAGTCCTCTCTTTTCTCTCACTTCAAATCATGATAAACATAAAATAAGATAATGACTTTATTGTAGATTTGTGTTTTTTTAATAATCCTCAGTCCTGCGTATGCATTCATCTATCACTCTGGTCAAAGATTAAGCTGAGCGACAGACCATGATCCCATGTGCATCCATGCACAGAAGTTGGTTCCATCATTTTATTCACTCTGCACGTGTGTGTGTTTGTACAAATTCATGCTTGTCTCTGTGTGTACGTGCCTGATGTGCAGAAAGTCAAATGCACAAACCATTTTGTAATGATGGTTTCCCCCCAGCGTGCCAAGTGAGATGTTTCTGCTAAGTGAAGGACGTAAGCAGCTTAAGTGAAATATTTGTTTGTAGACCATTTTTCCATGCTGTGTTGAATGATATCAGCTTTTCCAAGTGAGGAACCAGAGATGTGGACACACAGAGGGAGGTCATGCTCCGTCGCTAATCTAGAAATTGTGTGATTTTGCAGAGAGGACCTTCCCACCAAGAGACAGAGGCACAGACGCTGCCAAGAGTCTGTAGTTTAAATCAAATTAAGTTATGTGATTATCCTGTCCATTGTCATGACCCACTTAGCCTTAATAGAGTGGATGATAAAGCCTGTGCATTAATGTTTTTTTGTGAGAGTGCACTGGAAGAATCGAGTTCAGCTGGTGTTAACACCACAAATAAAACGTTCATTAAATACGCCTCATTGATTTGCTATGCATGTTTTGAACACCCACTCTTCTTTGTGCTTGGGGAGAGTTAATGCAGGCATCTGCAGTGATCCATGGGAAACCAAGAGAGACTTTTATGAGGCACAATCTCTTTATTGCACTGTATTAATTTACTTCAGTGTATTCTGGTCTTTTCCGATGTTAAATCTGAATGTCCATTGTTAATCTAACCATAAAAGCCATAAAACCAAAAAATATTAGAACACATGAACAGTTTTACGAGGTGTATCTAAAGCGGACTTTACGTCCAGTTAAACACATGCATTGTTTAATTTGTCTCACTCTGCAGCTTCTCACTGTTTTCAGATGTCTCGGTGTCTTCTAATTGAATTCCTGGTTTATCTGAGAGTAAAATCATGCTTCCTTCTTGAGTTAGAGTTTCCTGGATTGCTGCCTGTTTGGTTGTCTCCAGCATTCCCTTATTCCTCCCCCGCTATGATGGATCCCTAATGCCAGAAGGGCAGGTCCAGGCTTAAGCCACAGACAATTTGATGCTTGTGAAGAAGAATTACTGAGAGTTCAACGGTGGTTAACGGCATCCTGTTTAGTGGTTTTGTATTATTGGTGACAAGGGGTTTAATTGGACTGTGTTGTATAAGACTGCACATCCTGTCTCCATTAGCTCATGTCAGCTCAAAAGTTATTATCACTCAGACTCATGACACCTGCATTTTTCACATTCTTCAACAGGTGCGGAACAAATTTTATCTTACTGTAGATTACACACTGTCTCCATCTTCATCACACATCACCAGTGAAGGAAAATAGCTGTTCAACATGTGTGTTGAACAGGTAGAAGTAGAAACATTTTATTAAATAATGACAGGGAACCTTGAAACAAAGACCTGAAGCAATATTTGGGCCACTGGACTTTCCTATATTTAGCTAGTTTTTTTCCACTTATTTATTCTAGCAGTCAGCATCATGTGCTAATGATTTAGGAAAACTTTAAGTATTAGTCTGTTTTTGTTTACAATATCCCAATTCTACTTTTTGCTTTGTCTAAGAATAGATGAATTCGACAGAACTTTTTAAAAAGTTTTTTTTGGTTTGTTTTTGCTGTGCTCAGACAGAACGTGAAAAAAATGTGTTTTCTTTTTATGTATAAAAATGTTTTTTGGCTATTTTAGACTTTAGAAGAAATTCTTGTCTCCATTTTACTTTTTCAAAGAAAGTTACAGCCACTTATTATATTATAATCCTTTGTGTTTTTCATTGCAGAACAGGTCTGTCTTATTATATTTTTCCTATTATCCTCACAAACTGAGAAACAATCAACAAGAGACATGTGATTCCTCTGAAAAGCTGAGAAAATCTGGTTTACTTTCCTCTTTACAGCATGTAAACAATAATTCTGGTTCAGAAGTTATTAAAAGTTTTAGAACATTGGTGTCTTTCCCTAGTTTTCTGGGTCTTTAGAGGATTAAATATGTGTTTTTGATGGTTTTCTGAATCTCACATATAGTTCAGAGTTGTTGTGGCTACATAATAGTTTACAATACACCACTGTTTGAACATACAGTGTATCAAAATATGTGTTAAATCATAACAGGTGCACACTCTCAGGCTTGTCACTGACAATTTCCAGAACAACAGTGAATCAAGTTTCCCCACTGAGCTTTTTTTAACCCTCGATGTGATCATGGCACAAAGGAAATTTCCAGTGCCGCTTGTCCGTGTGTTGAATGAATGGTGTCGCCGTGTGTGCTGTGTAAACTCGACCTCCATTTGTGGTTCCTAAAGCAGGTAGAGCCCAGATGGCAGCTTTGCAAGTGACCACGCTTTGACCCTGAAACCCTCCCACCAACAGCATCAAAACTGCAGGAATACAGAAAGTATTCCAGTGTGCATAACAGCTGCATAAAAGGGAAACGTTTGACTTGTTTTGCAGTACTTATGTTTCACTTTTCATGGTCATCCTTTGGAGAGGATGAGTGATGAGACTGGCAATCTGATTGGCTGGGAAATCTCCTCCCTAAACACTTTAAAAAGGACATCATAACATATACATTACGGAGATTAATTTTAAAATAATGACTTAATGTCTAGTGTACATTGCACAAATTTCTGAGATGATGTCAGCTTGCAGTAAACGGATACTTCTTTTCTAAGTGAGCAGAAATAGCAAGTCTCTGATCAGATGACAGACTATCCACTGTAAAAAAAAAAACAAAAAACAGCTGTAGCTGTTAGTGTGTGGTCTAAGAATGAATCTCTCTCTCTCTCTCTAAAACACTGTATTGTGTTTGCCCTCTCTGTGTCGTCTCCCCCGGGCTTTGGGGAGTGACCTGGGTCTGTGGGATGGTATGCTGCTTCAGCCAGGCGCCGTTTGTTAATCCAGACACATTGCATCAGATGATCAGATTCCTTCAGGCTTTCAATCCTCATCAGATAAACCTGCACTTCACTTTTCACCCTCTGGCCGTAACCTCGCATCCACCTGCAGCCTGTTTGTTTTGCAGTTTGAAGGACAGAAATGAGCCTGCATTAGCGTAACTGCGAGCTGATTGGACATTACGACATGCCACGGTGCTGCGTGCTTATCAGCGCACATATTACGCAATTCTAAAAATATGACGAAACTCTGATGTTTGTGATTATGGAGCTTTGGCTGCAGTGGAAGGAGTAGCCTCGCCACAGCTGGCACAGAAGGATATCAGGGGGGGAACAGATCTGTTTTTAGACTCGTGTAATAAGTTTCACTCCGATAGTGGCTGCATAATACTGAGGCTTTTCTGGTGAATTTAGTCCATAATGGCTGGACAAACAGTGTAGCATTTGTGCGACCAACATTATCAGCAATCCAGGAGATAACATAGGCTGTTTTTACTGGAGGAGACAATGGGAAATGAGGACTAAGGGGTGGGGATTGTGGGAGTTAAGGGTGGGGGTACATGAGACTATTGTGAACTTGAAAATGTCTGGGTTTATTTACACCAGCATGATTAGTCTCACACACACACACACACATAGAAAGCCCAGGCCTATGGGAGTTTGTGGGAACTGCGATCGGACCAATGGGAATCCTTAGTACAATTATATTCTTCAAAGACGAGTTCCCCTGAGCCACGAGGTGTATGTTCTTGTTTCTAAACAGTGAAACAAGAAATAGTTGCATAAACCTACATATTTATTTATAGATCCTCTGGGGTCCATTGTAGGCCTTGCAGTGCCATTTACAGTTGCTTGTGAATTGGATCTTTGGACATTCCAGTCTTGTTCTCAGGCCCTCAACGTGGCCATCCTCTGGGTCAAACCCTGACACAGTGCAGCCACAGCTGAACTCTGTTCATGCTTTCTAACTTACTTAACCAACACAGAGGGCTGACGGACGGTGGCTAAGTAAACAAAAGGCCCAAAGCTTCTCTTGTATCGTTCGTCAATGCAGAGAGGATGTAAGATTAGGAAATTACTTCAACTCTTAATGTGTAAGTGTTGGGTTCTTGTTTTGGAAGAGATTTTTGAAACTAACATGACAAGTCTTTGGCACAATATAAGAAATAACCTTTTATGACATTAACATGCTTAAAAATGCATATCACACAATCATTCATGTACACTGTGCATGCACATGCAGGTACAAACAGGAAGCAGAAGGTGGGTTGCTCAGTTACAGAAACAAATCATGTGAAACACTGGAGTCATATTACAAATTATGCACCCAAAGAAAAAATATCTGATATCATTTTCTATTAAAATAAAGTTTTCAGTCTGTTTATGTTACTACAGTCATTCTTACTTAATTAAAGTGGGATTGTTGAGCAGGTAGATTTACCAACACCTTTCCGAGTGACTGTGACCTCTACTGACCTCACCAGCAGAAGCTCAGGACTGAGCTTTTGCTCGACTGTGACTGAGCAATTAGATTTTATAATTCTAGTAAAATATAGATCCATATTTGCATGTTAATAATTAATATATAAAAAAAAATTGGATACAATGTTGCTCTGCAAAATATTGAGATATTATAATTTTTCCCCTTCACATATGGAATTAGACCGTTTTCTTCAGGAGTATTTTGACAAGTCAAAGAAGGAAAAATAAAGATGTAAATAATAAAACTGTTTATGGCTGAATTCCATTAAGCTGTTTTACTTTTAAGATCCTCATAGGCTATTTTCTGCCTCTGTGTCTTAATGTAACGATTTCCAGAGACAACTGAATGTTCACGAGTCTTCATTCATGACTTCATGTCTTCATTCATGTTATTTTTATCACCCATACTTTTTCCTCCTCTGACAACTTGAAATATCTGCTGTGAAAAATGCCAGTGAAATATTCCTGGAAAAAAAAAACATATACGTAACGTTTCTAAGAAGTCCTCGACAAGTCCCAAGAAGAAGAAAAGTGCTGTGGATGAAATCATAACTACCGCGATCGCATGTCAACTCATCCATCTCTGTGACGACTCAGCAAAATCTTTTTACCGGTGAGGACCATGTGACGCAGTTTAAAGCTCAGAGAAAAATCTGCAAAATTGTCTTTTAGTTTGAATCGTTTGTCAAACTTATTTTAGGATAAAACTGATTTCTTTTTTTGCACAGTTTTGCAGCAGCGCAGGTGTGACAACATCCAGTTATCTCCTAACTGCTAGTTAAATGGCGATAATTAGTTATTAATTTACTGCAAATTAATGATTAAGCAGCAGTAATGTTGTTATTTAAACTGCTGGATACAAAGATGATGAATTAATTGATAATGATTGTTAACTATCTGGAAATCTGCACACTGGCAATTCTCTTAATGTTCTAGTAACACGATCTTTGTCATTTTGCCCATAATTCTGAGTCCTTTGCTTCATAGTGAATTCTCTCTAGGAATGCATTACTTCATGGTACCCTTACCTAATTAGAAAAAAATTTATGGAAAAGAACAAAAAGATAATTATGTTTTTGTGCCATATGAGAATTACAGCCTTGAATAAGCAGCTGTGCTGTCACAAATCGTCACTGCTTCGCTTTTGTAATATCAGTTTTGACTATTTAACCATCACAGACTGCAGTGTGTGTTTTTACAAATCCAGCTGAGACAGAAGCTTTTGACAAATCTCTGGCTCACATTTAGCATCGAACCTCAAGAATAAGAGAGAGGGCAGTACAATTAAACCCTTTAAGATTTGGTCATTTGTTTTTTTATCCTTTTTTTTCTTTGTTTCTTAAATAAATGACTGGATTTGTTCTGGTTTATTTTAGTATAAGTACTCAGACACAGTGCAAGTAGTTTCCATCATTCTGTCTTTCTGTCTGTGTAATTAATAATGAAAGTAACTATAATAACAATCTTCTTTTCACTTTCAAAAAAAAAAAAAACTCACATTTTTGCAAGAGATATATTAGGAGCCATTTAAGCAGAGTATTAAATGAGTCGATGTAATGCATTAGACACACTTAGACCTTTTGGACCCGTAATGGTCTTTTATTCAAGTATGATCAAATGGGTCTACATCACATTAATGGATCTTTCACCACAGAGCTGTTATCGGCTGTGTCACGGCGGCACATTGCCACACTGCAGCTCAGTCTTTTCCCTCCTCATAATTGGGGTGATAACATGACGTCTAATTAGATAAGGATACGGCGTTCTGCAGGCGCTGAATTGCCCCGTGAAGTTGATATTGTCATTGCCGAGCAATTTTTGGAAAATGTAATGCTGACTGTGTACTTCATGCTGTCAGCAGCCAATTTTCGGTTTGAGCCTGGTAAGTCACATTAACGATGTGATGATGTGTTGCGTTGATCCCTCCGGTCAGAGGTTAGCAGCAGGATGACATGAGTTACGACTTAAGGTGGCGTGAACTTTCTGGTGCTTTCATGTCTGTGGTGACCTGCTCGGCCGGGACACTCAGTACAGTCTCATACTTCATTAATCCTGATGCTGCCTACAACCAGAGATATATTGGAAGAGAGGTTATTTGGAATTGTCTTCACTTTATCCACCCATATGGTACTGTGATTTATAACCTGCTGAAACCACAAAACTGAGCCAAAAAACAAAGAAATTGCTTCTTTATGGCTGCGTGTGATGAAGACTTCTAAAAGAAACAAACATATCTCTTCCATCAAATAAATAGGAGACTGATCAACTGATTTAGATCAACAGAAACAAAAGAACAGTTAATTACAACTACTTTTTATAGGATTACCTTGATATTAAAAAAAGATTAAATATTATTATTGTGCTTAAGATAATACTGTGTTCTTATACAATACTTTTACTTCTTAAATCATTTCCATTCCTCTCCAATAGGGCTTTGTCACAAAAATGCACCTTAACGCTGGCTGTTAAAATAGAAAAAGTCATTGAGGATATCTGTTTCTTTGGTATGCTTTTGTAAAATAATAATTACTGACTCTCGCTACCTCTATACGACAGTATTTTCAGAGCAGGATTTAAGATAAAGAGACAAAACTCCCCCTCAAAAAACAAAGTTAAATTTGACTGACAGCATTATTTTTTCAAAGTCATTATTAATTCTTTAAGCCACGATGATTGTTTAGAGAAATATGATATGTTGACCCATTTCCTTTCGATTCAGTTTATCTGCCCTGCTGATGAAAATGGGTTTAAACATGGAGACAAACACAGACATAAGTTCACTCAGCCAAGCACTTAGCTAATCTGTTTCCCATAATACCCACAGTAACATAAAGCAAGTAATAATTATGTGAACGGGGGCCAATTGCTCATGTTTGGACACAAAGATAAGACACTGTGATCTCGCTAAATGTCGGTTTAAAATGGGCACTTAACGTCCTTCAGTGGTTCTCAAACTGTGGTAATCATTCCTGCTGGTTATGAAACGTTTTGCTGTCCTAATTTCACAGAATGTGTTGGGTAAACAGAACAAAAAAGGGGCTATAATCAAAGTTACATTAGATCAAGTAGGTCAATGAATAAATATAGTCATTTTTGGTAGAACAGTGGTCATTTTAAAAGAGGATGTTATGAAACAATCTTTCAGAATATGAAATGCTAATTCTTATATGTTAATTTTTCCACTTTACAATAAAAAAAATGAGAAGTGGGGTTTCTAAAATTCAAGCTCTGCCTCTGCAGGAGAAAACATTATCCTCCTCCTGCTGCCGCTCAGTTTGTTATTTCAATCTGGAGGGCACTGCCGGCCAGGAACCCGCGAGTTATTTTGGAGACCACAGAAGAGACGTCAGGCACAGGAAACATTGCTGATGCGTTTGACAACCCCGTTAATACCTGCTTCACTTCACACCATCCATCTCATTTTACAGTGACTGATCATTTGTCTTATGTTTGTCATCCTTTTCCCTCAGCCAGGCATTAAGTGGGCTATGACTGAGCCTGTTTTTGGGGGGGACTCCGCTCTGCACGTACGCAATGAGGGTTCAGCGAAGGACTTAACATCTAACTCATGACCTTCTGAACTCTGTGTCCTCTTCATTTAACACCTATTTATTTAAATCCCCCTGCAAGTGCAAGTTAACACATGCACACATCATTCAGATCAGCATTAAACATCTAAATGTCAAATGTAGCCTATATTCGGATCATTTAAACAGCCACTGTCGGCTAACATTAGGCTAGGACAGTAAATAAGACAAGTGTTGACTTAACGACCTTGTTTTCTTTTAATATAATTGATTTTGAATAGGTTAAATGTAGTAAGTAATTGATTAGATTCTTTTAAGTAACTTTTCCAATAGTGTACAAAGTATAGATCTATGTTTCTGATCAATTTTGGCAACATTTTATAACACAGTTTGTGATTTTCTTTTGGTTATAATTATGGTTTAAGAGTCAGGTAGTTCAGGTAGAAGTGGTAAGCTTAAAAAAACAAGATTAAAATGGAAAAAAGAATAAGAAAAAGGCATTTGGAGAAGAGAAATACATTTTAAATCATTTTTAAAAATTAGACACTGCTTTGTATTTCACTTTCGCATTAATGCTCCTTAAAAGTGCAATGTTATCCTCAAAAAAGGTATGTATACTCTCACAATAATTCTGGCACTACAACCACACGTAAATAGTAGTTTTACAGAGGTAATAGTCCAAAATGTTCCAAAATAAAAGCCGTTTTTCACTGTAACCTGTCGCTCAGAAACAACAGACTCTGGTCTCCTCTCGTCCCACAGGGCTTTTTTACCAGAAGGTGAAGCCGATGTTCACCCTAATTTTGGATCAGAGATGGTTTTGTTCCTGTTATAGCTCTCTTGTCTGTCTGTGGGTGATTGAAAAGTGTGCCATTGGATTTTCTGTTGTTCGTCGTCACTATTGCAGGCTGTCAAATTTGTGACTCATTCCATATAAATTGTTGTTGCTGTCCCTTTCTTTTGTATCAGAAGCTTTCTTCTCTTCCCCTGAAAGACAGCAGAATTGTATTTTTATACAAATAAATAACCTTTACAAAAACAATGACTTGATTTTTAAAGGGTAAGCAGAATGTCCAAAAGCATCTTACAGAAACAAGAGGTTCAAAACAATGGTCATATTAATGTCAGTCACTCAACTCAGATGTTTTCTGGATAAATCGCTGCACATTAATCTTACGGTGATGGATGGCGACCTTAGGTTTTTAAGATAAATCATTAAAGAAGCTCAGACATTGTGTAAAAAAAAATGTCAGGTTCCTGACTTTATTTTGCTAAAAAAAAAGCAGGCTAAAAAGCTGGATCAGGTATCGTCGAGAACACAAGTCAATGCACTAACAGACAGCATCATTTATTATTAGAAACAGGACTCGGCTACTTCCTAACAGCTACTGTACACCTTCCTGCAACTTAACAGATTTTTTTTCTGCACAAGTAGTCAATATCCATCAAAGGCAGCCTTTTGTGTTCAAAGCATATCCATAACACAGCATCCATTTAGGGTTAGTACAATACAGTCATAAATAATAACAATAATATGTCTATTTTTAATGCAATGGAATCAGATCAGAACTCACTATCTGCTGTTACATAAAGTTCAGGTGTCATTTTTTGAGGAAAAAATGGTTAAAGGGTGTCTGAGAATAATCCTCAGATTTAAAATCATTTTGTAAAAACAGAGTGCAGAGCATGTTCTTGTTATCCTCCACCTGCACCATCATTATGCAGAAAGATCAGCACACTACAGCTGATTTTTCCAAACATGTCACACATGGAAATAATGAAAGCCTTGATGTGCTGTGGCAGTGCCATCACATCCATTTTGTCGCTGTTGTTGTTGTTGTTGTTGTTGTTGATCCGTGGCCTCCGGGGAGCTCGATGTCAGCATAAGGACTCGGCCGACTGCTCATTACTGTGATGCTTCAATCCATCAGGGGCTGGTTGTACATTTGATGAATGCAGTCTGTTGTGCCAAGAGGTAGGATGAAAGTGGTAAGAATAACAGTCCCGTTCACTCCGGGGAACACGCAGCTTTATTTTCATCTACGGAAAGTGGTGTCCAAATACAGTGTGAACTTCCAAGAATTTAAAAAAAAAAATGACCACATCTGAACACTGAGCTTTTCCGGGGCATCTGTTATAATCAGCACTGTGGACATTCCTGCTTATTTATTTATTTATGGCCATTGAATAAAAATAATTACAGCTTTGGCATCATCTGCAAAGAATTACTGGAGTTGGTTTAGATTGATGGTGAGCACCCACGTAATTTGATGATAAAATAAATTCAATCAGGAAAATTGAATCCCCGGATGAAGGAATTGTCAGAGTGCTAATTTTATTTCCTCAAACAACCAAAGACAACTGGTGCTGAAACAGTCAATGTTACGTATTGCATATCCAGTTTCCAACAGCCCACATACATACATCTGTTATTAATGACTGTGGTATTATGTTATATTCAGTCCATTTGCTCCAGTGAATTCCTTATGGACGCCGAGATTTAAATGTGCGTCTATGTCTGAGAGAAATGCTGCAGATAGAGTTGGAAATGGCCTGTGCTTTGACAGTTTCCCCGTTGGAAAGGTGATCTCAGGGTCATCTTTACGAACTCTGAGATAATCTGTTATCGCAGAGATGGTCAGCAGTTTCTCACACTCACTTTTGTTCAGGGATTCCCTCTGAGCAGACATTTGAAACCAAGCAAACACAAGACAGCTCAACACTGGGGGAATATCCTTGATGAACCTACATTTTTAGCCTTTAAAGATACATAATGAAAGATTTAGGTTGTTGTTGTTGCAGTTATTCAGTTATTTGCTCTCCCGCCAAAAACTGAAAACCAAGTCCAAGACGTATTGATGTCTGTCCTTTTGCTTGGTTTCCCTTTTTCTCTTTTTTTTTGGTTGATGTCATCTCAGATCTCCTCTGTCCTGAAGTCCACACAGAGAAAAACAAGCTTTTTCTCTTAACTAGCTAAAGACCCATAGTTGGTGTGTGTCATAGTGCTATAAAGGCATTAAATCGTACCTGCTCAACCCAAGTTAAAAAGTGCAAGAACAAGTTTTAGGGCCATGGATTCGCAATAAAAAATGACACCATTCTCTCTGTTCCAAGTCAGTTTACCGTTAGAATAATTTTAAAGTTATTTTCAGGTAAAAAAGTGATGTATTGTTGCATTTAAAAAGCAGAGTTGCACGCATGATTAAGATAGAGATTGTTCTATTCGTTTATTTTTCTTTGGGCCAAAGTTTCTTCAGTTAACCTGTAGTTTGTGATTTGTGTTGGAGCTGACTGAATTTGTTGATTTTATTGACTATTTATTATTACGTCTGACATTTATACATCACAACAATTTGATATGTTTGACACTGATTAAGACAAGCAAGTCCAGCCAAATTTATCTACATAGCCCCAAAAAGCACAAAATCTACAGCAAACATTTAAATGATCTTTTTGCTTAAAACCCCATTATGAACTTTACTGTCATTAAAATATTTTAGTTCCCCAAACAGACAAGCGGATCAGTTTAGTCTCTGACCAATCACTAATCTTTCAAAGGCTAACGAGAAAGATATTTTTATGAATATACCCGTAGTGACAGCTTCGTACATTATCAGCTGTTGGTTATGTCACACACCAGTTACGTAATAAGTGGACAGTGACTGAAAAATTGCTGGTATGGACGCCACAATTATACAAGAGAATATCTTTGACCATGTAACAGCAAGCTTGGTTTCCTTCCTCTTGATGTTGTGATAATGAATTAAGGGAAGGATACCAGTATGTAGTGCAGAGTATACTCTACATTCATGAGTACCTGCGAGTTCTCAAGACGAAATAAAGAAAAGACTCTCATGTCTTTTAAATCTCTTGCAGGAAATTTTTACTGTCAGAAATCTGAGTAGAAAGTGTCTTTTTTGTTTTGCTGCATGAGAAACATATATTATTGGTAATGAGTATGACAATCGCAACTCTAACTTCATTCATTGAGTTGTTGGAAAATGTTTAAATGTGAGTACATAACAGCATATTTCTGTGGTGGTATTTTTGGTTGAGGACCCAAAAACAGACTCCAAAAATGGCAGAGTTTCAAAAAGGGTTTATTGGAAAGGGAAAGGGGTTGGATGTAAAAAGGATGGGGGAAGTTGTAGATCACTGGTGATGACTTGTGGAGAGACTGACATTGCAAAAGGCCTGAGGAAAGAGAGCATGCTGGAATAAATGTGGTAAAGGGAGCACAGCAGAGAGGTGTGATATGAATTGTTCACAGTTCTAAAAAGTAAATTTATATGTGAAAAATGTTTAAGCAAATCACAGCTTTAAACAATGTTCTAAGTACTTTAAACAGAGCGTCACTGCCATTATCATTGGCTTAACATAAAGTTTACGGTGCTTGGGCCCTAATAATAAGAAAGAAACAAAGCAAAAACAACAGGGCCCTTTCCCTGCTAGCAGGGCTTGGGCCCTAATAATCATAAAAAAGAAACCTTACAAAAACAAATAAGGCCCTCGCGCCCTGGGCTCGGGCCCTAAATTAAACAAATCATGAGTCCTTTAAGTTAAATGTTCTCTGATTGACTCGAAGCTTCGACACGACAGGGTCATTTCCTCATTCCTGACATGAGTCTTATCTTTTGAAATGATTGTCTCTGTTTACTAACACGGGGAAGTATTCTCACTTTGTGTTCTGTACCACAAGTCATTTATTGAAAAAACAAAAAAACAGAAATAGGGTAAAATGCTCCCCTCTTCTGTCTGTAAGAAGCACTCCACCCCCTTTGCTGGAGAGGAGAGGAACATTCCTCAGGAAGTTTACCCTCCGCCTCTTCCCTTCATCCCTCACTCTTCCTGCCTCCGCTGATCTTCACTGATTACTGTCGACTGGGTGGGCCGATAAGAGATGCTAATGAGGAGAAGAGACCCCTTAGACGTTAAGTGGTGTGAAACTTTTTCACACACAGATAAGTTATGACAAAACTGCATCTCATATTATCAAAGAGAAAGATTATAATGATCACGACTTTTTAGATTTTTCCGGCACTCACATTCCCATTCCTACAACACATCCGGATTCAATCCAAAGGGTCAGAGATTTGATTCGATTTCTTTTACTCAGAATATGATGTTGTAGCAGCTGCCACAAGTTCCATCAGATAGCCAGTTTGTTCCAGGCAGGTCGGCTGTTTGTCAGCACGGACGTCAACGCCGTCCACTCCCGCTCGGCACACCTGCTGTCACTGCAATCATGGGACTAATCCGAAAGCTGCCGCCGCCGCTGCATGGTCTGTGGCAGAGAGAATAGCTTCCTGTCACCACGGACCGGTGACAGGCAGCACGACCCAGCGCCAGTCTTATTTGTGCATTCAACACTTTGATGTGGAGCCGGTGATTGGGCTTTTATAATGCTGCTGATGCACAAAACATACACAGAGTTTAATTCAGCAGAGTCTCACGATTGTTTTTTTGAGGTTCACGTCTGCATGTCAGGTCTGGTGGATTGATGAATATGATTGATTATCTGTCTGTTGGCTTTAAAGGTGCTTTCCTGCCCGCTGACCCCTGAATGTCAGGCAGGGCTTAACGAGGATTTTGGAAACATTTGCACTGTGTAACACGTTCACAGTGCAGATGGGAAAGATTCCCATTTAAACAACCTGTGAGAGTTCACGTCATCACTGTATGATTAAAGAGCTGGTAATGGGAGGTTTAAAATACTGAGGATTGACACTGTAACATCAGTAAACCCTGATTAAACTCAGGATTAATAAAAAAATAGTGATCAATGGTATTTGGCTGATGTAAGATGTGAATAATTGTTTGGTTTTAAAGTAATTTCAAACACTTAATAGCCAATCAGAGTTTCGTAAAAGAACTCGTACGTAATTATGATGTGGATGTTGATGTGAAAACTATTCACAAAGGGGTGACTAGTTAGGAAAACTCCCGTCTTATTTTAAACTCAATCATTCTCTCGTATTTGCATCATATTTTGGAAAACAAAGTACAGCACATTTTGTAACAAAGTTCATGTTATATTAATGGTCCCCTGGGGGGGCACAGGACAACTGCAGGAGGGGGCATGGATGATCAGGGCAAAAATTTTGACTGAAACTAGGCTCAATAATATAATTTCTGTGGAAAGAATAAAAATAAGAATTTGTTAATGCTCTCATGTTGACCTTTATTTTACTGAAATTCAACTTGGATTCTTTTTTTATCAGTTACTTCTCCCATTGTTAACTATTGATTAGAAATTGAAGAGCAGGGCTGTGGACCTTTTTGCAGCTTTAAATTGGGTGCATGCCTTTAAAAGCTTAATGTGCGTTAACATAATTGAATATTGAACTGGGGGAATGGGATCCTGGGAACTTAGGCTCTGATACGGGCGTCTTCAGTTCTAAATGAAGCACCTCATGGAAGTCAGTAAAACCACTTTGTAGACATGAAGTACACTATTTTTACAATCTAAAAGCCATTAGCTGAACTTATCTGACGTAGGTCACTTAGGTGCAAATTTATATTTGTAGGCAGGCCTTTTGTTGAGCTCCCTCTACATGCTCCACAATGATGCAGCATCATTGATTTAGCCTCATCATATTCTGAATAGAAATGAATTAAAGGATAAAACAACTGAATGCATCACTAGCAGTTAGCTTTAATCGACTTGCCCACAGCTGAGGTTGGTTTGCTTTAAATTTCACAATATAGATTTTCTCTATTTTGCTATTTATAACTAAAAGCTTGTACCTCTCCTCCAGGGCTTTAGAGGATATTTCCCATTGAATTAGCGCTTTCAGGGAAATAAAAAAGGAATTGGCTCATGTTGAGTGGCAACGAGGCATTGAAAGAAATTTTTACGCATCACAGCCAAACTTAAAGTACAAAACGGAAATCTGCTCTCAATTTTCTGCACTGTTACTTTCTGTGTTTCCTTTTCTTAAACTAATTCAGTTGCAACGTGGATGAAAAGAAGCGTAACATCAAGTGAGAAAAAACTGTTCTGTTAAACTGTTCTGAATTCTGTTAAAGCACTCAGACAAAACACTGGGAAAGGACCCCAGCTATGATCCAAGATGCTGGGAAGAACTGGTTGCTTTGTTGCCAGGATCCTATTCAAAACTGCGAAAGAATAAAAAGAAGAAAGGCAATTCAAATGCAATTTAAATAGTAAAAATCTGTTAATCCACCGTGCAGATATCCGTGTCAAGAAAAATGTCTTGCCAGCAGATTTGAGGGCTTATTTCAGGATAATAATATCAGTAGGTTGGAGGCTAAGTGATTTCAAATGATTTATCCCCGGAGACATACATTAAACAGTTGACTTTTGGCAAAAGATATTGCTAAGAACATGAAAACCCCTTTAAAGGTTCTCCTTATGTGTCACATTTTGTTATAAATATATATAGAGAGCTGTCTAACTGAGGACCCTGGGAACATAAATATCTTTCTGCTCGAATACACAGAAATGGACCCTGCCTTAAATAAAGTGTTTTCATCTTATGCCTTTGCCAGGATTTTGAGCTGAATTTTTGGCTCTAACAAATTTCAGAGGATGGAGACTGACACAGAGGAAGTGGGGACAGATGGTGTTCAGTTTAAAAAAAGCAGCATCGTGTGATATGAACCATGACATGCAGCAGACTACAGTATAAAGGAAGTGATCGTCTTATTCCTTGAAAATTTTTTCCTTTTGATACTCAAGATGCACCTTCTGCACAGTGTCAGCTTTCCTCAGGGAGCCACAGTCCTCACAAAATGTGCCTGCTCGGCTTCAAAAGTCTCTATATAGTGTCAAGGTTGGATCATTGCTGTGACAATCTTTACACTTTTGAAAAATGAGCGCCGTAATTAAGGCTTGGCCCACTCTATTGTTGAATCCTAATAAAGTCGAGAGTGTTTGCTCCGGTATGTCATGATTGGCTTTTTTTTGCAGGGGGATGAGATCCAGATGTGTGGTGCTCCTGCTACTGAAGTGAAAGAGGGCACTCGAGCTTGCACATGTGGGCATATTATGTCTCACACACTCCAAAAGTCTAAGAATAAGCTAATCCAAAATAGTAGAGAGTGCCAAAACAAGCCAGCAGATAGGAAGGAATCCGACAGCCCCTCTTCTAACGACCATGTGAGATTTATTTTTACTACCATCAATCAGGAACCGGGATCCAGCTGGGTGATTTGGATTTAATACATGTGATTACTTTTCTCTGTTAAAAGCAAGCTTGATTGAATATCTAATCAAAATTTGAATGCTGGATGGACTATCTTTGATTGTCTGCAGTAGGCGTGGAGGCACCATATTTTTCTTGTTTAATGCAATTCTGCATTTAAAATACATTTAAAGATCATATTTCCATTAAGGGAGAGTAATGTTTGTATACTGCATTGATTGGCTGCTACGCCCACTTGTGACAGCTAGACAATGCACAATATATACTGCATGGCATTATCCTAAGAACAATAGAAAGATAATTAAAGGTCATTTCAACCTGAAAAAAG
Organism: Acanthurus lineatus; assembly: GCA_029814665.1. NCBI lineage: Eukaryota > Metazoa > Chordata > Actinopteri > Acanthuriformes > Acanthuridae > Acanthurus > Acanthurus lineatus. Next base: position 24,164,918 of record JAPZDV010000022.1, read on the forward strand.
GCCATCTTAAAGAGGGGCTACGTGGAACTGAGGAAAGATAAAGGTCAGCCTGTGTCATTAACGGAAAATGGTTTCATTTTCTTCAGTGAGCTCGGCAGCACACGTAGCGTCAACCAAAGCTTGTATTTGGAGACCAAAATATTCCTTTTGTTCATTTCAGCAGGCACTGATGTGAAGTTTGAATTAATCCCTTTTATTTGGAACCAAGAATGTGAGGCAAACAGGTGACACAGTTACACCACTTTCATGTCCACTTTGTCTCCAAGACATAAGTTTCTATTCAAATGTTTTATGGGTAATTTCAAGCATGAAGAAGTTAGGATTATTTCTGGCCTATTACTAAAGGAATAGTCCACTCTAACCTCTTGCACTTTCTTGTGATTTTGGTAGAAACAGTGCATTTAGTCATTATTAGTCTAAAGCAAAAATATGTAACATGATGAGGATACAGATGGAAAAAAAGACGTCTTTTATGAGTAATTGTTTGAAATTCTTATGGGCATTTAATACTTTTCTTGAAATCCAGGAAGCACATTGGCCTCTATTCATTACAAAATGTGTACACTTATTACAACTTTGACAAAAAAAGAAAATAAAAATCTTATATTTGTTTTTTTCCTTAGAGTTTTAAACTTCCTCTTAAGCCAACAGATAGTTTTGTACTCGAAAGACTTTGGATGGAGTGACGAGTGTGTGTTGAAAGAAATGTTTTTGAAAAACTTGACATGTCAGGTGTCAGACTTTGTTAATTTGACCCCAAATTCAATGAGAAACAAGGTGACATAACTATACTAACCTTAAGCTATATGTGTCTGTCTGGTTGGGGCATAAAACTCACTGAAACTGCATTTTTGTGTCCTGTAGTTCCAATCTTTTAATCCTTCTTCCTTATGCATGGTTGTTTCAGACCAAACCAAGCATTGCTGCGATGACTGCAGGTTAGTCTGAAGGTGTGTCGGCCTATTTTACAGATGCAAAGTCCGTATTTTTACTCCTTCGTGGCAGCAGGGTTGATCAGGATCTGACTGGTTGGCAAACGCAGTTTCTCCAAAATTTAACCATGCTTCAACTTTGCTGCTGCAAATTATTTAAAATAAAATGTAGTAAAACCTTTTTCAAAGTGTTGGATCCCCCTTTTCTCGTGACGTAACTGCAGCTCAAACTCAGTTCACACACGCACACGCACACACACACCATTAGACTTTGTTGTAATACTTGTCGGTATTCATACATAATACTTGCTTGTTTTACCCTGCGTTTCACATTATCTAAATCCAGACACCAAATTGTAAAGATGTTTTGGTTCTCAGAGGACCACACAAAACGAGAACAAAGTATGTTTGCCTCCAGCTTTTGGGTCAGTAGAGATCTAGCATATTGTAGATGAACACAGAGGAAAGAATGCGTCTGAGCTTTGTCATTTATCAGCAAGGCACTAACAACTGTGCAGCTTAAATAACTTAATGGCTCAATTATTTTAGCAAAATGGTCACCACATGTTTAAAAGTGTGGTTACATCGATTCCAAGACATTAGCTGTGTTAAAATGAATGTCCTGTACTCTGTAAACAAATAATCATGCATACATACATTGTCCAAGAGAGATATGAGCGTAATATGAATCAACCGCCATGTTTGTCTAACAGTTCAATTATGCGTTAAAGTATGTAAACTACTTTCAGTAGAAATGTAAAACACATGTACTTGGTGCTTGATTAATCATCTGTGCTGCACTGTTGGTGAGGAATCTGGAAATGAATAAGAAAAAATGGCCCCTGTGGAGCTTTACCTGTCTGCAAATAACCAAAGGTTCATAAAAGAGTGAGAAAAGGTTTCTTTCGTCACCCAAAACATGCTTACAAATACAGCTTTCCTTCTAGAGATAAGAAATTATTGTTGGTAGTATTTTCCTTGATTCATGCTTTGTCAAGTTGATGGAAAGTGGGGAAAAAAAGCTCATAATGTGCATGTGATCAGTGAGGAAAGAGTGACCCCTGCAGGCGAAATTGTCACATTTGTAGATGCAGTCAAATGAGGTCTCTCATTTTTTTAAAACCTACTTAGAAATTGTGTATTTTTATGATATAATAAATGAAATGCAACTATTTTGGTTATTCAAATATCATTTAAAAATTAAACCAAGAAATAGAAACAGTTTTTATTTCAACACAAAGTTTCTCTCAGGATTGAAACCTCATGTTGGCTTACTGCACATCCACAAGTGGTTTTCTGAATTTGTTTGATACATTTTTATTTATAAGAGGAGACTAAAAGATTCAGTTTTTAAAACAGATAAGTTAAAACTTTGATAAATGAGGAGTAGTGTGTACACATAACAGAAAAGATGCCCAACTATGTAAATGTCACGGAGCAGAGTTTTATCTCAGCTGAACATGCTGGAATACTTATAAATTGTATCTCTGTTTACATGAAATTACTATAAATATTAAAATGAACCCATGAGGTTGACACGGCTCCCTGTGCTGAGTTCTTGTGTCATGTGTCAGCGTGGTTTTTACATACTCTGCGTGTGTTTATCGTGTGATAAGGCAAATTAAAACCAAATGTGATTTAGACTTAAAAACTAGTCAAAGCGCATTCAAGTAGGGTTGCACATAAAGTTCAACATTCCTAACAGACTGACTGCTGCATGATTGCAAATAATGATATCAGCAGGCTTGACTTGATACGGGCAGAAAAGAGAATGGTTCATTTAACCATTTCATATCCTTAATTCTTATCAAAGAAAAGGAAAAAACAAAAAAAAGAAAGGAAAGGAAATAAAATGAAAGAGGAACAAAAGGTTACAACAACATTAAATATTACAAATCTCCTTTGTAAAGACTGTATGACAAGCATAAAATGAATATTTTTTAGCAAATTACAGCTCACAACAAGGAAGCACAAAGAAAAAAGGAAAAACAACAACAAAGTATAAATCATCTGTCAATTTAGTTTAGCAGACGGCTAAAACAAGTTGTTATCAATTCTCAACTCATATATAAAAGAACAATTAGAATCAGTGGGATTCCTGTAACTCAGCTTTCATATTTTTATGTATGTGATTCCTGATACACGAGCTCTCTCTGGACTCTGGTTTTTATGTCTTTTTGACCTAAAAAAATAAACCTCTGAGGTTTCAAAATGTCTTAAAATATACAACATTAAAAAATATGTCAACTCATGCAGGTATTATGACAACATATTGCCCAGTAGAGCTGTCCGTTTTTATTGTGCCACTATAGTACATTACTCCCTGACATTGCCATGTTCACTCTTTTATTGTCCTTACTAATAACCATCCCTTGGCAACACCATGTGTTCATCCGTCTCACTCCCTGTAAATTAGGTTCAGTGTGACACAGCTCTCCCTCAGCTCTCTGTCAGATGTGCCCACTGCCTTTATCTTTTACTGCAGGAATATTGTAATTTGTTTAGCTTTGAGTTTTCAACAAAGTCATATGATGGAGAAACATGTTGCTTTGTATTATTTTTACCCTCAAGAAAAGGGAGCCTTCGCTAATGGACCAGTGGGAACACAAAGAAAGAGGAGAGGGGCTGTTCATTGCAGGGACAAAACAATATATGCTTTTTTAAAAAGGCCTTTTATTAATTCTAGCACACAGCTTTATTGTGGATTTGATTGGTTGCCTAGGCCAGGATATTTTTTAGTCTTGTTTCAGGTTTGTAAAGCATTTAAATACTCTGTTTTTGAATAGGACTGTATATTTATTTTATCATTATCAGAGAATCTAAACAGGGCTAGCTCTGTGTTTTTAAGTGCTTGCATGTATACACAAGTAAACAGCAGAGTAAAACAAAGAACTAAATCTAATTTAAAACTGTCAAAATAAAAATGTGCATCTTACTAGGCAACATAACATTAAGATTTAAAACCTTACAAATTAAAAAAATATCATTGCACCATAAAAATATGCTTATAATCAAGGCAACTTTTCAAGAAGAAGGCCGGATTGATAGGCAACTTTTCAAGAATTTGGGCCCCGTTCGGTTTTTTGTATTGCGGACCAGATGCTGAGGGAGGACTGGACCAGACTGACAGGAAGTCGTTGTTCATCTGACCAATCACAACACGAGAAGCCCCGCACCGTCCCAGCAGGACGGAGTCCGCAGAGAGAAGCTGGAGAGAGCACCTCTTATTAGCATCCAGTCTGTTTGTAGCTATGTTAGCTCTGTCATTAAGTTAGTTGACCAGCTTCCTTACGGACGCCTGGACGCACAAAAGCAGCGGAGGTCTGTAATTTTTTTTTACTCCGAAACAGACAAGGGGACAGCTGGTGAACTAAAACACATTTCGGATTAGGATATCGGCGGAGACTGGAGATGTTTAATAAGCTGCATTGGACACTAAGGACCTACCTGGCTGCCAGCCTATCAACTGACAGCTGTCACCGCACCTAGCTGCTTAAGCTAGCTAGCTAGGTGAGCTAACGGCTAACAAGTGGGGTTTTTTTCTACGGGCTAATTTAGCCAGCAAGTGCTGCTCTTGGTTCAGAGTGGGAATCGACGACTTCCGCATGAACCTTATATCTTATTATTTTCTCAACAATATTTGACTCCTCCTGCTGTTCAAAGTATGAGTTAACCAAGGAGCGTCGGACGGCAGCCTTTGGGGTATTTTGAGGTCTAGCTGGTTAGCTAACATTAAGCTTAAAGCTAGCTTGGTGCATTCATTCAATTATTGAAAAACTGCTACAGCTATTAACGTTACACTAACCCCTCAACGAACAGGATCTGGTAATATCCAGTTATTGTTGTTGTTACGTTATTGATACATTTTGGACTTGAACGAGCTTTGGATAATATCTGACGGGATGAAGAAATTTTTTGATTCTCGTCGGGAGTTGGTGAGCTCCGGGCCTGGCTCCGGAGTCGGTGGAGGAGGCGCTGGTTCCGGCGGCGGTGGCAGCTTCATCGGACGGGTCTTCACCATCGGACGATATCAAGTGACCGTCGAGGAAATTGTCGCTGAAGGTGAATTAATGTTATGTAGCTTTTTGGTGTGTGGATCATATACAAGGGTCGCAAAAAAACATGGTTAACACAGTTCCACAATCTGGACTGTAAGCATATTGTTGTGAGGATGAGCAGACAGGTAACATTAGTTAATGACAGGGCCTTATTTCGTTGGGCCATGGCCCAGTTAGTGCTCCTCCATAATAATACACTATCCTCCTCTATCTATGTCATAGGTAGGAAAGGCAGTGGTGAAGCTTACTGGCAGAAGGCTATAACATATACATTATCAGTTGTGACCACCCCAGCAAGCTGTTTGTTTACTTGCCAGGTGTCCTTGCTCCTATCAGACTTTTTATTTGTGGCCTGAGCTTGCGTCTGTGCAAGTTAATGATCACTAAAGTGGGGAGAAAACAAGATTTCAGGGCTGAACATTCATGTATGGGAAAGGGTGTGTTACACAGTTGAAAGTTGTACAGATTGACTTTCTCACATCACCGCACTCTTTACCTTAAGGCTGGGAGGAACACTGTACAACTTGATTTTCTACTGTGTTGTAAAGAACCAAAGCCATGTTGAGTCATCTCTTTTAGTATTTGTAGAGGGAGGGACAAGTCACTACAACAGATTTTAGAAGTATAGATGTAATGATATATGTTATATTTTGGATTTTTCAAGTACAAAGTGGGTGGATGAAATTAACAAACTCAAGTGTCAAAATATTGATAACTACTGAAGCTTCCACTAAATTTGAACGCTAATCATTTTTTGAAAAAAAATCATCAATGTTTTTATGATGACTTTGTGTGTAAAGGCTAAGATTAGATCAGCTAGAACAGTCTGAAAGTTATGAAAGTTAGATCACATTGCTGCACATTGCACATTGCTAACCCTTTGAAACTAAGAAAAGACAATACTTATACCATATCATGTTATAATGGTATTCAAAAAAGGTGGTCTCTAGCAGAACATATTTAAACAGGCTTTATGATAGAAGTTTACAGGTTTCCCATGGTCATTTGTCTTTGTAATCAGAGTCTGCCATGCTCTGTTAGCCAAGAGCGCCTGTTGCTAAATAATAGATGAAAGATGACTGATTAATTCATCAGTACTATAGATGGGCCCCATCTGTTTGGCCACACAGTGGCTTTATGAATGGGCAAGAGGTCTAACCTCAGTCCTGCCCTGCACTGAAATGTCATTGGAAACATTATGTGGAATTTTCTCTATCAGAGGGAACTTGTCATAGTTCTCTAATCAGCTCCTGAAAAACTTTGGACTTTAAGCTGACATTCACCTGAGAGAGGCACCATTGAGTTTGGTAACAAATGGTTGAACAATGGTTCAAAATGAATAATTTCCCCAATATTTTCATTCTTTCATAGAATACATGTTGGAATGTTTTTGTGCAGATCAAAAATTTTCACTCCAGCAGTGGACCTGCTGCTTGCAATGTGACTCCCCCCAGTGTTACTAAACCTATTTATTCAGATGGTTTTGGTTGTACTCTGAGCTTTTAGTTTCTATTAGCTGGTTCCATTTGGAAATGTTTTTTTTCCCTTCTGTCTACTCCCTCTGTTGTCATTGTCAAGCTCTGTTGCCTTCAGCTGAGAATAAACGTACTTTTCAAAAAATACGGACAAAAGCAGTGAGAGGGACATAAAGTGCTGGCTTTTGTAGCTTCAGGCACAACAGTACACTTTTGAAATCATGTCATTGTTGTAGTTTTTATTTTAGACATTTGTGCTTTAGGCAGATGTCTGTGATTTGTTCTCAGCTAGTTTTCTGAGTATTTTCTGAGTCACATTAACCGTAACCCCCATTTATAGGTCAAAATCATCCATTTTTCTGTGCATTAACTTTCTTAAACTTTGACTGAACCCTTCATGCTCATTTTTCTCCAGGAAGCGAGACTGCTTTTTTGTTGTTGTTGTTGTTGTTGCTGTCATTGCTGTGTAACCCTGCAGCAAGCCTGTTTGTAAACAGCATAGTAGTCAAGATGTGTAGTAATCCTAAGCCTAGATGGTAGTTATGTAAGTTCCATTACACTGATGACGAACTGTGACCAAACACTCTAACTATTCCCTGTGCTTTTCCTAGCGCTACCCAAAGGTGTATTTTTGTGTGCATTTGCTTGAGTGTGTATGCATAAGCTAGAGTGGTATAATCCTCACAGTCAGTTACGTCAAACAGCAGTGACTATTTGTAGCTGTACTTACAATTATTTGTTCCCACTGTCTACTGAGATTGTAGACCACTGCTAAGTGTTGCTTGGGAAGGCTGCTAATCCTTCTCATTTCTAACAGACATCTCAGATTAGGCGGTGCGAGTCAGCGGGGGCTCAACTGTCTGACTCTGACATACCACACCACCCACACAAGGCCTGTGTTTTAAGTACTCCTGGAGTGTGGTTCTTTCTCTTTATTCTGACTCAGGATAAGGCTTAAGTTAGTATGATAATATTTTCATTGAACCCACTTCAAAAACACATTGTTCCTCAGTGTCTTAATAACATTAATTACTCAGCCAAGTGCTTTGCCTGTATAATGTCTCTTGGTGCAGCACTGTGTTTGACATTTGAACACCTCATAGTAAAATTTCCAGTATTAAGTTTAAAGCCAATGAGATCAGTGAAATTTGTTACCATCCACGGTGACCTAGCTCTACCCTTTGGCATGCAGGATGGAGCATTGAAACACATGCGATTTCATAGGTGAGAGTTATTGTTTCTATTAGACTTTTGATCCACCTGGTCAAAATTATTTCTTTTTTTTCTAATTCCCATCATAATTTTGAGCTTCAATAATTATTTTTTATTAATATGACTCAGACTAATGTGACCCATGGCAATCTTGATCAAACAACACCCAAACCAGTCACGTGGAGCTATTCATGGCTTACCGATGCCAGCTGGATGAGTCAGCTCAGTACATGGCATTAACACAAGCTGTGAGAGAAAAAAAATCTGTGAACAGAAGAGCTGCAGTAACAACAAAATTCAGACCTTTTCAGCGAAAGCTGCCAATATTGTCAACAGAAAATCAAGAGAGAACCAGATATAAGCTGAGTGCAGTTCAAATCAGCTCATGAAACTGTGGTACAGTCCACACTCCAGTATAAACCAAACAGAAACTGTTGACTTAATTTTTATTGCGCAAGTTATAGATATTGGAAAAGTTTGAAAAAAGAGCTTCATGTATAAATAGTATCTCACTTTTGCTTGAATCAGGTATATTTATGCATATCTGCTGACAGAAATATGTGTTATATCCATCTGTGTGGTTGATGGTGGTTGAGTTGATGAACAGTCATCTTGTTGGTTTCCCCATGTGTCAGCATCACAGCAACCAAAGGTGGTATGATGAATTCTTTCACTTCCTGTATCCCACGTCAGTGTTTTTCTACTTCTTGCATCCTTCTCCTCAGCACAACTGCTGACTCACACGTTGCTATTTCAAGCTCCTCTTAACCAGTGGGCCAGCCAGCCAGCTACGCACTTATCATATTCAGTAATCCTTTTATGCACTCCTTTCCTTGCCTCATTACCGTGATAACATGAAATATATATGTAGATCTATACATTAGTCTAGCAGAAGCCAGTTCCATTATGCCATTATTCCATCAGTCAGCCTCATTAGCAGCCAGGATTAAGAGATGTCTGATCTGTCAAGGTCAGAGAACAGCTAAGGGATGCTCTGCAGGAAGACAGTCAGTTATAATTGAAAATGATATCTCATTTTGCAACCACAATGATTTTAATTGACATCCAACACTTATATCACCAATAATAATGGTATTATTAATATTGTAATACTGGTAATAATTCTTGGATACACTGGTACACGACCACAGAATATCACCACCCAACAGGGACTGTAGTAAAGAGACATTGATCCAGTTTTGATAAAACTAAATGTCTAATGTTAGAAAAATAGTAAATCTTTATTTCTGGCATTGCAGCTTCTATCATTAAAAGTCCAAAATGCAGTAAAACAGAATCTTTTGAGAAAGTAGTTCTGGTTTAAAGCAAACTGAGTTGATGTTGTGTTTTGAAATTTGAATGTGCTCGCTGACTTTTCTCCTTCTGTATGTCTCTTCTCATTGCAGGAGGTTTCGCCATAGTTTTTTTGGTGCGGACTCATCAAGGCCTGCGTTGTGCACTAAAAAGGATGTATGTCAACAATGAACATGATCTGCAAATTTGCAAACTGGAGATACAGATTATGGTGAGTGAGACCATCCAGTGACAGCTGAGCACAGTAAATTATGTTTTATCACTGATGTTACCAGCAGATGGTCTTGTTATCATATGTTAATGTTTAATCGTTTGCATTTTGAGGTGAGAGGGATCAACGGCATTAGTAAAATGCACCCTAGGGTAAAATAACTTTCCACGCAGGAAGATATGGAGTAGAGGTTCAAATCAGGTGCCTTGTACTCTGAACATGTCAAACCCTGAATGCTAAATTAAGTGTGTTCTTTAAGGACAGACACTGAAAATCCCCTGAAAATACTCTCTGACTCAGGAATAACGATGATAACACAGTTGAGCTCACAATATTTGCATTGTAATGAATGTGCTTTAAACAATGGAATTTTGCTGGAGATGTTAAATCAGTCTTAAATCAATCTTTGCCAGCTTAGCTCCTTTGCTCATCTGTTTACCAGCAAGAGTCCTTACTGTAAATGAAACTAGGCAGTTCCTGTGGCCACACCCTGGGTAGCATGACTATCACTCGATTGTTATCGTCATGACTTCCTGACCTTTGTCATAGAATCAGCATCTAAAAAAGCCAAATAATAAACTAATCACTTGCAAAAATTGATGTATTTTTGTAGTCAACTAAGCAAAATGTCTAAGGAATATAAAATCTATGAAAACTTTGCTATCTGTGGTTTGTCACTGTTGCTATCTCTGTGTTTGTTTACACAGAGGGACCTAGTGGGCAACAAAAACATAGTTGGTTTCCTGGACTCCAGCATAACTGCAGTTGGAGCTGGCGATGTGTGGGAAGTCCTAATCTTAATGGACTTCTGTCGAGGTAAATCTACCCACCCCCATCCCTTTCTGTCTCTGTTGAAGTCAAAGCTTCTTTACCCTCGGCTTCTCACAGCATCCTGTTCTGCTCAAAAGGCAAATGTTCGACCAATAGCTTTCCTGGTCAATAGAACTTTGTCTGAGTCGATACATAACTGAGTGGTGTTTTTAATGGAAAGTTTAAATTTTAAAATGTGCAGCTGTTAAAGCCCCACAAAACTATTCTTCATCCTTTTATATTTTCTATTTTTAAATAAAAGTGTTTGTTTATCTGTAAAAAGCAAAGCTGGTGTTGCTGTGAAAACAAGTACATTGAAGTCCTTGATTTTTTTTAGAGCTTCTTGAAACAGTTTGGCTAACGTCATTAAGAACTCCCATGAGAGTCAACAATTTTCAGTATACAGTAAACACCAGATGAAAGTGAGCTTTAGTTTTTACTGTAGATGTAGATATAATTTCAGTCCTTGTTTTAACCATTTATGTAAGTTTATTTTTTGCAAGTACAAAAATGGATGAAAATGGGGAAAAAACAGACAACTTTTAACACAAACTAATTCATAAATGCATTCTGTGTATAAAGACGGATATTAGATAGGGCATTGTGAGCTTTGCATCAGCTGATATTTCACTGACTCTTTTTTGACCAATTTTTTATGCAGGCGGGCAGGTGGTAAACCTAATGAATCAGCGGTTACAGACAGGCTTCACAGAGGCTGAGGTGTTACAGATATTTTGTGACACATGTGAGGCAGTCGCTCGTCTCCACCAGTGCAAGACTCCCATCATCCATAGAGATCTCAAGGCAAGTCTAATAATTTTTCCGATCTGCACATCCCACTCGCTTCATAACGCTGCTTAATTGATGCCCACGCTAATTATTTGGAAGTAATTTATTGTGACATTGTTGTTTACCTCATGTACCAGCAGCTCTGACAGGTCTTGATTTGTCTTCCTCGTGTAGGTGGAAAATATTCTTCTGCATGACCGGGGACATTATGTGCTCTGTGATTTTGGAAGTGCCACTAACCGCTTCCAAAACCCACAAACAGAAGGGGTGCCAGTCGTGGAGGAGGAAATCAAAAAGTAGGTTTTCTTACTTCTTTATCTCTTTTATCCTTTCTCTTGTTAAAATAAGAAGCTCATTGGTCTGCTGTTCAAACCAGGTACACTACTTTGTCATACCGCGCTCCTGAGATGATCAACCTCTACGGTGGAAAGATCATCACAACAAAGGCTGACATTTGGGTGAGAGGAACTGTGTTTATCACCGTTACACTACACTGCGATCACTGTATGATCAGGTTATAGTAAATAAAAAGTACACAGATTCACATTTTCATGAAGTGTCCGTGTACTCTTGTCTGTACAGGCCATGGGTTGTCTGCTCTATAAGCTGTGCTACTTCACTCTTCCTTTTGGAGAGAGCCAAGTAGCTATCTGTGACGGAAGTTTCACAATCCCAGACAACTCCCGCTACTCTCATGACATGCACTGTCTCATCAGTAAGTTACCCCGATCTTTAGAATATACACATAGCTCCTACATGCAGCGTGTGCATCCTGTCTGTGCAGTTTAGGGTTAAACATGTGGTATGGTGAAATTCTTTAACCACGCACCATCCACCCTAAGAGCCACCTACAGGATGAAAAAAAACACACAAAATGTCAAGAAAGGAACTATTCTTAAACTTATTTTGTTTAACTAAGCAGTAAAACAATACATATCCTGTGATGGAGTTTCTCAATAAACTTATCCATTTACTAATGTCTAACATATACTTTGAATAACTCAGTCCAAATGCAGGTAAAGTTTAAATGTAAGTTTTCGTGTGTCTTACATAAAATAAACATCTGTTCCCAGGATACATGCTGGAACCTGACCCAGAAAAGAGACCAGACATCTACCAAATATCCTACTTTGCCTTTAAACTTGCTCGACGAGAGTGTCCAGTCCAAAATGTACATGTAAGTCTCCGTGATGAGGAATGCCATGAATTTTAGATGGGAATATGCTTTATGGTAACCGTTAAACACTGACTAATGGATCAGCTCTTTTTCTCTTATATTTAAGGCTCATGCATGCACCCTGCATGCTGTGGTTTCAGTTCTGTTTATGCTTTCTAGAAAAGTAATCTAGGGCATGATGATATTGGAAAGAAGCAATACTTTCTAGTTTTTGCCTCTTGGCTGCCCTCCATTCATCATGCTTTTTAATGGATTTACCAAATAGCTCAGTGTTTTGGCTTCTGATTCAGTCGAAGTTTGACCTCATTCCGTAAATATTGATTATTAGAAAGGAAACAAAAACGATTCAGTGATAGAAATGCAAATCAGTACAGGAGTGTAGCTGTGACACTCAGAATGTTTTCATAATTCAACACTGATTAATAGAAATCTTGACTATTTGGTTTGATTATAAAGTAAAAATGCCAAATCTCTTTTCTGTTGTAGAATTCCCCTATTCCTGCAAAACTTCCTGAGCCTATCAGAGCCAGTGAAGCAGTGGCCAAAAAGAGTCAAACCAAAGCCAGGTGAGAGAGAGGCAAAACATTTGAGTGTTATCATTTTGAGAATCTTCCACATCACCAGTGAGTTTTCTCTTCTCCTCCCATCAGGCTCACAGACCCCATCCCCACCACAGAAACCTCAATCGCACCTCGGCAGCGACCCAAGGCTGGCCAGGCTCAGCCTCAGCCCATATCAGGCATTCTTCCCATCCAGCCAGCTCTCACCCCACGCAAAAGACCTAACATGGCCGCAGGAGCACCTCAGGCAATCGGTAGGAGTAGCTCTGTGATACATCTGTATGTCAGTGATAAGATCATTCTTGCTCTGTGATATGGGCCAGTTTTTATGGTGAAAGTTACAATCAAAGTGACATCTTATATTGATTTCAGCATAGTGACTCTGAAGCCCATAAAGGGCTTGTATTCCATGAGGTTCAATTAGCCCAACCTTAAAAGGCTTTTAATTGTCTGTCTATGAGTCTGTCAATATTCGTAATTGGATAGTGTTGTTCATCTGTGGCCAACGTGCAGAGATGTGATGAACTACAGCAGTGTGTTTTTATGTGCTGTTCTGCCTCATGTGTTTACAGGGTCTTTAACTAGCAAGTGTTTGTAGTTTAAAATGTATATTTGTTGAAATAAATATTAAAAGCATAACCATATATATAAGAGAAAATGACAAACTTTTGCATTTGTTTGGCCATATCTTTTTGCTGCATGAATGAATTCATTGTTACCTTATAATATAGTAGAATATTATCTTGTTTTTGTCATCAGATAGGAGATTAGGCTGTAAAACATCAGTTTGCCTGGTTGTTACCAGTCATTAAATGGTCCTACTTGACATCAGTGATGCCTACAATCACACACAGGGGAAAAAAAAACTAGTTCATCATTCATTTTTACAACATTTCAGGAGCTTGTGTGCGTCAGGAGTTTGTGTGCTCGACACTTAAATAAAAACAGGACTCTATCAAAATTTGGACTCCTCGATTTAGTGGAAATGTTTTGCTGATGTGATAATTATAGGTCTATTGACTTCTCATCTGTCATATTTTCCCTCCAGGTGTTGGTATCAATGTCCCTCCTCCAGCTGCGGCTGCTGTCCAACTGGCTCAACAGACTCCTGCTGCACAGGCTACACCGCAGGCCGCTCAGACCGCCAACATGCAGCCACAGGCTACACCACAGCATCAGCAGCTCCTCATGAAGCAGCAGCAAGCCTCGGCCTTCCTAAGCCCACAGGGTAACCAGCAGGTAGGCATCCTGGCAGAGTGAGAATGGTCACATTGAGTAAAACTGATGTCAGCTGACGAATGGTGTGTGATAGTGCTGCGTAAACATGTTGACTTTATTTTCAGGCACAACCATCTAATTTTCAAAGAAAGCAAACAGTATCAGAGCTTTTTCAAGAAAACAGTTCTCTTCCTAGAAAGTGTTTCGTAGTTGAAAACTTCTGTATGTTGATGTGTGGAACTGACTGTCTGCAAAATGAAGGCTCCAATGTTTTTACTTTGATTAGCTGCAAATAACTACAATACAGACACAGTATCACAATATCACAATCAATGCAACTACACATGCTAATTTCTGCATTGAGCTCTTGATGAGCCATAATCTTAGAAATACAAACAAATGCTGTGGGGCTGCATGTGTTTGTATTTTACCATTGATTTTGTTTGTCTTGTGGTTTAGACTTTAAAATTAGTTGCTGTGATTTCGGAATGTTTCTATTCAAATTTCCTCAAACAGACCTTCAAATGTTTGATTTTTCCCTCTGAATTTTTGCCTGAGTCAGCCTTTTCCTGGTGCAAAATAAGTTCTCCTAAATGTTGGGGCTCAATGTAGTTAAATATTGCATACAATAGTATTCATCGGTGATGTATTTTTGCAAACAGAATCAGAACTTTCAGAGACAGAAAACTGTTTATTATAACCTAAAATGTTTGAGTAAATCTATTTCCACCCTCCTTCCTCCACTTCAGTCTCTCTGTATCTGCCTCCTTTCTTATGTCCCACATTTTCTCTTGATTTCCTTAGTGTTCTGTCAGAAGGGTAAAAAATAAACCCTGAAAAGCACTTCATGCCATTAAAGGCTGCTGAATTTGTCAAGAAGCTATAATTCATAGAGGAAACCTGGGCCTTCCTCATGCTTGGTTGTGTGATATTCCAATGTAGCATCAACTGGTACAGAACCTCCATCAGCAATAACAAACAGCATCTCAGGCGTCTACTCTTTTGCAGTCCAAAGCTAAACCTGTTCATCCAGTTGTTACCCGGCAACTGCACCAGCAACATGCCGCTCCTGTCCATGAAACCTCAGCCTCCCATCTGACCCCCATCCCTGAATCTGCACCCATTGGTCCTGCTGCTGACCCAGAGGTCGTGGTAACATCCTGCTCCTGTTGCCGTCTCTTGCTCTTCTGGGTCAAGGAGTTGATGAGTTGATTACGAACTTGTCTCTAACCAATCACACACAACTATTTTTTACTTTTTCTCTTCTGGGACATGTGGGAGACAGAACTGCTCCCAGATATTAAATGGGACAGTGTGGATGCCATGTAGTTAGGAATATTTCCTTTAATGCTGTCTTTATTAGAAAGACACTGCTGTTAGATAATCTATAACTGTAATCATGCCATAACCAAATCATTTAGCATAACATTGTGAACTGCTTCTGTCTAACACTTTCTTTATATTCCACCAAAATTCCCTTCTTCATGATTTGTTGACCCTATTCTGTATATTTTGTCTTTGCAGTACCTTGATTCAAGTATCTGTATCTGAATCCTGACCTCCTTTTAACATAGCAGATTTTCTCTCTTTTTTTGTGGTTTTCAAGAAATTTAAAGTCCATCTTCCTTTTCAGATTGTCTTTCTTCCAGTGGATCTTACTTCCCTGATTTTAGTTGTTGTTGGTCTGATTTGTTTGTTTCTCTTCATGCATTGATCTAAAATTAGCTTTACTAGCATCAAAGACATTTTCCCTTATGTTGCTCCTCTTTGCATTTTTCTCCTCCAAACAGACGACTGGCCGAGGGATTAACAAAGTCGGCTCCTTGACACCCCCCTCATCTCCAAAGATGGCCCCTAAGAGTGGCCACAGACGCATCCTGAGCGATGTCACTCACAGTGCCGTGTTTGGGGTCCCAGTCAGCAAGTCCACTCAGCTTCTGCAGGCAGCAGCAGCTGAAGCCGGCCTCAACAAGTCCAAGTGAGCAGAATTAACTCCCTTCAGTGATCTGCGGATGAACTGTCCTTTCATTGCTGTGAGCTGAGAGATAGACAGTCCATTCATATGACAGAACCCCGAAGGAGGATAAATGACCCTTTTACATCCCAGAGAATCCAGCTTAAGAAGAATCCCTCGATTCAGTCTTTAAATAACCCTGTTCACTCGCTCTTATTTGCATACATCAGTAGGCCAGTGTCCACAGACTTTTCACCCATGATCAGGTTTCACCACGCACTCATACCACTGTTTATGTTTACACCTCCGTGTGCTGCAGATCGGCCAGCACTACTCCTTCTGGCTCCCCCTGCTCGTCCCAGCAGAGTGTGTATCATCCAGGTGATGGTGAAGCACAAGCAGCCCATCCTGCACCCAGCACTCAGCCCAGCTGGAACCCCTTTGGGGATGACAACTTCTCCAAGCTAACAGCAGAGGAGCTGCTCAATAAAGACTTTGCAAAGCTAGCTGAGAGTAAGTCCAACATGTTTACTGTACACATACACCTGCAGCATATGTAAATAGTTGGACGATATAAAAATACTCACCACTTTGCTTTTTCTTTGTGCACAGCTGCTGCACCAGGAGAGAAGGTCACAGGCTCCAGTGAAAATCTTATCCCAGGGCTCAACGCTTTTCCTGGTAAGGCTTTGACGAATTCTTCTCAGTATGCCGTCTCATTGCTTTGCATACATGATTTTCCAAACAGCTTTTCTGTCAGTGATTTATCAGTAATCAAGAGGAAATTTCATCTACATCGCATCATTTGTCAAACAATCATTGGTGTTACCTTTGTTTTTAATCCATCAGCCTCTCTTGCTCACAGGAGCAGCTCCAGTCTGTAGATGCATTGCTCTTTTTTTGGTTGCACATTAGTCTTTAGTGTTGATAGGCTTTTACTTAGCGTGTGACCAGTCAGATGGTGTTGTGTATTGAACAGAACAAAACTGTCTTTCAAATAAACTGGAACTCAAATGTCCAGGACTGATTATACGGACATTGTCCAGAGTTTTGCCTTCCCACATATGGGACACAGCTGGATATCCATGTCAGATATGCTCTTCCATACTGAATGAGCTCCACAGGTTTAGGCAAGGCATCATCAACACACTCTCCTTGTCGCTGTGAGCTTTCTGAACAGCAACCTGCTCTATTCACACAACTAGACATTAAATGGACTTTGTAAGAGGGAGCTGACAGGGTAAAGACTGTGTCTGATGCAGCTAAATCATATGTTTTCATTCTCACAAACAGCTCCTGCACAGAATGACAAGATAAGTTCAGGGTTGCAGTGCATGTGTGAAAGAGAGACAGCAGCATCGGAGCCAACGTAGCTCTTTTTTTAGTTCATCTAGGGATAACAAGCAGATTTTTTTAGCCCCCAACTACCAGTTGATTGTTTGAAGAGTCAAATTTCAGTTGACCAAGATTTTCCTTGATTGACTCCAGCCCCAATGTTGAGAGAGGTGGAATTCAGTCCTTTGACAGGATTTTGTCGTCTTTTCATGCATGTTGCTGTCTTGACAACATCATTAAAGGGTTTTTTGTGTCCCATCCTCTCTCTTCTTCTTCTGTTGTACATGCTCCCTTCATTTGTTTTCCTCCATGTTTATTCACTATGTAGTGTTAAGCTAAAAGACCTGCAGACATCATGAGTTCAGCTTCACCATGTTGACCCTCTCTGACCCTTTTAATCCCAATCTGACAGCACAAGTGATTTTGTTGTGACAACACGACACAGAACGAGCTGTGCCTGTGATGCTCTCAGGCCTTTGGCTCTTGAACAAATATATTCTTAGAGCCTATGAGTCACTTTTTTTTATTTACCAAAGGGGGTTTCCTGGATAAAGCACTTCCCAGAGGTTAGTTTATGAGTGCTAGTTTTGGGTTTTGGATTTGTACTCACTCATATCTTGTTGACATAGCGAGCAGCCTCACAGTGGCTCCTTGTCAGCCTCCATGAATAGCGACCGTAGCTACAGCTAGATTGCATCTCATTTGCAGATCTGTGCTTTGGCTGTTGCCTGGTAACGCAAGGACACATTCTCCTTTGTTAATTGGATTGCCCCACTGCAGGAGGAGCCTGCTTACCAGTTGCCTTAAGAACAAGAGAAAGTTCAGCATGCTGCCTTGTTAAAATGACGACCCCGGCCATTTATGTCCTCATCTGTTTAGCATTTTGCCCTTTTAGCAATGCTAGCTTCTTACCTGTGCCCCCTCTTTTACGTAGTTGCTGTTTAAGGCCTGAACTGACAGGATAAAAATGTCGAGGCTATTACATAATCAAGCTGTGGTTAATCTTCTCTACCCAGCCTAAGCCGTCTCTTTGACTCTGCATCACTCAAATAGGATGCACACGAGCAAACGCAGTCTTTTGCTGGTTGTGCAGAGAGCTTCATCTGAGCTGTATTTAAGATAAAGACAGCTGTGGAATTAATTGAATTCAGTACTGTATTTCATTTTTAGTATTACATGTGTTTTCTATTGACTTTTTTGAAAGAATTTTGGATTCATAAAAAGCTTTTCATCAGTGTTGGCCTCTTTCCTCTAGTGAAAGGGGCAAAAGGTCACATCTGCTGTGCCATTTTCTGAGCCAACACATTCCTTGTCTAAGACCCCCCCCAACCCCATTTTGCCCCATAGCAGTTTCCTGTAAGTATTGGCTGTGGTAAAAAAAAGTCAGCAGTTTTGTTGTTTCATGCATGGACTGTATTTCATTTTAATCAAATTAGTTGTTCCTCATTTTGTTTTAGGTTCATAATTTTAAGTAAATTACAGAGTTTTTCTATTTAAAAGGTTTTGGTGAAGCCAACTTAACATCTTAACAACTACTCATGTGTCTGTGCTTGGGCAAAAATGAATTAGGAATGTTGTCATATGGACAATGATGGTGTATTGAGGTAATTTATGACCATTGAGAAGAAACTCACTGAGTGCTGTGGCTTGTTTTGTATAATTAAATGTTTGGTGTTGAAGTTTGTACGTAAAGAGTTTGAAAATTCTGTGTTATTTGCAGTAATTGTTTGGTACCATAATTCTACCGAGAGAACTAGTTTGAACTAGTTTGCTCTTTGAATGCATGAGATTTTACTCAGCTTACTGATCTTGGAGTGTGTGGCCTTGGATAGCAGAGCTAGGTAAACTAACAAATCAATGTAATTAAATTATTGTTGTATTGAGGTTGTATTAAGGTTTCATTGGTCTTTATGTTGTCATTGTCCTATCATTCCTTTCCAACATCACCTTTTCTTCTCTTGAACATATTTTATCCCAAAATGAAGACAACTTCATGCCAACTATATAAGCTAAATATGACTGAGCTGAAATAATCTCATTGATTTTGATAGTATTTAACTTTCCCCATATTTCTGGAGTTGCATATTCTTTAGTTTTCCTGCTCCTTTATCTTTTAAGCAAAATCCTTTCGCATCACCTTCTTCTGTCTTTCTCCATCTTTTGCTTCCAACATCTCTTGATCTTCTCTCTCTGGCTCGCTCACAGAGAAGCTGATTGAGGGACTGGTGTCCCCTGAAACTTCTCTGCTGCTCCCTGACCTTTTAACCCTGGCTGACCCCTTCAATAGTTCTGCAGAAAGCTCCAATGCTGGTACTAGCTTTGTTTTTGTCCCATCTGCTCTGAATGCATCTTCCTAGCCAACCCCCCCCACCCCCCACCCCCCTTCTTTTACTCACTTAAACAGTCAAAAAATACCCATTTGGGGGAGAATAAAGAAGGCCTCCATAAGTTTTACCCCCTCTTACTAATAATGTCTTTTTATCACAGTTTTATTACTTTGCCGTTTCCTTGTAGCGAAGGCAGAGGTGTGTGTGGATTCACTGATTCCTGGTTTGGAAGCCCCCCAGGCCCAGCGACATGCAGGCCAGCCGGAGCTCATCTCTGCCAATGTGCCAGGTTAGCATCCTGGTCAGCAGAATAGGAAATTGTCACATAATTATTATCAGCATTTTCACAAGCAGATAATTGTTTCCAGCTGTGGTCATGATCCTCTTGTCAGTTGATCATAAAATCATAACCGGAGGTTTTTATTAAGGGATTTTTTTATAATACTGGTGCTTCAATTTTTCAGTGTGGAAAGCACAAACTAATTTATCACTGTCAAGGCCTGGAAAAAAAAACACTGAAACGTCCAAATATTTTGGGTTCCTTCTTCAAATTTGCAGCCAACTTTAGTGACTAGAATAGTTGCTTTTGTGTAGAACAGTGATGAGACCCGAACCCGGAGGTTGTTTGATGTGGAAAGCCGATGCTCAGAAAGTATATAATGATTTATATCAGCTGTGGTAAATGCGTCAGTTTTCATAGCTGCCGTTGCATGTGTAAGTGCAGCTTCTGCTCCTGCTTTGCAGCAAATTTTCTTTTGGATTTCCACTTACACTTTGCTTTGATGCTAACAATGAAATGCTTTCACTGATTACAGTTGAACTGTCTTTACTAACAAAATTCATTTTCCTCTGCATCGCAAATGAAGAATCTTATTTTACTGTGACTCTTCTGGCTTTGCTTCACCCTGTCTCAGACTCTCTCACTGGGGAGGACTCTCTGCTGGGTTGCGATCTGTTATCTCATGCTTCTCCTCACGGAAACCAGTCTGTTTCTGCTCTCCCTTCCTCCTGCTCCTCTGCTCCTCCTGGCTCTGGCTCTGGATCCTGTCTGGAGGAGCTGCCACCTGGTCAAACAGCTTCTGGTAAGAGACCTCCACCCTTTGCAGCAAATCCCCCCCGACTAGCCTCGTATCTGCTGAGTGTCTCAGCCCGTGAAAACATCACAGACGACAGATCTTTCCAAAAAGAGGACTACCTGACACATATGGAAAGGGAATTAGACGCATTAAATAACAGCTTCACAGACCCTTGACTCATTTGTAGAAAAGCCAAAAGCCACCTAAAATGCATGGCTTTTAAATACTGTGACTGCCCTGACTCCATCTATTTTTAATCTACTTGCATCCTCCTTTCTTTTTTGCTCTTTTCTTTGGCTGAGTTAACTTCTTTCCCCCCCTTCCATCGTGCCTTCACTTCCTCTTCCCTCACCGCAGACTCTGCTTTCCTCATGTCGTGTGGGGAGAAAGGCAATGACGACGAGTTTGACCCTATTCCTGTGCTCATCTCCAAAAACTCAAATCAAGGTAAGGTTAACAGAAACCCCGAGATGAGCACCCACACCCGCTGAAGCCCAGAATATGAGCACAAAGATGAATAACTTAGCCCCCCCAAAATTCAGTCACTGTAGCTGTTTCCTGTGACTGCTGATGTGAGAAAGCTTGCATGGGTGCGTTTGTCACATTAAGGCTTTATCAGCCCATCAAGCTCTCACATCAGTCATCTTTCTCTCTTTTGTTTTATCATGACACTGCCAGTGGTTCTCCACCTTGCAGATGTTTGGCTCTTTGTAGTTTAACTTGAAAGTCCCCTTATGTTCGAGTGGCATCCCCCCCTCCCCCGACCTGTAATGATGCAGCTGTGTAAAGATTATCCCAGCTCACTCTCTGCCTCTTTCTCTTTCTCTTTCTGCCCCTGCTCTGCCATCATTTCTCCTTCATCTCCATTAACTCCTCGCTCTTAATTTTTCCATACAATCTCTGTTAATATTACTCATTCTTTTGCTCGTTTTTTTTTTCACCATTTCCCTCGGCTCTTCCATGTCCATCTCCTTCTCCCTCTCTCTCTCTCTCTCTCTCTCTCTCTCTCTCTGGCACGTTTCAGGTGGTCACTCGCGCAGCAACAGTGGCAGTTCAGAGTCCAGCATCCCCAACTTGGCCCGCTCCCTTCTGCTGGTGGATCAGCTCATCGACCTCTAGAGGGGGTGGGAGAGGTCGAAGGGGCAGTGTGCAATCCTAACAAAGGGAGGAGGGTGGGGGATAGAGATGGGGAAGCACGCAAGAGGCACTAAATGTAGCACCTTATGAGGAGAAACAGAGGAGCCAGCATAAATCAGTCCAATGGAATATTTCTTTTTAACGTGCCTCCTTGGCCTCAGCTCCATCTCTAGTTGCCTGATAAGCTGGTTTCATATATCTCCGCTGGCTGTCGACATTCCCACACTGGTTAATGACTTTTCATTAATGCCTGAGCATATCTTCTGTCCCGGCTACACCACGGTCTTCCTCATGCTTTCCTCATACCTGCATTAATATCCCTCATCGAGTGCACTGCCATTGTGATCGGCTGCCATCGTATGCACTTTGTTAAACCGCCTGAATCACAGCTTCATTGTGTTCACTTTGTGTATTGTTCAGGGTTGAAGCTTTATTTAAACAAGCCACCTTCAGGCATGCTCATTTGTGTCAGGGGTCTGACTGAAGGGCCAGGAGTCAAAACGCTGTTAGACCTGCAGGATGATGTGATGCACTTTCCTGTTAGAGCTTTCAACTAAACTATTGATCAAACAAAGATGCACCCTGAGGGAAGCTGAGGGAGCTGAGAGCTGCTTGCACTGATTGAACCAGTTTGCAGTAAAAAAAAAAAAAAACAACTCTGTGCAGTCTTAACAGATTTTTCAAACTGTTGTTGGTTTGCTGTTGTGCAAGGAGAAGCAGGCTGCCTTTTTTTGAATATTTTTGCACCATATTTCCAGGTCAAGTATGGTTTAACCTGTGCTACTAATCCACATACTCCTAGACCACAATCAATGTTTCAACAGGTATTTATCGAAGCTAACAGTACGTGTATAAAGAGCTGCAGCCTCAGCTTAACTGTATATTACCAGCTCTTCTGGATGTTTTACCAGCGTATTATTTCTCCTAAAATTACACATGTAAATCTGTCAGTTATTATAATGTGTTAAAAAAATTTGAAACTGGTGAAGTCAGTGTTAACGAGGCTGATTCATTAGGCTCCACTGCCACAGCAGGATACTCTCACTTTCAGCATTATCTGCAGCACTTCTGAAGACCATCCAAGTATGCGTGCAGATTATGATTTCATCTTTATACGTGTGGACTTGTAAGTTCACTCTCATATCCTCCATCTTCAGGATAAGCACAGCAGAAACAAAAGGGAATCAGATTATTTGACTTGTAGCCATGCCAAAGCTAAAGGAAAGACCTTTATTATTGTGCTGTGTTCTCCATGTGTCAGTCTGCTCTCAGGGTCAGTGAAGATGAGCAGATTTTTTTTTTTTTGCAGCATATCGCTGTGTCAGAGAGGGAGGTATAATGAAGATTTCAGTGTAGATACTGTGCTAACAAATTAGCTTTACCCAAAAATCTGCATAATCTAGTCAGTGTTTTCCTCCCACATACATGGGGGTAACTTGGCCAATGTGACATTCATTTCAGCCTGAAGAGAAATTCAGAAAATCTCCTTTATATGTAAATAAAATCACTGTTAATCTTCTTATTTTCTGCTCTAGTCAAGCACTGGTACAAGTAGACTTAAGTGTGGAATATTTAAAAGCATTTCATCCATCATGGTATGAGTAAATTTGACTATTATTGATAGTGCTTTAGAGTGAATGTATGAACTGAGTACCATTATGGAATATGTAAAATGTATAAATATATATAGATGAAAAAAAATAATCGTGTATGAAGCTGTATTTAAGAGTGCAAAGTCCCTCTGTCTGTTCTCTCCATTCATGTCAAGCATTCAGCGAGTGCTCCTGTTTTAGATATCACCATCAAAACATGAAACAAAGTGCTCCTGACTCACCTGGCTTGGTTGTATTTTCTCTCCACCACAGTTCTTAACTAAATACTGGTATTTGTAAGTTACTGTATAGTACTAGATTTTATCCTAGAGGCAGCAAAACAGAGCTAATGACGGAATTTATTTCCTGAAATCTCTGTGACATCTTTTCACCTCTGACACTTATTCTCTTTTATTTGGCTAATGATCATTAGGAAAACTCTAAAACTGTCGTTCTACATCTGATCACAATCAAACTGACCTTTCATACATCTGTATTGTCAAAATCTCACAAATTATATGTGTCTTTTTTTTTTTTTAGAGTCCATATCACCTTAGATATGTTCACACAAACAACAACACATTTTAAAACTGTGGGACATCTATAGTTTTCTCGTGTAAATGTTAGTCATAGACACTGACGATGCTGTAAGAACCAGCATAGGTTAATAAAACTATGCTTTTGTTCCCATCTTGATGTCATTCAGTTAAGTCATTTGCATTTTTGTGGCTAAGCTAATCTATGCAATCCTACATTAATGCTTCATGTTCCTATCAGACGCCACAGCGCTGTATCCTGTAGAGTTCTCGCCTCGGCCGTACAGTTTCACTTGTGTTGCCGTGTGAAACCGATGTACTTGTTGTGCTGGTTGTTTTGATATGGTGGCAGGTTTAAAAGAAAAAAAAAATGACTCTAATTATATCAAAATGTTTGACATGATTTGGCAGATGTTTATATGTCAAAACAGGACCATTATGGAGTGTGTACTTCTATTTTTATGAATTAAGGCTCAACAAGACAGATGCAGAATAAAACTCAATATTGTGAATGTAAATTAAGTCTTTGAGTCACGTTATTTGATTTGCACTGGAGAGAAAAAAAGCCTGCTGGTTTTATTGTCAGTCTTAAGATTCATTCCTCCATTTTCATTGTTTTAATTAACAGACGGATCGTTTTTTCCTTCAGGGAACCAGATTAGATTGCAGATGCACTAATGTAGCTTGATGATATCCACCCGAGCCTTTTCTGCCCAGAGTTCAGTGCTGAACAATCATTTATTGAGTGACTCACTTTGTGGAGATTTATATGTTTGTGCCTTCTCTTAAAACTGAAACTTGTCAGTTTGACCATTACAACATTTGTCTTTTCAAGCTTTAGAGGACTATTCTGGAGTTTTCAAGGTTTTCTTTCCTACCTTATTCTCTTGTCCTCTTATGTGTAAAAAGTTAAATGCTTCCTGCTTGTTCTTAGAGATATATTTAAAAAAAAACTGGTATTTTTACAGTCCAGGCCTTTGGTACAGGAGTTTGAGCCCTTGAATTATGCTCTTTTTTCTTAGATTATACAATAGATAGACTGTAGATGCTGTAAGCTGTAGTGTTAGGTATCAATATCTGTTATTCCATGATTACATTAGCTGTAACCCTGTTTGTTGTTGTTGGTTTGCTAGTCAGCTGTGTGATGATCTGTAGGTCATTTTTCAGTTTGATTAACTCTGGTTCAAATCATGTAGAAAGTTTATTCAGTGTCAAATGGGCTGTGGACAGTTTGAAACAGACAAGCAATGAAGGAAATCTTCCAAGAAGTGAAAAAAAAAACTAAACAGAACAGAAACTGGTATTTTCCTTTAATGGCTTCAACTAACATCTCGCCAAGAGCTGCCAGTTAACAGCTGCTGTCGACGCCGCTGAGGTAAGACTGATCTGTCTCTGCTCATCTGTGCAAATCTGTCTGTCCCTGATTAACCCTACTTCTGCTGTGATGGCTCTTTGTCCTTGTTTCCACAGACGTACTGACTCCCTTTAACTCAACACAGTCAGTTCTAACCTAAAGCTAAACTGCTGTCACTGTTTCCTCTAACAGTAGGCTTTGTTTTTGGAGGTTTAAGGCTACAGCTACAGCCGTGGAAACAAATTGGTGGAATAATTTGTGGAAACAAGGTTATTTGATGTTGTAATGGTTGAGCTGGAAAGTCTCGTCCGTCTCTTGTGACTCGTTCAGAGTAGATTGTGTCTGTATTGCTGTAGTCCTGTGCTGGTTTCTCACTGTTGGGTCGCTCTCATTGATGCTTCAGTGGGTACAGATGTTACAGATGACCCATTGGTCATAAAGTATGTCGTGTGTGACTGAGATCTGATGGTCTGGTAGATAAATGAGCAGCTGGACCTGAGATAGTAAAGTTTTTTTTATTATAATATGCAAACTGTCACATCTTTGTTCACCTGTAACATGTTTTCCTCTGTCTCTGTTCTCTAATTCAGATGCCCAAGGGGAGACTAATGGCTACTCTGTGCTCGATGAGGGACAAGAAGCTGAACCTTCAGAAGGAGATCCTCAAACAAACGAGGCATGTCTGCACTCCAGCGACGAAGATGAGGAGAAAGAAGCCCGTAAGGAAGAGCAGCAGGAGGAAGGAGTCACTGAGAGTCATGCAGCAGCCCACGACTGCAGCGGCTCCAGACCTCTGCTGCAGGACTCTGAGGATGAAGAAGAACAAGGACCTCAGCTAGCCCTCCACCCATCAGCGCACCCCAGTGCAGCAGCAGCAGCAGCAACACAACCATCTACCGCCTTCCATCAACCAGCCCAAAGCACCTTTGCTCAGAATCATTCCCATAATGCACAAGAGCAAGCAAAGGGGGCAGAAGTAGCTGCAGATGTTTTCTCCAAAGCCCCCTTTAGGATGGGGCAAGAAGACACATGCGATGTGTTCGCCAATGCCCCATTTCCACACGCCCCCCTCTCAGCTCAGCAGCAGCTCGATGTGTTCTCACAGGCTCCTTTCGGAAAAAGAAAGGAGGCTGCAGGAGCTCAGCCCAAGACCTCATACCCTCACGCAGCTGGATTTCTGGGTGTAGCTCCTGATCAAGCCGTGTTGGGACAAGTTTCTCAACAGCCCTTCCGCCCGCAAGCTCTGGCCAAATATTCCCGACACTTTGAGGGACCCATGCCCCAGCAGCTGGTAGCGGCTCATAGAGTGGTGTCGAACGTGAGCAGGCAAGCCGCTGTGGCGTCAGTCCCCGTTGGACCTCTTCACTCATGGACCTCAGAAGTGAGCGCTGTAGACCCTTTCGTTTCTGCACCATTTCACCTCAAGGCCCCTCAAGAAAAGCCCTAAACACGCACACACAGAGGTCAGGACAGTCTGTATCAGTACCAGTACCACTGAATTATGCAAACTATAACAGGCAAACTGCATGCTGTCACCAGCGCTGCAGCTGGACTGCAGGCCTGCATGGATCTCATTCTTAACTGGCTCCAATTAGATGTGATAGTGCAAGGTCATCTTTACACTTGAATGCTGCATTAGAGTAAAACAACTGACATCATTCTCAGACTCCTAATCGCATTTTATTTTCACACTCTCATCCCTTTATCCCTTTGGTACGCACATGTACACGATGACAATACGGAGGTCAAGCATTTGATTGTTTACTTGCCTACCTCAGTTACTTTTTTGTGTCAGCGCTAAAAATACCACACAGTGAGGGAGTTCGTCCATTGTCTTCAGCTCTGCAGTGAAATTTAAGCTTTACTCTGAAACTATGATCTGATTAACGCCTCGATCCTCCGTCGTAGTAGTTCTCATATAGACGGATTCAGCTTGAATCACAAGATCATAACTTCACAGAAGCTTGGAAGAGGAAACACACTGTACACACACACACTCAAATTACGAGAGGGTGAAACACATCTGCAGTCTGACGACACCCGATGTGGGATTTTTGTGACAAAGATGAATTTATCTGTGATCACATCAAACCCGACATTCGGAAACAGCCTTATAAATATGCCATCAGCGTCAGTAGTTTTTGGGCCTTTAGGCCTTAATGCTTGACTGCTTGTTACAAAGCAGATGCTGGATTATGATGCATTGACATCTCAAGGATAGCATTTGTTGATATGAAATGCAACTTTTGTCTGTTTCAAAATGTTTCCTTTTCTGTCATGTGTATGAGTTTGTGGTCACTGTCCAGTCTGATGGAATAACTGTGTTTATTCCATGTAATGTACGAACCATATATAAATGTTAGGCGTAGAAAACACATTGTAGTAGTTCTTTTGTTATATAAATGTAGAAGATTCACTTTCCTTTGTTTCTCTTTGCAAAATGACATCTCTGAAGCCTTACACTCTTACAGTACTTCCATCCTACCACATCAGACAACACAAAACACTTTTGCCTTTTGTGCCCTCCTAAAAAAAACTGCTGCATTTTACGTCATTTTATTGCACTTGGATTCACCACCAAATACTTGTGTAAAATCATGTACAACTTAACTTTTTGTCTGCAGTATCCTAATGCACCAAGATGTCCGTTCAACTCTTTAATGCATCTCTGTCATAGACAGCTCTATAAACTCCAAATGTTTACTAACTGTGACTCACACTTATGAGCAGCTGAAGTGAAAAACTGAACACTGCAACTTTAAGAAATGCTTTCCTGTAGTCACACAAATATCTACAGCACTTATGCTTCGCAGTTCCAGTCAGGGATTGAAATAGAAGTGTCTTATAAGTGAGATCTTGAATGATGACTGATGGATGACATTCCTTTTTGAATTTATTTCCATTGACATTTGGGAATATTTTAATGTCTTTGTGCTTTGTAAAATCATGGAACACTCTTTGGTTCCCATCGCCGCACTTTTAAGAAAGGGGATCCAACTCGTTTCAACCCAAAGTTTAATTCATGTATTCCTGTTTTGCAATGTAAAGTCCTCAGTTTTTCTTTTCTTTTTGAGTGTACAATCTTTTTTATAAATGCTCACTTTACTGACCCAACTTGTATACATGAAGGTTGCACATAGTGTCTGACACAGAGTCAGGGTTCCCTTTGAATGTGTTTTGATTGTAACACAGCTGTAAAATGTATTTCGACCAGTGTTGTATAGGACATCTTTGGAGGTTGGACAAAAAAAGCACTCGAAATACTTGTTATGCTGCACAGCCTGCCTTTGAAAACTATGTTGTAAGTCATAAAAAACAAATAAATGAATGTAAGTTGAAATTTGCAGTTTATGCAGTTATCTATTATTACAGAAGTGGTTGTTACTAGGTGCATCCATTGAAGCATTTTACAAAGTTTCTAAGCACATTTCTATTTTATGGTAATTTTCGCCTCTTTCCTACTTCATTGATGTATGAAACATACTTTTATTCCATCACATTTATCAGAAAGGTGTAAACTATGCTTTGCATATTTAGATTTTACTTACAAATCATGTTAATAAAGTTATAATGGCATCACATTGACCAACTGCAAAATAAAGTAAAACGCATATTAATATAATTTAATGATAATATTATAAGAACTTGTGTTTTTACCATGTCAAGCGTATCATGATAGTATTTTCGTGCCTTTATTTTTGAATGCGGTGTTGCCCACTTAAAACCGCACTGACGAGCTTTATTTTAGTTCATGAATTGATTTATGGAGTAATAAAAAGAGTGATAAAATAAATAAACATTACACAAGATTAAAAAAAAATTTAAAAAAACTTTTCTTGATTTCACAAGAAGAAGTACCTGAGATAAAACAGATCTTTTTCCTTTTTAAAAATTAGTTTTGGAGGGGTGTAATCTGAGATTATTCGCTAGAGGGCGGTAACGTGCAGACAAAGCGGATGTTAGCCACCGTCCGTTTAAACAGAAGAAGAAAAGCCGACGCAGTGTTTTGCTTGAAGTGGATGTCGTTTTATAAAATAACTCTATTGGTACACATTATGCGGTGAAAGGTAAGTAAAAAACATAATAAAATATTAATGACATACATTAATAAAGAAATACAGATGGAAATCACATAAAATACAGATTTCTTGTCAGGTTGCTTTTAAACGCGCCTCTCCATGCTAGCTAGTAGCTCGCTCGTAAATGTTTCCATTGGTGTTTTTTGTCAATGAAACTCGTCCACTAAATGGATTTCTGTGTTTATATGAACAGGTAACGTAACGGTAACACTGCGTTTACGTTACTTTCACCTGAGCACGATGGCCACTCAGAGAGTGCTCCCTCAAAGCAAAGAGACTTTGCTACAAAACTACAACAAGAGACTGAAAGACGATATCAAGTCCATCCTGGACAACTTCACAGAAATCATCAAAACAGCAAAGGTACGTTCTCTGTTTTTCTGTTACTTTCTTTTCTTGTTGTTTCTTTGCCCTTCAAATATGAGTGTAAGTAATATGCTAACACTGATTTCTTTCTCCAGATAGAGGACGAGACACAAGTTTCTCGAGCAACACAAGCAGAGCAGGATCATTATGAGATGCACGTGAGAGCAGCAAACATTGTGAGTAACGTTACAAACATATATGCCCAAAACAAACTACACACTCAGATGTTTTTTTTTTCTGTTGTGCATTTAGGAAGCCTGTGAATACCTTATTTATTTAGTGCGTGCAGCAAAAGGTTAGAGATGGCCAACGAAAGTGTCAGATACACCTGCTTCAGAAACATCTTAATCCAACATTTTGACTGTAACTTTTTCATTTTTGTGAGGTTCTTCCAGTAAATATAACAGATGTGATTAATGCAGATTTCCTGTAAATTCAGGCTCATATTTGAGGTGTCTTTGGAAGGCTACAATTAAGAAGCTAGAAATATAAGAAAAAGTAAGAAATAAGGAAAACTTTATATCTGTTTAAAGACTGCCACACAACATTTATTGGGTCTTGCTGACTAAATATTTTGATTTTAAGAGGAATTTAAAAGATTAAAGACAAAGTGAAATAATCCCAAACCCTGTAACTAGGACTGTTTCTAAACTGTGAGTGTTTGATTGAGTAGCTGATACTTTTAAAACATCTTTGATCCATAAATAGGAAAATTAAAACATTGTAATTAAATTCTTAAACCAGCATCCCCTCCTCTCTGTGATTATATCAGGTACGAGCTGGTGAGTCCCTGATGAAGCTGGTTTCCGATCTGAAACAGTTCCTGATTCTTAACGACTTTCCCTCCGTGAACGATGCCATCAGCCTCCAGAACCAGCAGCTTCGCTCGCTGCAGGAGGAGTGTGACAAGAAGCTCACGTCGCTCCGTGACGAGATCGCCATCGACCTGTATGAGCTAGAGGAAGAATATTACTCCTCCAGGTACAAGTAGGCTCATACTCGCCCCCATCCCACAGCTCCTGTGTTGTCACATGCCCAGCACCATGTACTGTCTCACCTTTACCATTCACTGCTGAGCCCAAGAACTCATCCCACTGAGGAACTTGACATTATGATTGGTTAGTAAGTGCCTTGACTGTTTTTGCACCCCCATGACATGTTATAATCAGTCAAAGTGGAGAGGACCTCAGCATTAAAGGGGTATGCAACTCAATATCAGCAGTGTAAATGTGTGCAGCTCTTGAACTATGACCCTTGATGTACTTTTTAGCATTTGATGCAGATTACTGATGCAGTATAAAAGCCAGAAGGTTTTTTTGGTCACGAGGATGAAGTAAGAAAAGAAAGCATTATGTTGATGTACTGTTGGGTTTATTTCTAAGTAGTGGTTATTGGTCTATGGCGTTCAAGAGGCTTAAGAGAGGTTTTAGCATATATTGTGAGGCACATGAAAGAGATGCAATGTTGGAAAATATTTTAAACTAAAGTAAGGACAACATTTCTTTAAAATTAATTAATTTAAAGCACTTGCAGGTGGTTGTTAAAGGACTTCTGGGTATTGCCAAACTAAGATTTATAGAGAAAGTGAACTCCCTATAGAGAGAGAGAGAATTACACCTTAAAAGAACTAAAACTGTATTAGAATGTAGATTTTATAAATGGGTCATTCATGTTGGATTATTTATATGTAATATTTGGTTGATCATAATTGTAAGGGTGATAACATAAATGGTAGATTGTCAGGAGTGGACTGTGGATGAATGTTGGGTGCAGACTGTAAAATCGGACACAAATGTTAGTTATTCAGGGTCAATTCTGAAGCCAATAAGAGTTTCCGAAGTAGAGATTTTTTGTAAAAAAAGTTCGTTTTTTATAATTGATTCCGTCCTTCAGACCACAAGTGACTTAAAGCTGTAACCATGCACACCATCACGCGTGGTGTGGTTGCACGTGTGTACCAGTTTGTGCCAGCTGTTCCAATAGACCCAGAATGATAAAGAAATAAAGTAGAGACTATAAACACTGTGGTAGTTTGTCTTGTTTTCTGTGAGAAAGTATGAAGAAGTGTCTCTCAGTCCTGTTCGGAGCATGCTGGGTGTGGGCCTTCTTTTCTCACTGCAATCGCTCTGCTTTCTCCTCCATCGGCAACTAATTGCACCTCTCCGCTGAACTTGAAATCAACCAGTTAATAATTCACACCTCTGACTTCAGCATCTAGTTAATGTTGATCCAGTTTCCAGTGCCTCTGCATAACCTCCATGCTTCTATCATATGCGTCCTCCTATATGCTCCTCTGTGTATGAATGTGCTTATTCTGACCTGCCGCTCTCGTCTGCTCCTCTCTTTCTGTGCTGCGCTGATTCTTTGCCTCCTACTGGTTTCCGCTCCGCAAAGCTACAGTCAGTGGGACAGCACTGATCTGCCACTGTGTGAGGCCTACCGCCGCCGAGACAGTTGGGCCTCCCCGGGCAGCAGCTGCAGCTCCACCCAGGGTGACCGAGAGGACGTGGAGGGACCTCCTTCACAGGAGACAAACCCCCAACACCACCTCAACGGACACGGGGCATCCTCTATAGAAAAACCCTGAGGAGAAAAGTGGACACTGATTTGATAACTTGTGCTCAGTTTGGACTTTCGTGGTTTAGCTCATTTAGTTTCCACCTCATTTTGACTGCATCGTGCTGCTCACATTAATCCCAACAGTATATTTTTACATACTTTAAACGTGTCTGGATGGGATTTAAAGTGACTTTTCCCAAAAGGAATTTTAAAAAATTGCATACACTGACTGATGTGCTGTAAATAAACTGAAGGAGGAAAAAAAACGTGGACAACTAAATGAATTTTTGACGTACCTTTGATGCATTTAAAATCCAAGCCAACTTTATTTTCTTATGTTTGACATGGTTTAAGTGTGGGTGTTTGAGTGTGTGTGTTCTTACACTTATGAGTACATTTTTTGTAATGTTTTATTGCTTTTTTTTTTACTCATTTGAGCACTGTTACATTAAAGAACAACTTAAATCCTGTGGTTTTATGTTTTTAATTAAATCTCTCTTTTTTTCACTTTAAAACACTGAAAATGTTTAAGTGTCTCATAAAACCCTCTTCAAAAAAACAAGAACCATCCTTTTCATCAGTTAACTAAAAGCAAATCTCTAACAACTCAGAAGAGGAAGTTCAACAAAATTCAATGTTTATTATGTTGTTGGTGTGTTCTTTAACAGATCCTGGTCTGGTCATCAGACAGTGCTGAGCCACATGATTTCTTCAATAATGCGGAATTGGTATTTAATGTAACACATTACAGAGCGAATGTACAGGGTACAGAAAACCACAGAAAGCTATTTACAATCTTTACAAAATATATCACTGTCATGAGAGTCCAGTTTGCTGATCTGAGGGCGTCAAACTTTATAAAATGGACACAATGTTGTGTAATTCATCCTTAAAAAATGGAAAAAAAACCAAATATCCAACTGCTCAATATCGTCGATTCATCTTCTTAAACTTCTCATAATGGTAGTCATCTGTGGCCTTTTCGTTGTTTGGACGTTTGCGGTAGTTTGGTGGTGATGATGCTGTGGAGCAACACAACACAATAAATTTAGAGTGTAGGTTTCAGAAAAGTGGTGAGCAAAAAAAACGTGTCACTATTGTCTGATAGTGTAGAGTTAAGTACTATTTTATATGCTCATTAGTTTCAGTGTTCTTGAACTAATTCTAACAGTAATCTGCAGTCCAGTGTTAAACTGCTTTTCAATAAGGAACAGTGTGTCAGGGTTGAGTCTCTCACCCTCTGGACCAGGTTTCTCAGTGTCTCCAACACGCAGCGGCCTTGCCTTGGGCTCCTCTCTGTGTCTGTGGTGCCTCTGTGGTGCATTCACATCCTCATGATAAACTGAGAAAAAAAGCATTGACATATTTAACAAACTTTTCACCTCTCGATAACTGATGTTTCTGATGTCCTCTTATTATCTAATAGCCATTGCAAACAGGCAGAGCTCACAGCGGTTGTGCTGGACGTAGTTGACAGCGATGTTTGTAGGTACAAATGATGTGCCATGGTCTTTTTTCTTGTTCCTCTGTTCTGCCAGAAGTTTGGCCTTTGCCTCCTCTGTGAAGATAATGTTCTTTATCTTTGCACTGGGAAAGACAGCACAGAAACAGGCCATCAGTAAAAGAGATGCATCTTCTCTGTCAGCTGCACGCTACCATGTCTCGATGCAGCGTGAGTTTTTTGCAGATTTAAAATAAAAAACAAATCAAAAGCTTCTAAAAAAATCATTTACAGGATCATATTAAGAATCTTCTATACATACTCTATGCCAAGATCGACTTCAGGGATCCCACTCAGCATCTGATTGGATAACATTTCCTCTGTCTTCTTGGCTGAGTTGACTCGGATGTTCTCAGGAAGCTCATACAGGTGATCCTCTGCATTCTTCACCTTAACTTTTTGTTCCTCAGCTTCCACCAACCCCTTCTTCTTTTTTAGCTCTGTCTCAATATATTTCATCCTGTAAGGATAGATTAATGAAAAAAAATTAGATTTTAAAATATTATTAATGAAGCATCTCATAAACAACAGTGTGTGAGTAACTGATATTTGTGTTGGGGATTAAAATCTTGTATCTTATATAATTTTTGTTATAGCAGTTATTTTAGTTAATTTCTATATCAGGTCAGATCTGTGTGTGACAGTAAGCACAATGTGATTCAAGGGTGTGTCTGTCTGTGTGTGAGTGTATCACAAGTGAGATAAGCAGACATACATGTCAGCATCCTCGTCTCTTCTATTAGTTTCAGCAGAAAAGGAGGTGCCCAGGTTGAGGTCCGTCTCATCTTCTGTCCTGCATCAGAAGTCATTTTAAGTCAAATCAGTGTCATAAATGGTGAAACACGTTATCCATTTATAATAACATACCTTTAAACGCTTAATAAAATAATAACACAAAGTCAAATATTTTGAGTAATCACAGATTTACTCACATGTCCCTATTCCTGTCTTTGACTTTCTTCATGTCTACAACCCCTCCGGTTTTCAGTTTAAAAGGGTCATTCTAAAAGAAATAATACTTTTGATAATGATGCATTCAACAAGCATAAAGATAAAAAAAAACATATACACTGTGGTTAAAGGAAATGAATAATACTAAAAACGGTAACTTACATCAATTTCAGACTCTGGTGGCAGTTTCTCTCCTACCAACAAGGCGGTCAGACTGAACAAGATGGAAATTTGAATGTTAGTTTTCATATGATGTGTTTCATTATTACTATTAGTGTATTAAAGATGATTTCATTGTTTGGGGGACAGCATCGCAAATGTTAAACGTTACCTGACTCCAGTTTGTCGTTTCCGCAAACCCTGAAGCTCTTTAGCCTCTTCTACTTTTGATCTAAACGAAAAAGAGACATATACATAAGTAAATGACGTTAGCTAAAATACAACAAAGACAGAAATTTCGTAACATCAACATAATATCAAATCATATTATCATTTTTAACTTTGATAAAGCAGCTGGCTAATGTTACGTTAGCCAACAGCTAATCTCGCTAGTAAATTTGTTCATGGTGTAACGTTCAAGTGTCAATAAAGCACTTTACCTAACTTCTTCAGTCGTCTCATCCTCTTCCACATCTGACGAGTCTCTTCTCCTCCTAAAGTTTCTACCACTTGGCATTTTTAAAGCAGTTCGATGTTATTTTTGAGAGCACAATTGAGTACGACAACAGCGGATGGTTGCGTGTAAGGGGACGATATTAGAAGTCGTACAAAAATACCGCGCTACTTCCGCCTATAAGCTGGATCACTTCCGTTATTTTTAGGTAATCATAACAAATATGGCGACTTACAGACAGGTCGGCAGGTTGCTGGGTATTTCAGCAAGACTTTCGCGTCCGTAAGTGTACTCGTCTTTCAATTGTGAAATTGTGGTGTCAGTTTATTTTTACTTTTAATGCTTTCATTAATGCATCAACAGCTGAAGTGCCTGAGTCCCGTTGACGTTAAATACAAGCGGAAAGCTAGCAAGCTAATGCTGCAGTGTGACGCAGACTGAATGTAATGCTTCTTCTTTGGGCAGCGTGGTGTGATTGTCATGGCACCTTATGCGTTAGCTTTTGATAATCGTCACATTTTAAAGCGTCTGTCACACAATTTAATAAAAAAGACTCTTGGCCATGCTACATACGGGTCTTTATTAATTTAACAAGTCTCAAGTACACTTGAAATTACCTACAGCCTCTAGTACCTGTAACATTTAGACATTTCAAATTTTCACAAGCTGATTTTTGCAAAGGTGTGTCAAGTTGTAAGACGACTGTATATTAATACCAAGCCCAGTCAAAGATTTTAGTGTGTTTACTTGGGGTCTTGACTCTGACTGGATATGTGTAGCTTTGATTTAATATTAAAAGTTGTTTTCTTTACAAAATAAAAAATAAAAAATAAAATCCAATTTATAGTGATGACATATTTTAAAAAGTAATGTTAGCCTTGCTGGGTTACTTGCCCTTACTTTTGTATGCACATACAAGGTCTGCTCTCTTATGTTAAGCTGTGTCAACCTAGTTGTGTAGTTTTTTAGGTTAAACTTGAACTCGGAGGGATATATGAGTTTGCAAAAGAACAAAAAACTATACACACAATTCTCTCCAAAGGTTGTATTAGCTATACCCACATGACATAAAAAACATTCCTCTTGCTAGGAACAAAACAAACACAGACTTGTTTATAATGCATATTTCTTGAATGAGCCATTGCAGGACTTGTTTACCCAATGTCCCATTTTAACAAAAGCATTACGTCTGCTACAAAGGAATTATGTGTTGTGCGCACAAAGGCTTTAATAGATTAGTATTACACAACTCGTTCTTTATTACTGCCATATTTGCAAGAGGAAAAGAGACAAGGTTGCGCCAGAACTGAATATTCATCTAAATTTAGCAGCATGGATTATTTGAAGAATTGTGATTTTTACTGTAGTAATCACAGGTGGGAAATAACTTGCTACATGCAGCTGCTCAAGTTCTACTAAAGTACAGTTTTGAGGTGCTTGTTCTTCGCTTGAATATCTTTACTTTTGTCTATTTTATACCTCTAGTCCATTACGACTCAGGGAAATATATTGTACTATTTGATCCACTCCATTTATTGCTATTGTTACTTTGCAGTTTAGGATTAATAATACAAATATAACCAAAAATGAATTTATTGACCTCTTGAGGTAAATTTACCATCTATTTAGCTGTACATAAAATCGACAAAATCTGGCCCACATTTAGCAGCTGTAACATGAAAGTGATTCACACATAATGCACCAATGGTAATAATACAATAATACAATAGATAACATTCTGAAATTGATAATTTTGCATTATGAGTACTTTTACTTATGGTAATTTAAGTATAATTTGCTGTCTTGTCTTAACCTTTTTTCTACACTACAGTTTTGCTTCAGTTACTCACGTAAAAGATTTGAATGTTTCTTTCACCACTGGTAGTAACCTTTTGAATTCCTCTCATGTTTTGCCACAGTCTTGCTGGTAGTGGATATCAGAGCCCTGGATTACACTGGCCTTCACATAACACAGGGGTCTCTAACAGATGGCCGCAAAACCCCCATTGGGTTGTCCCTGGTATGTATATCTGCACCCTTATTGGATCTGTAACATAGGGAAATATGACCGTTGTTACATTCTTGCTCTTTGTGGTTTGTCACTTTCCAGGAAGGACCATGTTTGTGCAAACACAGGATACACCAAATCCAAACAGCCTAAAGTTTCTGCCCGGTTGCACAGTTCTTGAATCAGGAACTATGAATTTTGCCAGCCCGCGTGACGCACACTGCTCGCCCTTGGCCAGGTCTGTGTATTCTTAAATAGGGAAACTGAGTGAGTGTAGGGTAATAAATGACTTTTACAGCAGTCATTTTGATTGGGTGTAACAGGAGTAGCTCAAAATATGAACCTGATGCTGGTTAATGTTTCATGGTGTCATACCTAAATGTCAAATGTAAAATTGTCAGCCTTTCTTGACAGATCACTTATGACATGATATTCACTTATTGTCCCGTTTACATTAGAACCAAATGTATGTTTGTGCTCACAGAGTTACTCGTAATTCTTGTTAAGCACAGAATCAACAGTGACGCCTCTGGATGCATGTTGCTCTTGAATCTACAGCCAGAGTCCTTAAAGCTGAGAGCACTGTTCCTCCATCTGTCCCATTTAATGCTGAGATGTAAAATTGAGTTTGCAATTTGTTCTAAACCTCACAAATGTTCCATGTTGATTTCAGACAGCTGTTCAGGATTGATGGGGTCAAGGGTGTGTTTCTGGGTCCAGACTTTATCACCATATCAAAGGTAAAACCAGGTCTATGTAATTTATACCTCATATTGTAGCATTTTGTAATGAATTTTTTTTGGAATAACTCATTTCCTTTCACTCTCCATTTAGTCTGATACAAATATTGAATGGAAAGTAATCAAGCCCGATGTGTTTGCTGCCATTATGGACTTTTTTACTTCCGGACTTCCTGTTGTCAATGAAGACAGCAAACCTAGTGCAGATACAGGTAAGGATTGCATCCAGCAGTGCAGAGAGAAACACTGAAACAGAAGTGGTAGTGCAAGCTGTGAATTTCAAGAAACTTCCCCTTGTCTTTGCAGCACCGTCAGATGATGATGACGAAGTAGTTGCTATGATCAAAGAACTTCTGGATACTCGAATAAGGTAACTACATGTGAAGATGAACTCTAGTACCAGCGTCTGCTCTCTGCAGCCATGGCTGTTCCTCCTTTTTTCATACATGTTGATGTTTCTCTTCCCCAAGGCCAACAGTGCAGGAGGATGGAGGAGATGTTCTGTATCGGGGGTTTGAAGATGGCATTGTTAAACTGAAACTTCAGGGCTCCTGTACCAGTTGTCCCAGTTCCATTATTACTTTGAAGAATGGAATCCAAAACATGCTGCAATTTTACGTCCCTGAAGTTGAATCAGTGGAACAGGTTTGTTTGAACACTAATAAGAGAATAATTAACGTGTAATTGACAACTAAATACCTTGATGAAAACAAAAGGCTACAACAGTGTGATAGCTGTTTAAACTGGAGCATTTCCTGGTCATTAAACATAAATGCCAGATACAGTCAGCACACATGAAATTGCGTAAGCATTGGAAAAGTTCCGTCCTATTTGCAAAAATGTTCACTAAGCTGGTCAACATTTTTCCACAGGTGAAGGACGAGGAAGAAGAGGAGGCTGCTCAAGTTTGAAATACACTGAAACCAGAACCACATTTCACATTCCTCCCTCCCCTAGGCCACTTCCTGTTATGTGAGCCATAGTTGCAATAAAGCAAGCTGGTGTCTAGCAAATCTGTGTCAAAGAAAAAAAACATCACTGAGATGTTATTATTGGTTTTAGTTGTTTTTTTTTTCTGTAATATGAAAGTATTGACAAATTTGAAACAGTAGAGCCCAGTTATTGAATTTGATAAATGTAGAGCTGAAATAAATTGTATTTATTCTTTCACATTGTTACACCTCTTCTGCTTCAGTTGCTTGTCAAAATAGCTTTTAAGGCTGAAATATGTATACTGTATGTATATAAATAAAGTTTATTCAACAAACTTAATGACTGTTGTGTGTATTTATGTTCTTAAGTTTTGCTGTGATTGTGACATGAAGAGACATTTATATTATATACCACACCACTGACCAACTTTAAATTTGATCAAATTTATCTTTATCTTATTAAAACACTGCATTTGGTGCTGTCCTTATTGCAAAATTGTCTGAGCAGGGATGGCGCTAAAATATTATTCACAGGAAACTGCAGAGAGGGAGGCTATTTAGAAAAAAAGAAAATAAAAAATTTAAGTAAAACGTGAAAGTGAGCTGTTATTTCTTGTTACGCATTTTGAAGAGTTCTTTGGAGACCTGCCCTAAATTTTGGAAAAATGGTGTGTGCGTTGTTGCTGGTGAACTTTAGACTCAAAACCTTAAATAAAATCTGTAAAATCTCGGTTTCCACTGTGCACTGAAGGCTTCAAGTAGCACATATTTCACATTTCAGTGGTTTCATACAAACTTGTAGTGCTGAGTCAATTTACCTGATATAACATTCAGTTACAGCTGGCAAAGAGCACTGGTCCGATTATGAACGGGGATATTGTTTTTCAGGTGTGTTAAATAGTTGCATCAGTGTTCTCCTGCGGTCTCACACGCGGAACTGCATCCTGATGCTACAGTGCCACGTCAGAACTGCTGTCGTCGCTAGCTTCTACGAGGTGCTGCAGCGTCGCTGTGAATGCGACCTGACTTACGTGCCTCTCGACCAATCAGATCGTGCCATGGAAAGAAGGCGGTTGGCTCTGATTCATTGAAATACGAAAGGGGGCGTACCTTATCTGTCAGGAGTTCCCAGCTACCCTAGTAGCTGTAACTGGCACCCAAACTGTAGACATGTGTGGTGAGTACCGGAGCAATTCTTCATCTATAATGTTTCCGAGGGACACATTTTGTTTTACTTTTATCAGAGAGGCAGGGCAAATCAATTCCAAAGCACTGCTAGCATCGTTAGCTTAGGCTAAAGCTACATCTCAGTTTAAATTAGCTAGGCGTGGCTAACCTGAGTTAGCGAACGTGAGCTGATGCTGTTAGCTAGCCAAATACAAAGCCATCACTGTTTAATTTTTACTGCCCATGCTTTCGTTGTGATTTTAAGCTAAGAGTTTTCAATGGCAAGTCAACACTGATGAGTAATGTTAAACGTAACTACATCCTGTTATCTTCTTAGTAAATCCAGACCGCTGATGTGGTTTGCGGTGACATTCACGTTCCGTCCATCACGGAACTTCCCATCAAACCGTTTTCACTCTGATTTTTCGGTCTGACGTTAAATGCCAGGACTGACCACGAGCTGTAATTTCCATCATGTCTTAACAGGATCCTTCTCGATACTCGTATGTTTAAAAATAAAGCGTAAATGAAGAAGTACACGGGTTTTTACATGGATATGATGCCTTTGGTCGTGATCACTGTGGTGAATGTGGCTGAGATTCTTTGCTTTTATCTGTCACTGCCTCACTGTCTGTCTCCTTCCCTCACTTACTTATTGATAACTGATGCCTCTGTTTCGTATCATTGTCACAACAATCTCAGTCAGAAAAACTGGCCAAACCAGATAGACTAGTCGGTATTCTGAGGACAGCTAAACAAATGCATATTTAGTAATATCTGCTGTCAAAAAAAGATGTCTCTTGTTAAACCTGTTACTTAAGCAAAGTTGGTCTTGCGATTTTTGCCCTTCTGCCACAACACTTTCCCATGATGATTTGCTAATCACCGCCCTCCTCCATCTCCAGCTGTTCTGAATGAATGCTCTGTTAAACCCTGCAGCCCCCCTGGCTCTATATTTGCATTTATCTGTCAGTGCTTTAATGTGTAGCAGGGCTGTATTTCACGCCTCCCCTTTGGCAGATTAAAGTGACACTCCTGTCAGTGTGAGTTACTTGCTAGACAAAAATCGGACTGGTTGTTGAAGCCTGATATTCATAATAAGATGTGCTGAATGCTAATTATCACTAAAGTATTTACTTATGTGGGCCAGTTCTGGTGCAATGATAGTCTTGGTGTAGGTTTGCAATTGCCAAAAAAAAAAAAACAAACAAAAAAACCACTCTGTATGATTTATGGAAAGTTACATAAATGTCTTAAACTGTTGTGCCCAGATAGTTGTAGTTTACCGTCAGAGTTGCGTACATGCACCTTGGACCACAATCAAAATAACCTTAATGAGTTTTCCAGTAATTCCAGGACAACAACTTCCTTTCCCACCCCTTATCTAGGCGGGGCATATAAGCTTGGCCACACTATTCACAGACACATTCCACTGTCTCTTAGCATTTCTCACCAAGGAAGACAAAACTTTATCTGTTATTCTAATGCAGCGACTTCTCCTGTAAAACTGGTTTATTAGGTGTTAGAGTTTTTACTTTGAGTCCTATATAGAAGAGACTGGCATAACTAAAATGTTTATTACTTCATAACAATAACTTAATAATATTAATTCTAATAATAAACAGTAGAATACAGTTTTGCAATTTTGCCCAAATTTGTTAAAATGATCATATGATAATTTTATATTTATTTCAGACATATCACCCAGCCCTGGTCATTTTGTTTCTTAACCCACATGGAGTGTTTCACATCTATCTGGGTTATAGTTAGGCTGCACAGCTGCAAACAGCAATAGGCATTCAGATCCAGCTGCAAAACAGCACTAAATCAACTGCTGACCAACACAGTCTAGCAGACATTTCAGTCACTCTGTGCTCTCAGCTACACTTAAGCCTTTAAAGAACAATACAGCACAGTACCTTAATGTTTTGTTCCTCTCCCCAGGAATCTTTGCTTATCTCAACTACCATGTGCCAAGGACTCGCCGTGAGATCCTTGAGATCCTCATCAAAGGCCTGCAGCGTCTTGAGTACAGAGGTTACGACTCGGCCGGTAAGAGAGATCAAAAAGGCTTATAACACCAGCAATGCCAGCATGTTGCTGATAGTATTTACAGTGTTTTCAGGTGTAATTTTATTGCAGCATAAAAATGGTCTTATCATGGTATTATATTTTTTAGAATGAGTCAATGGAAAAAGTGAGCATCAGTCTTGTTCCATGTTCTGTTATTACAGTCATTATAATGCTGTTGGGTTAGACTGACTGAGCCAAAAATTGAGCTAATTTGCTTGAAGTTAAATTTATTTGCATTGCAATCAGATCTTAAATTTTTTTCCCATACATTAGCTGAGCTGAAATTGATAATAGAACACAATATTTTTTACCTGTTAAGGCTGCTCAGTGATTTGTGTTTGCTGTAATTCTCATGCTAGGTCTTACTTTTTAATTTTGTCAGGTGTGGGAATCGATGGTGGTAACAGCAAGGACTGGGAGTCAAATGCCAAGTCCATCCAGCTGATCAAGCAACGTGGAAAAGTGAAGGCTCTTGAAGAGGAGATCCACAGTAAGACGAGATTAATTTGCTCACATGACAAGAATCAAATATTAACAAATACAGCCTTTGTTTGTCGTCCTGTATACTTTGGTGCAGCTGTGATGCTTAATATTTTCTGTGGTGTGTTTGTTTAACCTTTAGAACAGCAGGATATTGACCTGGATGTGGAGTTTGATGTTCACCTTGGCATTGCTCACACTCGCTGGGCCACCCACGGTGTACCAAGCCCGCTTAACAGCCATCCACAAAGATCTGACAAGAGTAACGGTGAGTTGTGTCACATGTAGAAGCCCCACACAGCTAAATGTTGACCATCTGTTCAAAAACAGTCAACTTCTTTAAGTTCACAATGATTTTTCTTGTCTGCAGAATTCATAGTCATTCACAATGGAATAGTCACCAATTACAAAGAACTGCAGAAATTCTTGGTGAGTTAATATCTTTTGTTTATTTCAGACATCTTTTCATCCCACTGACAGGAAAAAAGGACTAACTTTTACTCTTCATCTCCACAGAAGAGCAAAGGCTATGAGTTTGAGTCAGAGACGGACACAGAGTGCATCGCTAAGCTGGTGAAGTACATGTACGACAACCGGGAGAGTGACGACATCAGTTTCGCAACACTGGTGGAACAAGTTACCCAGCAGCTGGTAAGGACCTGAAAACCTGCCACTAATGACGCGATCAAACAGATCAAAGAGCCTGTCTGAAGTATTTTTGTCACACGCTAGGAGGGAGCCTTTGCCCTGGTCT
Source organism: Acanthurus lineatus (assembly GCA_029814665.1). Classification (NCBI taxonomy): domain Eukaryota; kingdom Metazoa; phylum Chordata; class Actinopteri; order Acanthuriformes; family Acanthuridae; genus Acanthurus; species Acanthurus lineatus. Next base: position 24,208,208 of record JAPZDV010000022.1, read on the forward strand.
TCAAGAGTGTCCACTTCCCTGGGGAGGCAGTCGGCACAAGGTAAGCGCCCACTGATGCTGCCACACCGTTGTTAGTTAGTTCAGGTTAACGTATTGTGGGCTCACACAAATGTTACTTTGCAGGAGGGGAAGTCCTCTGCTGATGGGAGTGAGGAGTGATCATAAGCTGTCCACGGATCATATTCCTGTGCTCTACGGTTCCAGTAGGTTAAATCTCTATTTAAGCCTAATTTATTTACATGTGATTTAATAACTGTAACTGAGACCCCCTTTTTCTCCCCCACCCCCAAGCAGGTAAAGACAAGAAGGGCTGCCCTGCCCTACCAAGGACAGACCAGGACACCTGCCTGTTCCCTGTGGATGAAAAAGCTGTGGAGTTCTACTATGCCTCTGATGCAAGGTAAGCAAAAACTGTGTCCTTTCATCCGCCTTTTTACGGCGTCCAAACATCCTGCTAGCCAGCTCCACCTGTCTCAGCTTTACCTGCTCAGTGCAAATCCAATATTTGTTGTTGTCCTTTGTCACAACAGTGCAGTGATTGAGCACACAAACCGTGTGATCTACCTGGAGGATGACGACGTGGCTGCCGTCATGGACGGCCGGCTGTCCATCCACAGGATAAAACGCAGGGCTGGAGATTTCCCCGCCCGTGCCGTTCAGACCCTGCAGATGGAGCTACAGCAGATCATGAAGGGTGAGTGGAAAGTCAGCCTTTGTTCTCTTCATTTCCCCAGGCCACATTTGTAAATAAATTATCAGCGCACTGCCTTGTAATTATGTTCTGAGCCCTGTTATTATTGTGTAAGTCTTAATGGCTGCTTATATAGCCGGAGTGCCTTTTATTGTCCGGCCCTAAAGCCCTAAAGGCATCCTTTTCACCATCCAGCAAGTTCCAACCCTGCTGGATCCTGCGCATCCCCAGGGAAGCCACGGCCATTAAAATGACCCCTGAGTTGCAGTACTTTTATCACCCTCACCTTCCCTCTTTGTGTCTCAATTAATATGAAGTGCATTTATTTAAAAGTAGGACAATTAGACTTTTTTTATAATTTTATTTTTCAGGGTTTGCGGCTCAGCACACAGGATTTGAAACTAAACAAATGCAAATGAAGCTAATTTGTTTAGTTTCAGCTTTATTTTGAGAAAATTTACATTCACATTCAAATAGACACTGTATGTTTTGCAGCTCTGTTTGTACAAATTTAAATAATTTTTGAACAATATCTTATTGTTTGAAGATTGATTTTTTTAAAGTCAAATCTCTGGTAGTATGTTGTATCAATGCAAAAAAAAACAGTGTTTAAAAATGACAATTCACCTTTAACTGGTAGTTGTTTGTCAGATTAACTGAAAGGCATCCAGTGGAGAATCTAGGGAGTTAGTCAAAAAAACACAGAAATCGTCCTCTCAATAAAACATCCAAGCTTTTAAGTATTTTTGCTCTGAAAAAATCGACTTAATCCACTGATTGTTGCAGCTCTAGAGGAGAACAAAATGTATTGATCAGGTCAAAATAGTTTGCATCATTCTGCTGCTGTTTGCTGAAGTTTGCTTTGACTTTTCACCCGATGAAAAGTGTGTCACTGCCACGATAAAATTCTATTCATTATAATTCTCTTTTCATTTCCGTGTTCACCTCCGACTGTTCCTCAGTCATCCAGCAGAGGGCAGATGTAAACTAATGTTGGCTGGTCTCTACATTCCTTTGTGGTCCTGTCATTACTCAGCCTCTCTCCTCCGTGTCAGTTTCTGGAGCCTTTCTGCTGAATAACCTAATTCGCATGACCCAAATTGCTGTCAGAGGCAGGCTGACAAACGTTCGCATATTTCACTGTCACAGTTTATTATTGATGGAAAAACACAGTCTCCTTGATTTCTCGTGTTTGTTTTTCCTACATTTAAATGGTGACCTACCCTGTGGCTCTGAATATATGTTAATAAAACAACAAAGACTTAACTCCCTACATTTCCAGGAAAGCCCGATTACCAGTAAAACATTGTAAAGATTTTCTTGCTCCTCCAGGAGGCTGTGGTTTGCATTTTCAGGTACTTAATGTGTGTCAACAAGACCTTTCTCAGACAACTTAATGTGGGCTCACACTTTATAAAAAGTCCATCACTGTAGCATTTGCCTCTTTTTTAACCAGTGCTTGAAATGTTTCCCTGTTTTTTTATCCGCCCACCACAGGCAACTACAGCTCCTTCATGCAGAAGGAGATCTTTGAGCAGCCAGAGTCTGTGGTCAACACAATGAGAGGGAGGGTCAACTTCGAGAACAACACAGGTCAGAGTAGTTATCTTGGTGGTGCTTTAATCTAAAAAAACACCTGCAAATGCACTCTTTTCCACTCTGTCCCTTTTTTCCTTTTTGCTCAAACACATTTCTTTAGTTCAGGATTTCTGGACTGGTTCAGTTACCTGCACTTACTGCATGTCATTATAGTTGAATGTTTTTTAAACAATTCATGTCCAAGTTAAAACTGATGTTTTTTCTCTCATTATGCTGCCTACATGTAAAGAAGCCAAATACGTAAAAGCAACTTGTCAGTGATGGTTTTGTTTAAACATTTTTTCTCAGCGCTCTCATGAGCTCTGTTTTTAATGAGGTATAAAACAAGGGAGCAGAATGATGGATTAGCTGTTGGGTTTGCGTTTCAGTGATCCTGGGTGGACTAAAGGACCACATCAAAGAGATCCAGAGGTGTCGTCGACTTATTCTGATTGCCTGCGGCACCAGCTACCATGCTGGGGTGGCGGTGAGTAGCTGCCAACTAAGTGCTTTTTCCTCTTTTGTGTAAATGCACATATGGAAACACATCTGTATTGCTATCCAAGTTGCATGGCTGCGTTGTGGACACTGGTGCTGAGATTTATGTGCAGGCACACTCTGTGCTCTGAGCTCCACGGTTTGTTTTAACAGAAGGACGCTGATCAGTACTCTCTTTCTTTCCCAGACCCGTCAGGTCCTGGAGGAGCTGACCGAGCTGCCTGTCATGGTGGAGCTGGCCAGCGACTTCCTGGACAGAAACACTCCTGTCTTCAGGGACGACGTCTGCTTCTTCATCAGTCAGTCAGGTGAGGATCAAGCGCACATTTATAATATGTCCCTCAGTGTCAATTTTCGGGAGCCACTTTCTGATTTGTCTTTTCCTGTGCTAAGCCTGAGTTCTAGCAAATGGTTAAGTCAAAATTTGGCAACACATTCCTGATTTGTTGCAGTCTTATGAATGTGTTTGGTTTTATGTGAGCATGATGTGTATTTTTTGCAAGATGTGTGATGTTTCCGCAGCGCTTTTTATGTGAAGCTGTTTCAAATCAGATCTGTGTGGTGCAAAAGCTGTTACCTAACAAGCCTTCATTAAAAAGCATAGTTCAGCATCAGAACTATTACATTTTATAAACTGTTGCGTTTTTCTATTTCTGCCAATCCTCCAGGAGAGACTGCTGACAGCCTCATGGCTCTGCGGTACTGTAAGGAGAGAGGAGCTCTGACTGTGGGTGTCACCAACACAGTGGGCAGCTCCATCTCCAGGGAGACCGACTGTGGAGTTCACATCAACGCCGGGCCTGAGGTCGGAGTAGCCAGCACCAAGGTGGGTCTCTAGTGTTTTTAGCACAGGGTAAATTAATCACACGCTCTCTTACAGATGTGCAGTGACTGAAACAATGCACATGTGAACTTTTCTTTGTGGAGGGGGAATTTTTATCTGGGGAATACCCACAGTGTCTACGACTTCAAACATGCATTTCCAGATAATGTGTTAGGTCACAGAAAATGAAAAAAATATGTTCCTCCTTTTCAGACTGCTTCCATCAAATACATTGAAATAACTCTTTTTTTACCAAAAATTATGACTGGAATTCCCATTTATCCAGACTTTGAGTCAGATCTGATACAGTTAGTTGATCAACAGAGCATGAATCACAGACAAAATTGTCTATTAATTGCTGAGTTTGACTTTTTTAAAGCAAAAAGTATCAGAAATGCCTTTGATGAAGCTTCTCAAGTGCTCATAAGTTTGCTGCTTTTCTTAGTTGTCTGTGACAGGAAACTAAATATCTGTTGATTTTAAATTGTTAGTCAGGAAAAAAAGCATTTCAAAGACTCCACCTTCGGCTTTAAGAAATTGTAAAGGGCATTTTAAGGGTTTGTTTTGCCAGTATTTTTGGACAAATCAGACCTGTTAGTGGACATAAAAAGCTTGCAGAGATTCTTATGTGTTTTTCCAGGTACCTCTAACTCACCAAGCACCTCTCAACTCACTGCTCAGTTAAGATAAACGGTGTGTTTGAGCATGTGTTCATGTAAACCGCCACATTTCCATCTGAGTTGAGGGGGTGTATCTAACAGGAAAATGACACCAAGTGTAATTGCATTGACAGATGACACTTGAATTAGATTTAAAAAAGAAAAACAACACAAGGTTTATTCTGTATCTTGGATAAGCTGACCGTTTTAATACTGAGCTTGAAGAATCTGCAAATCACTTTGTTGCATCATCTCATAAATGAACTTGACGCCCACAGTCCCTGAGTGAAACCCAGATGAAAACTCCATTGTCAGTCTTGGAAGCTGACATTTTCCTCCACTCTGATCCCTCGGGGAGATGAAGAAGCCTGATTTTCTCATCTCAACTCATGTAAAGCTAGGATCCTTAGTTTTCTGCTACTCCCCAAACCTCCTTTGCAAGGATTTTGCCAGTTTGGACTCAGAGCCGAGCAGAGAAGTAGTGGAGCCCTAGTTAGTGAGGAGGGAGAGTGGAGCAGGTCCCTCCCTGGCCCGGCCCTTGGGCTTGGCTCAGTGACTCTCGTGCTGCTCCAAAGCCCCAGTGCACGCCTCAGAGACGCCATCATTTACTGCTTGGCTGGCTGGGCCACATCCCCACACCCAACTCAGCCAAATGCTGCACAACCTTAGCTCATCAAATAAGTGGAGAACAAGCATCGCACCCAACTGCTAAATGGCTCCAAAATCATCTTCATAGCTTCTTTTCTTTCTCTGTTTTAATACAATTTTGATTAAAATAACCTGTTTTTTACAATTATTCTAATCATCTTCAAGATTTATGGGAAAAATTGAGACTTGAGGCAAAGTTGTTTGATGCTCTGAAAGATGAAAATCCCCCTGGCAGGTCAGCTGAGAGTAAAATGAATCATACTGCCTTTATGAATCACCTATCAGCATTCATTAGGATTTTATTAAAGTTTGCTCTCTAGTCCAAAACCGTGTCTTTGTGAAAGAAATCTGTTCATATTTCAGCTGTATGTAAGGATGGCCTTTTTTTCTGCACAAAAAAAACTACTAAAAAGTTTGTGACATGAGCAAAAACAAACCCCAAAGTTTACTATGCTGGTTAGAAACGTTACACATCAGACCTGACAGCTCAGACTGTCAGAGTTCTGAGGGAGTGTGGTTAGCGTGCTGTCAGAGAGGAGAAAAAAAACAGTGTTAGGGTTTACAGCTATTTTCTTGGCTCGAGACACTGGCATTTCTGAGTCTGGAGGGTCCCGTGAAATGACTCTGCCTCATGCGAGCACTGATTAAATATCCTAAACGGGCATGGAGGGGCTCCAAACGTGCTCAGGAGATGAAGGAACAGAGAGGGAGTGGGCTGTGATGACGACAGGCATTAAGTCTCAGTTGCATTTGGTTTGCAAGTGGATACGTTTCCAGAGCAGACAGAGAGTTTGCTCTGCCCTGCTCTCTGATGGGATGCTGTGTGTTTTTAAGTTTTCCAGGATGAGCAGCTCAAGCTGGATTTAGGTCAACTGCATACATTTTAATGCCGTTTGGCATGAAGTGGAAACCCACCTCTCCCTCCTTTTCTCATCTGGTGCAGATTATTAGCTGGAGTTCAGTGTCTAAACAGGGAAACAAGAAGAACTGAGTCAGACAGGCGCAAGTCAGAATATTGTTGCTCCTCTTTGTTTTAAGTTTTGCGCTGCAAAACACAAAAAATATTATAAGTTTAGGCTAGTTTCTTGTCCATGTCTTCATCTATGTGCACATCAAGAGACAGCTGTTTGTAAATCAGTGGATGAGAAGAAATCAATGAAACATAAAACAACTCAGACATTATATTTACACATAAAATCATCTCTGACTTTGTGCCCTGCAGGCCTACACCAGCCAGTTTGTGGCCCTGATCATGTTTGCCCTCCTGATTAGCGATGACAGGATTTCCATGCAGCAGAGACGCCGTGAGATAATCCAGGGCCTGAGAGTGCTTCCAGGTAATTCAAGCCATCAGTATTCTGGTTTAGCCCCGGATATCCTGATCACACGTGAGATTAAAAATGTATAGAGATTGAAAACTGACTCTCAGAGCAAATCCAGCACGTAGCCTGTTTCGTTTTTGTCATTTGTTTAAACAATCCTTTAAGCAATAAGAGTGAGAAAAGCAAAGAGAAGACAAGCCCTTGGCTGTAGACCCTTGCATGCCTCTCTGGATCTAAAGCATATGATGGAATGTCCCTAATGGTAAACTAATGAGGAATGGCTCGCCACTCTGCTTCTTCCAGCCTCACATTATGAGTCCATGAGTCCAAGAATATGCATATCGTAATGTTCTGTGGCTCTCACTTTTCAAAAAAAAAGTCCTCAGTCATATTTGTTTTTCTCCAACGTCTGTGTTAGATCTGATTAAGGAGGTCCTGAGTTTGGACGATGAGATCCAGAAGCTGGCGACAGAGCTGTACCAACAGAAGAGTGTGCTCATCATGGGCCGAGGCTACCATTACGCTACCTGCCTGGAAGGAGCACTGGTGAGCACATAAAGCCGTCTTTTTCAACCACTTCTGTCTGAGCTTTTCTTCCTTCTGACGCGGGCACCACTAAAACTGCTCGTATTTTACAAGTCAGAGATGAGCCAAAGGTTCAAGTGATTTCAGTTATTCCAGACTGCAAGTACTTCACTTTTTTTTCTTATTTGTGAGGCTGAATGGTTTGATTTCTGCAGTCAGCTATATTTTCAATAATTGCCTCTGACTGAACATCTAACCCCTGCTTTTATTAGTACAAAACTCAACAAAGTAGCTTAGAAAGGTGGTGAGAAAAAGACTGAGTTTTAGACCATGATAATAAGAATCTGTTTGTGTTTTTCTTCTTATAGAAAATTAAGGAAATCACATACATGCATTCAGAGGGCATCCTGGCCGGAGAGCTGAAACACGGCCCGCTGGCCCTGGTGGATAAACTCATGCCCGTCATCATGATCATCATGAGAGACCACACCTACACCAAATGTCAGAACGCCCTGCAGCAAGTTGTAGCCCGTCAGGTGAGACCTTTGTGGATGGATTGATGGATATTTTATCTTAAATGTTGAAGAACTCACTAAAATGCTTCTCCTGTCAAAAGCCAACCTGTGATGGATTATAAATGTAAAATAATACATTTCAAAAATTGACTGTCAGCTCTTTTGAACTTTGATTTTACAACAAAGTCACTATGAACCAGAACATCTGAATCTTAAACCTACAGCTCAGTATTTGAGTATTAGATTTAAAAGTCCTGAGCACTTGAGAGCTTCACATGTTGGATGTTAGGTTAATTTTTACAGTCCTGTCGGGGCCACACCTCTGATCCTTCACCTCAATAAACACAACTGAGGGTTGCGTGCGGGGTGACATCAGCCCTGTTAAAAATCTGCAGCAGATGTGAATTTGAAAAGTGTAAAATATCAACTGAGAAAGGAGATTACACCGACGGATGATTGGCTCTGCCTGATTTCACAGGGTCGCCCCATTGTGATCTGTGACAAAGACGATTACGAGACCATCAAGAACTCCAGCCGCACCATCAAAGTACCTCACTGTGTGGACTGCCTGCAGGGCATCCTGAGCGTCATCCCGCTGCAGCTGCTGTCCTTCCACCTGGCTGTCCTCCGCGGTTACGACGTAAGTGCCGTCCCTCAGCCCCGGCAGTGACTGACTGTTTTGCCAGATGAGTTCAATACCTCATATGTCAAATACAAGTACAGTAAAATATCAGTTGCTCTTTCTGTCTGCAATAGTCGCTCTAACTAAAAACTCTCAGCATAACCAGTGTGTTGTTACACACAGTGTTTACTGTGGGAAATGGTCATTATTAAAAAGTCCAGGTTAATTAGGTGAAGCTGACTGATGTAGAGTCGAACTGTCCAAAAGATGATGCACCTTCTTAGAAGCAAGATGTTGTTGCATTAATTCTCAGTATTGCTGATTATCTGGCTTATCGCCCCGTCAGTGCTTGGACAGCGAAGGCACTGACAAACACTGCTCGAAATAAACAACATGTGGTGTTTATATGTGCAGGTCGTGGTGTTTCATAGTCTCCTAATTTTGAGTAAACTTTGCCTAATTCAGCCTGCTGAGGTGAAGGTGACAGTAATGATTACAATTATGTGTAAACACCTCAGTTTGGACACAAATTCAGACTTAAGGCACCAAAAACTCTTTGGCAAAGAAGATCAACACTTACAAGTAAGGACAGGAAGAATATAGATGCAGGAATATATAACAATTTCCTCTTGCGATATGTTATAAATAGTCCAAAAAAAAAAGTTTAAACATGCAGCTGTTAAAAAAGGATTCCCCTGACTTCTTGATCTACCAGAGCTGCTACTTCACGGCTGTTGGTTGGCCGGCTGTTGAATCTTTTGTATGGTTTGCAAGATGTTAAAGGTCTAAACAAACAGCTTAACTCAAGTGCAGCATGTAAATATTGACGGTGTTGATGCTGCTTTCGGAGCACTTCACTTCAGAGAGACGTCTCGACAGCGCGGTCCAGTTAGTTCTCATTTTTAAAGTCAATAAGTATTTGCAGCCGTGCCAACATTGCACTGCTCCTCTGACGGAGAAGCAAACATTTACAGCTTCATCCACCCTCCCTTTTCTTTTCCTTTCTTTCTTTTTTTTTCCTAAGTAGTTACAAGTATCTGAAGTCTGAGTGATGACAAGTGTTCTGGCCGGGGATTTGCTGCCACATCTCTGGCTCGCACGTTAAAGTTTTTGTTATGATTTTGTTCGGATCATACTTCGTGGTTTGCCTGTCACAGCCAGTCATCAGCTGACGTGCGGCGCTTGTTGTCTGTTTACATGACTGTTGTTTATCATTAGGTTAATGACCTCCTTTGTTTGAATTACAGGTGGACTGTCCAAGAAACCTGGCCAAGTCTGTGACAGTAGAGTGAACCAACAACAAAAGCCTGGCAGACGCACATTCAAGCGGGCGGCGAGGAAGAAACTGGGAGAAGACAAAGTTCCGTTGACGTGTCACGACTCTTTTTAATGCAATCTTTTACTCAACACTTGTGTGCGTCACTGTTGCATATTATCTGTATCTCAATGTCTGTTTTTTCTCAGAAGCCTTTGGCATCAGTGTCATATTATCTCTAGAGAATTAGTTTTGTCTGTGGTGGCATGGTCTGGGCTGACATTCACGTATCGTCATTACTCTCCGGGTTTGTGAAGCCGTAACAACTGACAGCAAGTGGGTTTCCTCAAATTCAATTTCAAAACTTGTGCGCAAGTCCTCCGTGTATAATTGTGTTGATTAGTCTCACTGGGAGCATCTTGAGGCTGACGTTAAAGCTGTTGACTGACAGGATTTAAGATTTAAAGACTTCACTGGCTCTTTTATTTTTGTTTCTTTTGTGCAATGATTTGTAGCTTAGTTGGGATTTTTTTTTTCTTTGGCAGCTAATCATCTGAAGTGTCTTTCACTCTACAGTTGAAGTAAACGATAGTCTCTAATCATTCCAAGCCACAGGTCATTGCTTTGCTAATTGCAGCGCATTTTCCAATTTTGACTCAGTTTCTCTTTTGGACTTTCTTCTGAGGGTACATAACTTAGAGCAGGAGTCACATCACATGTTAGATCATAGGAGAGCTTGAGAAAACACTACAGCGTAAAATCATCTTGGGTAGAGTGCAAAAAGCTTGTTTCTTGTGTTTATTGTTTCAGAGTTCAAACTGTGGTCTCGGCCGGCTTTGTTAATGAGAATACACCTCGTTTTCTGATCCACCTACACCAGAGTGTGACATTCTGCTCATGGTACCACACAGTTTCTCTCTGTGTTTGCCTTCAAAGCTATTTGTGCACAATTTAGGGTTTGATTTTCATGTCAAACTCTGTTGCCTCACTGCTCACAGGAGACACCTCATTGCTAGTTTCAGATTGCTAGTTTACATTCGAAGAAGAAAATTGAAGCAGTTCAAGTGAGATGAAGTCATTAAAGTGAAGCAGAAGTTGCACCCAGTGTCCAGCCCACACCCTGCCACCAGAACAGCTGCAATATTGGGACCATTTGAAGCTTAATTTTCTTTTTTTCATATTTGTTTCTTTTCTTTTTTTAAATGATTTTATATTATTGACTATACTCTGATTTGAAATGTGAATGTCACTGTCATTTAAAAGTGTCCTGTCAAACCAAAAAATCTCTACAATGGTTCTGGCAGTTATAAACCAAAACATATATTTTATATGTTCATCCTGTATTGTTTTTTTGTAGCCAAACATATGCTGATGCTGGTTGTGTGCTGTAAAGATGCTTCGAGGCCTGGAGGGGGCACATACAGCTTCATGACTGTATGTCAGACTGTAGATGTTTATTTAGATAGAAAGTCAGATGCCAGCTCTGTGTATGTGTGTGTATGTGAGTGTGTGTGTGTGTTATCCCAAATGTCTGCTTAAAATGCCAAGTAAAAAACGATGTTATACACACATAGTTGTGTAGTGAAGAAATAGGAGCTGCTTTGTTTTTTTTGTTTTTAGGCCATCACATCTTTTGGGTTATAAAGATATTTATCGTCTTTTTCCAATCAAGCCTTAACTCGATTTTTGCAATTATTTTTCCCAAACATTGAGCTTCTTGGGGTTTGAAAACTGGAAAATGTTTGTTTTAGTTACTTTTGTAACCCACATACATTAGAAGATTTGATTTGTTTACTGGAGGCTTTGACAAAGAAGGCTGCACTGAATCCTCTCAACATCTGTTGGAATCTGTAGGGGTACTGAGGGAATCGGGGCACTATGTATTTATTAGTGAAATGATGCAATAAAGTGTCAAGTACTTCCCTTTTAAGTCCCAGAGCTTATTCAATTAAAAAAAAAAAAATCATTGTTTTCACACATGCTTGTCACAGTTCAACACATCCAAACAATGACGTCAGCTATCGTGCTTGATTAGACAGGTTAGTAAATATTTCACAATTATTTTATTAAAATAAAAACAAGAAATTCAGTCATTGGCCTACATTTGGAAAAAATATTAAAAGTTTACAAATCAATTATTGGTCAGCTGTCCTGCAAATTATAAACAGAGAGTTCAGGTGATGGAGATCGTTCAGGAGCCGCTTATCAGTGACAACATGCTGCAAACAGTTTTAAGTATCCGTGTAGAAAAACCAGTAACAGCCTGTAAGGTGGACAGTAATGCTCTCATGCATCCACATAAAGTCCTAATGGTGGAGACACGAGGTCTGAAGTCTCTGCACAGCGTTGACAGGGCCGTTGGTGCCACATGGATGAGAGCCATGCAAACAGATAGTAAACAGCAGCAGATTGCAGACACGGCACGCAGAGCCGACTTCAACCAGCTCACAGTTCTTCCTCCTGCACAGCAAAGACAAGAGCAGCTGCTGCTCCTGCAGGTCTGCGTTGGTCCACGTTGGTGCAGCTCCTCTCTTGAGAAGATCACACCTGCGAGCGTGAGCCTGAAGAATGCATTCAGCCTCAGCATGGTTGAGAGGTAGAAAGCTAAACTGTTGGTGAAAGCCAGTGCAGTGCTCAGAAGTATTTCATTGCACTGACTAACCACAATGACGGCTTTAAGCACAGCTGCGGAGTAATTACAAAAGGCAGCCGCAGCTCCAAACAAAGGCACGCTCCACTCTCCAACCCCAGGGAGCACTGTGGGTGGTTTTCCAACCAAAAAGACCATCATCTGAAGCATTTCAGGTAAAACCCTCTCTGCTGCGGCCTTCAACATGCATACAAACCAGCAGCTGCTTCTTAATGGTGTCAGAGGGGGATTGAATAACTATCAGCAGGTGTTGTCACCTAATTGAATCTAGGTTTGCCAACAAAATCATGACGTGATTCTGGATATTTTGATTTTTAATCACATATTGACTTATCACAGCAGGAAAAGCACAGATGTAACAAATAACACTAACGATGTATTCGGTCGTCCCAGTCAGTGTTTCACCAAGCCAGCAAAGAGGAACTCAGGAGCCAGAATAAGATCACCTAAATGGATCAGATCCATCCTTTATGCTATGAGCTATGTCTATGCTTTTCATTTAATGAAAATTCAAAATGTCAGCCATGAAAATGGCCTATGGGAGAGATGTGATGTGTTTCTTCCTCATTTTTGACGCACTGTTTTCAGATTTGCTCCCCGTCCATCCCAGTAAACTGACGCCAACAGTCTGTCTTGGGGTTACTGGAAGGTTTTTCTTAACATTGTTTTATAATGAGGACAAACTTCTTTCTGGCTCAAGACAGAAGAATTAAGATTTATTAAATTTGTATTCCAATGGTGGGAGGCTGGTTAAATGATTACTTTGTTCTGTCTGTCATGAATTTTTAGTCTCCAGCTAGATGTTTAGGAGAATGCTGCAGTGTTGTTTCAATGTTATGTAGACGAAGAAATGTCAGCTGACTCATGAGTAGAAAATGACTGAATTTTCATTTTTTGGCGAACATTTACAATTATATAAATCTAACCTCTACAGTTTCCAAAACACTTCTGACAGCAATGAAACACAGTGTTTCTAAGACCTCTTTAAATAGAAAAAGAAAGTTTTAAAAGTTTTAATCAATAATTTTCAGAGAGCACTTTAATTTTTGTTTGAACACCGAATGATCTCAACCTTAAAGTCTTAAGAAAATTCTTTACGTTAACCTTACACTAGTTAATCTCAGGGTTTAATACTGACAAAGATCTCCACTTAAATTTTCCCCAAAATTTTCTAAAAAGGAGACAGCATCTGGCACAGCACTATAGCCTAATTGGAGGGAACACAAGGGGGCACTGTTTTGTTTTTTGGCCTAAAAATTTAAGCCACCAGCCTCCCTGAGAGGAAGAGGAAGAATGAAGGACTTCTGGGTTAAGCTGGAGAGAAAATCGCTGAAATTGCATAACACCACACAGGAAGACACCATTGTAGACAAAAGTGACTTATGAAAAGAGTTTTGTTTTACTGACCACACCATCTTGTAAAAATTCAACCCTTTTAAATTGAATTACAGTGAACAAGAGTTTCTCGTTGACAGGGCAGACGACCGCAACTCCCGAGGGAAGCTAACTGGGCTCACAGCCTTAAGACGTCGCTACTAAAAAGAAAAACTGTGAACTGGCTAAGCTGGTGAGTTAGCCACACACACGCACATGCACACACCTCAAGACAGCTTGGATAACATGCATAGAGAGAAGACTAGCACATATTTACAAGCTTGACTCAGCACACAATCAAGTTAGCTAACAACATAACATATGCTTGTATATGTATATGCATGAATACACTTGTAGCAGACTTTAGACACATTGCATTGAGTTTGTCTAGCATGGGAAATTAATTAAAAACTACTCCATGATAAGTTGTGCTTGCATTTTATCAACTTCAAATGACGAAACAAAACCTCAAATCTTAATCAAATCTCATTACTCAACTCTGTCTTGTCCTCTGCCCCCTAATTATGTCACAGACGATTAGCACCAGCACACCTTTGCTGCAGCCTGTCCTCATTTCAAAAGGATTAGATGGTGTCTAATATTTTCCAAGATAGCTTTCTCCATTCGTGCATGTGACATAATGCAACATATGAACATCTGGAATTAGTTAGCCAAGCTCTGCATAATCTTTTCTCTTTTTTCCATCACATGGAGCGACTGAGGTGCTCTGAGCTTTATGCAAACAGCCACTCTCCAATGTGTGAACCCATTCACCTCGATGGCAATATCAGCTCTCTGACTTACTGCTGAATAAACTAGAGGAGAATCAAAAGTTGTTCCTTCTCTTTTGTGTTGCAGAATATTTTTGTATCTTAACATGCCGTATAATAAATTGCACGTGGGAGACACTGTGTAGACTTTGGAAAAGGAGGAGCACTATGTGATAATAAATGACTTAAGGAAAATATGAGGGAAAACCCATTAAAGTCTTAACAGGCTTTTGATGAAAACTTAGAAAGTGCAGCTCACGTTGTCAGGAAGTAAATCACAGTCGTTTACAGGACAACAATTGTGTTTGAAGAGAAATGCAGAAAAACAAAACCTCCATTTTAATACAATTGAGATGTTTACTTCCATTTTGAATGAAACAAACATAGATGTCTACATACTGCATTGATGGAAAGTTACATACAGCCTTGACATGACTTTAAAAGAGGAACTCGGCTGCTTAAGGCTGATCTTGTAATCTGCCGAAACTCCTCTGATCAGCATCAAAGAACAGCTTCATATTAACCTTTAATTTAATCTGCACTAAACTTTATATGACCCATTAGAGGAATGTGTTTATCATCTGCAATGCTTTTTGGAACTAAAAGCACCTTGTGCAAAAAAGGAAAGGAAAAAAAAGAAAAACACAAAATTTTAAGTAGAAAAAAACTGGCTCTCCAACTCAGGTCACTGTGGGACTGGCTGTCATGAATATATATAGTAGACTAGTCTCTCTTTTTTTAAAAAAACACACACACACACAGATATCTCAAAACTAATGGTTATATCAAAAAGATTATTTACATATATTGCCAGAAGCCGCTGGTGGAAGATGATGTGCAAAGCTTCTCCCTGACTGACATATTTTTGTCCACATTAATAGTCAGAGCACATGCTTCAGGTCAGCTCTAGTAAGAGGGCATCCTTACTGTTTATATTACAATTTATCATTTACTCTGTATACACAAAAATAGGCCAGCTATCTGTCACATTAGGGCTGGTTTAATATGGCATGGAAGTCAAAAGTTACGTTGCATTGTTGTTTTAATATATTTACTGTACACGTGTCTGTCAACAATGATTGTTTTTTTCCGACCTCAGAAATATAAAAACTCAGTACATGTGGTCTACTCATTGATAAAAGTAAAACTTAAGAAGTGTGTTTATTTTTGTATAAAACAAGGTAGAAACTTAATAAAAAGAACAAAAATGCAACTCAAACACTATTGCATGCAATTGCTCAACATTCAGGAGTACAAAAACGTGGATTTTCAGATTCTTCTAAATCTGCTTTTTGTGTGAAACATTTGCAAAATGAGTCTTCAATCTCTTATCAGGAAAGAGAGGAATGTTACACAGGCACATATTTTAGCGTTATGATCATTTTGAACATGACTGGGCTCCTTGTTGAGGACCTAGATACAGAAACTGCTGTTTTCTCTGCTTAATCAGGATTCATCCAATCTTGTGTGCTCATGTAGGGGACAACAAGGTCTGAAGCAGCTGCAAAGACCATGAAGGCGAATGTTTTTTGAGTCGACCCGAATGACCTCATTTGTAGGGAATGTCTGTGTAATTCAAGCATCAGCGCAATTGCACTGTTGGGCTAAATGTGTACAAAAGTCACTGTAGACAAATAGCTGGAAACAAGTCTTCACTGCTCCCCTTTCACAAGGCGAGAAGCCGCGGCACTTCAAGCGTTGCGCGAGGTTCTCGCACGTCCTCGCTTGCAGGTACAATCAAGGATGGTCGTGTGCTGACTGCGGGGGGGGGGGGACTCTGAGTTGTCTTTTAAAATCCTGTTGCACTCGCTCCTGGCTACTTCCGGCTCTACAAGCCAGGGCGAGGCGGAGGGCGAGCAGGTGGAGGGGCTCGTCCCGGGGGAGGTCCCTGTGGAGGAGGAGGCAGGGGACCTGTTGGGGAGGCAGAGGGCGGAGGGGTGGGTGGCAGCTCTGGTGGGGCAGGTATGTGTAAGGTGGTTGGCGGTAGAGCTCGGTTAGGAGGTGGTGTGTAAGGTGGAGGCGTGATGGGTGGGGAGGGAGTGGTGGAGGTGGGAGGAGGTGTTGGTGGCAGCGATGGAAGGTTGAAGGAGAAAGATGGAGATGATGGAGGACTTCCAGGGGTCGGTGGGAGGGTGCCCTTGGGTGCAGGTGGAGGGTTGTAG
This sequence comes from Acanthurus lineatus, assembly GCA_029814665.1. NCBI lineage: Eukaryota > Metazoa > Chordata > Actinopteri > Acanthuriformes > Acanthuridae > Acanthurus > Acanthurus lineatus. The sequence goes on from JAPZDV010000022.1 coordinate 24,224,300, forward strand.
ATGGGAGTTGGTTGGTGGTTGTAGTTCGGGTAGTGAGGAGGAGGAGGAGGCGACTTCATGCGGGTGAAGTTCATGCATCTCCCCTGAAATGTGAAAGAAGAACAAATTTTAGCAGAACAGTGATGACAAACAACAACGAGTGAGAACAACAACAAAACGCAGCACATTGCATTGTGGGATTGACAGCAGGAAGTAGTGTGGGCCTGAAAACCGAGGCCTCAATAACTTTTTGGTCATACTGTGGAGTTTCTGAGGTAACTATGTAGTAAATAAAACACTCAATTAAATGGCAGACAGTAAATAGTCGGCACAGTCTGACAGCAAAACACACAAAACGCCAGCTGTTCATAAAACTACGACAACCAGGGAAACGTTAAAATACACACATTATAGAGCATATTGCCTTTAATTATTTTACAGCAGCTAAAGTTTTTTATCTGACAAGCTAAACCCAACAAAGCTAGCTAGCTGAAACTGTTGTAAATTCACATTTACCCAAAAAACAAGCTTGAAAAGCAATAAACTGATAAAAAGAACTAAGTTAATATTTATTTAATCATTAACAGATAAAGGATCGTTTTGATCGGCTGCATTTTTTAACAGTGATCCATGTTTATATAACTTTAATCATTTTTAACTGGTGGTCATAACCCAGTGGACCAGATATGACCCACAAAAGTTTTTCATACATTTTCTGAAATGTTCTGTAGGTTTTTTTTTAAATGAATCTTCCTCTACTATTTTTCAAATGCTTTGACTGTTTCTCATAATGGCTTTTTGGTCTCACAGGATTTTGGAAAATGACATCCTTACTTAAAGGCTTTGCTTTCCTGAACCTCATTCTTTTGACAAAACACACAACTTCCCAGCTTTGACAGCTGAATTAGTCTGAGATATAAAAAAAAAATCCCCTTGTTGCTGCCTTTACCAAACACAAGCACTGATGACTGCAGCAGATGGTAGCCTTCTGCGATTCCCACTTATAGAAGAAATGCTACTTTTTGTCCACGCACACCTTCAAGATTGCACTTTAATGCCAACAAAAACTCTTGCAGCTCTCAATCCAGGGCTTTAGCTAGGGGCAATTATGTACATGCTCCACTTAGCTGGACAAAATAACCTGCCACCACTCTCCTCTGGTCCAGTCCAAGTGAGGTCATGCATGAGAGACCATCACATTCCTGGAGGAAGCTACACCCCGGGAGCAGCTGCGATGAGGGGATCAGGGAGTTGGAGTGGACTGATAAGCGATGACATTGCTGCTCTGTGCCTCTTATTTACCAGCAGGGCGGAATGACCTCTGAGACAAAACTGAATAAGATGTTTGAATGTCATTCAACACAATAAACCTACATTTTTATTCCTTCAGTGCCCGAGGGACAGCGAATATCATGGATTTTAACGTCTTCTTTAGGGTTTTGAGATGCCTGATGTTGATTTTTAATACTTTTTTTGTGTTTTATTCCTTTAATGATTCCTGAAAAACACACCAGTCTTTTGAAGCTTAGAAATATGTGACACGTTACAGGAACCTGACTCGTGTCTCTGTCAGGCAGGCCTCCTCCCTCCCACCGCTGCATTCATTTAGCAGGAAGTTATAAAAGCATGGCTTCGACAAGAGACTCCTAATTGTAACCAGAACAAGCAGGATAGTAGCTTTTTTTTTTCCAGTGCACTAATGAAGAGCTTTGTAGTGTGCAGGGACTCACTCATATACTTCTAATTACAGAGTGCTGAGTTGGCTCTGCTTACTGTACTGGAGAGGCCGGGGATGTAATTCTCTGACATTGTTTGCACTCAGCTGAGCTAGTCCACCTTAAAGACCCACATAAATTGAGCATATTGCTGGACTGTTAGTGTGTTTCCTCAGTTATTTTTTAAATGCACTGCTGTGAAGCTGGAAGCAGCATCAACTGGCCTTGCTGACAAACATTAGATTAATCTGAAAGGAATGCCAATTTTTCATCATTATTTTTATAATATGTCCATTTTTTTAGCATACCAGCCTTAATCAGAACCACAGGTTTTTGTTTGTTGTAGCCTGTTAAGCACAAAGTATGTGCTCTTTTTGTTTTACATTGGATTGGATTATAATTTTAAAGATGGAGCATGGCTTCTAACACTTGAATCCTTTGTTCAGGACAAAACACTGCAGAGGCATTTGTTCGTTTTTTTAAGGATTTATTCCTTCTATTGTTGTATTTACTGTTGCACCGTACACACACAAATACACACATTTTTTTGCATTTAATTCTTCTGTTAAAGTGAATGATAATATATGGAAAAAATGACCAAAGTCAATACCTCTGATGTGGCAAAAAAAAAAACTTTTCCAAGCAAAACCTGAAATCGTTTCTGAGGAAAAATAAAACAACAATCTTTTCTGAGGAAAAGTAGAAGTAAACGTTGATAAGGACCACAGGAGAAGGGGCCTCCTTCCTGGTGGTCACATGACTCGTGGGCAAACCTCACATGTATATTTAGTCCTAGTTTCTGCCTTTGAATGTAATCATTTTAATGTGTTTTGAACTCTATGAGTATAATCTTTGTGGAGGAAATGAATACATTAGAGAGACAAACTGGAGCTCACATAAACAGTGAAACACAGAATGGTTTCTTTGTGCAGTTTCACCTCAGAGTTTCCATCAAGTCGATCTACTGTAGTTCACCTCCTTGTTTCTGTTTACTGTGCTCTCTCTGCTCTTCAAGGTCCTTTTCTTGCTCACTTCATTTTTTTTCATTCGCTTCCACAAACTCATGGGCGTCTGACTTGCACAAGTCGCAGTCTCTTTCTGTGACCTCATCTTCTTGGTGAGGTTGTTGTTGCAGAAAACTTGTCTTTCACCTCCTTCAGGAGCTGTCCAAGTTTGTCCTCATTTGGGCCTCAGACCTCGATGCTTTATTCTCATGCTTGTGTTCATTGGTCATTGTTTGAAGGTGCCAAAGGGAAGGAATGCTCCTCTGGTTTGTCAGACAATTCACAGACGTTCTCTTCTCCTTTTAAGTTTTTTTTTTGTGTGTCCTGGTCCAAGTTCCCCTGCTTTGTCTTCAAGGCCATTGGGTTTATGGACAGCTTCTGTAAAATCATGTCCTTCACTTGCATGTGACGTCAACAAAATTTTGGTTCGAGATGCTCATGACAGGGCTGACCTTCATGTTCCAGAGTGAGCCAGTTTTGATGAAGTCCTCTCTCCTCTTTCTGTGCTGCACAGCAGACACAAAGCCAAATTCTACTTTTTGAAGTCTTTTTTTATCTTTAATCATGGCTGCCTCCTCCTGCTCCTCCATATTACACTTAAAAACACCATGTCACAGATGTTCATGTCCTCCTTTTTTCATCTCTGTCCTGCTGTGCTCCATTTTTTCTTCACCTCCAGAACAGTCGTGTCCAGAAAAAGGGAATTCAAGCTTGTGACTCGGACTCGAGTGCTAATTAAGTCGCATATACAGAAAACTGAGACTCTGCTTGAGGTTTGGGACTCGTGAACAATCTTTATGCTATTTTAATTCATTTTCTTTAAGCGCATGATAATTAAGGAAATGTCTGAAAAGCTGATTTTATTTCCCTCTATTATTTGCTTACTGTATATGTTAAGAAAATTCAATGACATTGGTAATGCAAAACTATAAATTTGTTGTTTTTGCATGTTTTATTTGAATATATATCAAAAATTATTTGCAAATCATCTCATTCTGTTTTGCAAATGTTTTGCACAGTATCCCAGCTTTTTTTAACTGCAGCTGTCTAATCACTTGATGATTGTGATACTTGCACTGTGTCAAATTTCTGAAGTGAAGTTTTGGTGGATGACCATCACATTAGACCAAAATACTTCTTTGCATGTATTTTAACACAATGTAACACACATTCTTTAGACCATCAGCCTGACATGCTGTAGTTTGTATTTCCACAGCACACGTTAAACAAATCCAGCCTTGCTCCTGAAAACTGGGTCTCTTCTGTAACAGCAGCACTCAATTATGATGATGCATCACTTAATCATGACCACATGTGCACTATTTCATCCTCCCAATCAAGCTAAATATTACACTATATATAAGACCTGAGTGTTAAAACAGCTGTGTGCCACCCTTTTACAGCTAGTTTATTATACTTTAAATGGCACAAACAGTAAAATTAATTTGACCAGACATCATGTTAAACACTTTTTAATGTATATTGGAAGAGAGAGAGGGGAATGAGTCTAAAATTTTCTGAAGATCTCGTCCACCTTTAAGGCTAATGGCTGCTCTTATATCAACATTTCTTTCTCAGGGGAAGGTGAAGCATGACATAAACTTGTGTGGGTGAAGGATTTTTATATACACATTTCCCCCAGACTCAGTTTTTCAACAGTTTTAGATCATACAGACTCAGGCTGTGTGTCAGCTGCCAACAGCAGAGGTCATCACACTGTCACCCCCTCCTCTCCCACTACAGCTGGCCTTTAAGGAATTACATTGGCCTTTTTTATAATGACTTCCCCAGACGTCTGTGCATCGCATTGTACTGCAGCCAGATGCTGCAGTCTGAATCCCAACTCACCACAAGTTTTCTCATGAGTGTCTCTGTGCACACTTCATAGCTCACAGCTGGTTCATTTTCTCAGCATTTTCAGACAGAAAGTTAGAGATGAAATCAATGGTTTCTTTTGTTTTTGTTGCAGTGAGTTATGTAGGCCATGATAATCATAAAACAGAAGTCTGATATTGTGATTGCTCTGCAAATAATCTTTGCCTAATGCTAATGCGCACACAGGCCTCATGTCAGGTGGTAAAATGCAGGCTGATTAATTGTTCATGTTTAATATATTCTTGGGCAGCTTTTCAGTTGTTCTTACCTTGTCACCTGGATGAGGTCTCATCACAGACACACGGTCGTAGCCTTTTCTTAAAAGCACCCACAAAGCATCGAGCTTGCTCTATGAAAAGCAGAGAGAAATCAAACTTTGAAACCATTCAAATAATCTTAGATTAAAATCAAAGGCTCTTTTCTGCTGACAGAAACTGTCGAGTATCTCTCCCAGACACTCAAAAACATTGTTCCCCGCTGTGCACCTTAATCCTCCAGCCATTTTACAGTGACAGACTCAAATGGCTTGGGTTCACTGTGAACTGACTCATCATAGTTTTTATACAGCAAATACTTTGAGGATAAGAGCAGAAAATGCAGCTGTTTTTCTTCACAAAACTGCTGGCTGTGCAGCCCTGCTCCCTGGAGGTCAGTCCAACAGGAGTCTGGTTTCTATTAACAATCCCCTGCTGACTGGGAAGGCTCCGGAGCTGTTCCTTTAACCCCATGCTGGCCCTGGAGGAAGGGACCCTGAGCTTGTAGTCACCTAAGCATCATTACCTTTACACATCTATTGTCACTATGACATTTCACTGATGCTTTTACTTACATATCCTCAGATTAGCACGCGGTAATTTGTAACAGATGTTGTATTTCATGCAGTACACATGCTAACAGCTGGAAACAGCATGTCTCAGCAGAGATTTTAAATAAACGTTAATGCTTTTATTAATTACATGTTAGCTGAGCCACATTCACAGACTTGTTGAACAGTTATCTCACAAATTCTCCATCAATTCTTAGTTTTTTTATATATATATATATAGGACAGTAAAACTCATCATTTCTTTATTTTTGCATTTTCAGTTGCTGTCAACAATGAAACCCTGAAGAGCATCAACAGACCGAACAGTTTCCTCAGACTGTCTCCTCCTGGCTCTGTCGGTACTGTACCTTGATGGGTGAGTACCACTTGCGTGGTCCTGGTGGTTTGTGCATGCCGTTGTTGAGAACCCGCGTCGGGGGCAGCACATATTCCTGCTCCGGCATCTTTACTTTAGCATTTTTAGCCTTTTCCAGCTTTGCTCCTTCCTCAGTGGAGCCTTTCTCACCCCAGCGAACCTTAAAATGGAGAGTCAGAGATTTGTTACGATGCTACATGTAGCTTACAATGCTTTATTTACCAGGTAAATGTGAAAAACGATGGTTAAAAAGACATGAAAAGACACAGTTTGTGTTGGTAAAGCAGGGTAGGATCGCAGCCTCCACTACAGATGAAACTCTAAATGACTTTGACAGAAATGTTCACAGTTGAAGTAATGTATTACGGCTTTATTTTATGTGCAGTCACTTTTCCTGCTTCCTTCCTCACCTTCTGACTGGTGTTACCATTAAGAGAGCGAGGAAAAGAAGACAAAATGAAACGCACCATTTCCTTTAATAAGCTGAGAGATTTCACAGTTTAAACATTGTTGGAAACATTTCAGATGATGTAAGTACACAACTCAGCATCATATTAACAGAGATATATAGTTGTTTTCATATATGACTAAGTCTTTACAATAAAAACTGAATAAAAGTAAATCCACCATGAAAACTCACTCATATTAAACTGAATCAAAAACAAAAAGCAAAATCCAAGTAAAAATAAAAACTATTACAAAAAAGAAATTCAACAACTCTATTAGAGATCCTTTCATAGCAGCCTCAGTGAGTAAACCTGCAACATCTTGTCCTATCATCTTTCAAGCTTCTCATCCTTGTAAATTAACACAACAGACAGTTTTTAGACTTCCTTGATCTCACCTCCATCCTCTTGATTCCTCCTACTCCTCTTCCTCCGTAGTAGGAGGCATCTACAGTCGGCCATTTCTTCTTGGGGGCTTCAAAGTCTTCATCATCCTGTGGGGGAGAGACAGGAAGTGGCTTTTATTGTGATTATATTTTAGAAAAACAGACATTTGCCAGACTAAACAGCTATAATTGAGCAACAATTACACCTTTTCATTGTTTTTAAATAAATGTATTCATGCTAAATGGACACCTGGAAGCTACCAGATAAAAATGCCAGGCAAGTAAATATCCCCCTGTCTGCCCTCCTAACTCCAAATGCAGCCCTGATATTTGTCTCCTCTTTGCTGGTTGTCAGATAAAAGGAAATTGCAAAGCCCACTGGCCAAACTTGTGATGTTTCAGCTCTTTAATACACCCTGTCTGACTCATAATCTGCCTGGATGTCAGGCGGAGGAAGCCATAATGAGAGCTGAAAGTTCGCCACGGTTTCTCTTTGGTGTCTGTTTTGGAAGTAAATTCACCAGTGAAGCCTAATTTTCCTCTTTAACTGGTGCAAATAGATGCAAACCGATGTGTCCCACAGTTCCATGTTAGTTTACTGGTATTGCGTTTGGATTTTATGCAGCGAAAATGTATTTCAGTAACATGAACTTGTTGATAAAAGCCATGATGAATAATGTTATTAGTCAGCTTCACATGATTTTCCACAAAGTGCCAAAAGGGCTCCAAAGGAAATGATTTGAAAAACATGAATTGAAGTCTTTAAAACAAAGCTGTCCTCCTTTAAACAGGAGGAGTAAAATAACAGCATAGGTCGGGATTTCATTGTTATTTTAAGAGTTTAGGCGTTAACCCACATTGCATCTGATGAATTACTAAACGAGTGAAATAAGAGTTTTATGCCAGGAAGAGAGTGAATGATGCAGCACGGTCATTGAGGTTTTAAATTTCCGAATAAACTTGAATAATTACACAACTTAAACACTGGCAACAGGCTGGATCTTAAATAATGAGCTCTTTTTTTTGTGAAGTGTTGGTGGTGCAGCTCCTACCGAACTGTCCTCCACAGCTGGTGGCGGGGGCTCATGGATGATCTGTGGGCGGAGAAAAAGAAAAAAAAGATTAGCATGTGAGGAGAAGTGAGGAAGGTGACAGAGTCACAAAACACGTGCACCAAAATAGATTCTTATATAAAATCTGCATGTCACAGCGATCTGTTTTCTCTATGCTACAAGTTGGTTACACAACAACACATGGCTGAGGAATTGTTTTTTCCTCCACGTCTCTGCAACTTTACAAGCACTTTGCACTGACCTAGAAATCTGCTATCCAGATTTTTTAGCCTAAAGTTGTTGATCAGGAGACAGCAAGAGTAAAAGGATTATAGATAATGTTTTACATTCAGTTACATTCTACATGTAGAAATATTCTGTGAAGTTTTTGGTTTTCTGTCCATCTGATTGTTATTTTTGATCCATATGTTTCATTTCCAGAGTGTGTTGCACAGCTGCTGCTCACAGACACAGATGAAGTTTAGTCTGTGTCTCGTGTCTTGTGTCGTTTCCCGTACATATGTCACCCCACGCTTTTTTTCACCGGCATAATAAACACAGTCTCTTCTACATTATAAATGCACTTGGCAAATGAAGAGATTCTGATTCTTATTTGTCATTTTTCCTCCATGCTTCTCCAAATCCTGGAACAAGAAGCGATTCCCCATGGTAACCCAGCATAGCTTTCCTAAACACACTCCCTGCACAGATTTGAATTTGCAACTTAATGGACAAGAACAGAAAAAAGTAAAGGGAGGAACTGCCATGTTGTAAAAAGCTGACATCTCCCTCTGGCAATTCTCGACTTTCCTGTTTCCAGAGCTGGAAACATTGGATTGTATTCTGAAGAGACAATACGCTCCTCATTTGAAGGCAGAAATGCAGATTATGACAAAGTGTGGCTGCTAACAAGAGAGTTTGTTAAAATGCTGTGACGCTGGCAGTTTGAACACTTTCTAAAAATAATGGTGCATTCGGTTTTTTTCCCCCTCTCCTCACCGTATCCAAAGCAGATGACTGTCGTAAAAAGACTTTTCCTTTATTTCTGGTGAGTTATCTTGCTTCTAAAACTCCCAACTCAAAACAGCTTTAGCTTTTGTCTCCACACCAAAAGCTTGATATTCACATTATTCAGCCTCAGTGCTGATGGGAGAGTTTGTTAAGTCTTTCCAGTTTGGTTCTTACACTGGACCAACGGAGAAACCACTGAGACCTGGAGGTCACCTGCTGTGACCTTTTGGAAAAACAAATTATTTAAACAGCATCATAATTATTTCAGCACACGTTCACCCATTGGCCTTGACCTCTTCTGTTTGTGGACTAAATTCAGCTGCAGGGATCCAAAAAGGCCTACACGCCCTTATTGACTCTTCCAGACCCTGACCTTTGCACCATGGGAATGTTGTTTAGGTTAATAAGATGCCTGAGGTGTTGTTATCCAGACGAGACAGACCTGGAAAAGACATCTCTCTCTCTGTCTTATAGTCAGCGAGCAATATCGCTGCATTCCTAAAGTGTTTGAAGCCGTCTGTATTTGAAAGGAGTCGACCAGAAGCTGTCTGTAAATCAGTGTGCATGCATGATATTATTGCATTAGTGTTTAAAAAAAAACAAAAAACAAAAAAAAACTCACCACAGTGCAGCAAAGAGGCCAGAACCACCAGAGGAGAGCCAAGATAAGGAGCAGAATCAGGATGAGCAGGGCTATGGCCAGGATGGTCCCATCGGACTGTGATAAAGACAGACACGTCAACACACACACACGGCCTGAATGTAGAAAGCACTAAGAAGATGTAAACTTCTTCAGGCTTTAAGCTTTGTGCAGGAAAAAGCCTCTTTTTGCTTGTATCTTTCTTGGACTCTGTGCTTTGTGCGGATGATGAAATACTTTATTTAATTTGCATCCATCATTTTGGACGTCTCAAGTTTGTTTTGCACTGTTTGTTTTGGTGGTGTTAGCTTGTTACCATTTGTTGGTGTTACCATCAGAGAAAGTATGAGTATAAATAAGTGAGCAGAGCCACTGTGGTGTCACCCATTGGTTTGTGGACTACCTCGAGTCTGGAATTATGGCCGGTGCCATCTTGGAATTTTGGAACTAGAAGTGAGGAAACTTGTGGAAGGAAGGAAAACATCGGGACGATTTTGTCTTGATTGAATCTGACTGAGACCCCGACTATAGGCTGAGACAGTAACTTGTCAATCATGAGGTAGCCATGCCCTGAAACATACCCTGTATTTATCATCTATTTTGCTTAAGATTTAACCATAATTTACTAAATAAGCATCATGTGGTATTGAAGAAGACTTAAAACTATTAAGCTCATTATGAAAATGTTTACTGAGGTAATAAAACAAGTACGAAGTGGGCTCATTTTCCCATAAGCTCACATGCAATCAGGCTTTTTTTTGCAACCAATTGGGTCGCCGCCTGCTGCTCATTAAGAACAAATGTAGGTTTAAGGCACTTAAACATTGGCTTCACTGCTCAGACCTGAAAGATGTGTCTAACCTGCTTTTCTTAAAGTTGAAATGCAGTATTACACAGAACAGTAAGGTTGTGAAGCTAAAAGCTGGTACTCACACAGCTCACAGTGGTGATGGTGACCGAACTGGAGATGAAACTGAGACCTTCGTTCATACTGACATAAAGGTTCGCTGCCCTGGAAAAGAATTCATGTGGTGCTTTAAATAAACAGAGAAGATGGTGTCGGATGAAACCTCATATTTATTTAAATAAATTACAGGACTTACATCCCCTCATCTTGCAGAACTGGTGCAGGGCAGAGAAGATATGTATCTTCTACAATCAAAGGTTTTACCACTAGAAAAGAGGAGAGAAAAGGGTAATGAAAAACAGTAAATCAAACAGCATTCCAGTTTTTTTTTTTCTTGTGGTAACAGCCAGTAGTTTCAATGACATGTTTAAAGCATCTGAAGGGGAGGGAAATTTTATGACCGGAATCGCCTCTCAGATTATGTCATTGTTTAGCTTAATTATGGTACAATTTAAGAGTTAATTGCCTGAATAATGCCTGACTCGATGCATGACTTCATTTCAGTTTGATAAGAGAGTGGAAACTATTCACATGTTCACAGAAGTAAAAAAAATGTCACATTTTTTTTCAAACTGTCTGCAAAGAGCTTCTCAACAAAACAAGTGCTTTTGTTGTCTACTGTCTGAAGACATCTGTGTCCCTCTCAGAAACACCAATACCCTTTAATTCCCTCCAGCCTCTGGCCCTTTTGTTTTTTAGGCAAATCTAGGTCTTCTCCTTGTTCAGCTGGCTTTCAGCAAAGCGACTCCTTCGAGCATCGTCACCCAGGCCTGTCTGTTTATCCTGGCAGGAGGAGAGCATACCCCAGAACTGAGGAAATCAACAAACTCGCATGAGTTGCTGCTGCTCCTCTCTAGTAACACCATGCAGGACGGACAGGAGTGGGGGGACGCAGCCAAAAGCAGCTCGGCGCCAATACAAACTGGCCTAGATTTGGTCCTGCTTAGAGTTAATCCCTGCATCCACCTTGCACTCAGTACGGCCTCACCATTAAGGCATGACAAAAAGGACAGAGAGCCTTTTAAAAAACAAATTACAGCAAAGTCCTGTGAAGATCTGATGGCACCTGACTCTGCAGATTTGCACTGCTTACGTCTTTTAACGGTAAAGAGGCTGGAAAACATCCTGAGCCTGTGTTGTTATGTTTTATTGAACTGTTTACTCCCGAAGCTTAGAGAGGTCATGTTGTACTATACCAGGCAGATAAATGTCCAGAGATTAACTTAAACCAGTAAATTATTTGGAATGATTGCCTAAGAAGACAGTAGTCATAAAATCTTTAAAAGGCTATTAAATGAGGCTTCTTAGCATTTCCTGGAATGTCCAGACCCAATTCCTTGAAGTTCAAGGACCAAAACATGGCATAGGCCGAGACACAGATCAACAATAATGACTGCTGGAACATTGAGATATAACCAGTCTTGACAGAAACTCACAGACAGTTTAAAAGGAGAGGCTTAAATGTGTGACAACTTGCTACAAGGATGATAAGCTATGGGATTTTTGCCTTCTTCAACAGCACAGAAAGCACCATTTCTATTTCATCCAATTCAAAAACTTTCAAAGACTCTATGTCCCACTCAAGCTAATAAACTTTATATGATTTATAAGACCTTTGAAAACCCCGAGGGTTGTATTTCAAGGAGGAGTTCAGCTACTTTGTAAGTTCCCCACCTCGTTTTCGATACTATTGTTACGTAAATATAAAGCTAAAGGCTAGAGTAGGTTAGCATTAACCATGGAAACAGCTAGCAGGGCTCTGTTCATAGGTAAAAAATCCACCAACAGGCACTTTTCATGGTAAATTATGCTTCATGTTATATCATTTGTTTTAAATCCAGACAAGAAAAAGAGTTCAAAAACAAAAAAAATGTGGTTTTTAAATGTGCTCCTGGACATTTCTTGGCTAGAAGCAGAAACTTCCTGGAGTCTTGTCATCACTACGAGGGCAAACACAAGGTAAATAAAAACAAAAACTGTTGTTTTCCAGTTTTAGACCGGATTAAACAATTTAGATATAACATGTCACTTGGTTAGCCATAGTAAGCACATTTTGTTATTTTTGGACAAAGCTAAGCTAGCTGTTTCCCTTTGTTTTCAGTCTTTATGCTAAGCTAAGCTAACCAGCTGCTGGCCTTACAGACAAATTGCATCAATCTTTCCATCTTCCCTTTTAGCACAGAACTGTATGTGCTCAATTTTTCAGCTATTTCTTGAAGTCTCGTCTCCTATGCAGTAGTTCACACAGTTCCATACTTTTAATGGCACCATATTTACAACATCTGTGACAAAAATGATGGAAAGCCCAGAACAGGACCCATCTGACTGTATTTACAGCTACTTTTTCCTGGAGATACAGACTTAAACATCGATTCATCTGCTCAACACATGCAGGTACATGTTGGTGCTTTCCTTATTTCCATTTCCATCTGTGAAATATGCACAGATACCATGGGGGAGTCAGTCGGGGTGAGCATTGATGCATTAGAGAGGGGAGAAATGGTTTCCATCTCCAGGCGAGCTAACCGTGGCCTAATTATTTTCATTTAAAGTTTACCCCTGATGTGAAGTAAACAAGTTCCAGAGGTCTGTGTGTAAACAATCTCGAAAAGTGAATGTATCTGAAGGAGAAGTATACAAATATAATGAAACTAACATCAGGAGATCATTTAACACAAATTGTTTCCATGTTTGCTGTTTGTCTGCAGAAAGTTGGATGCAATATTTTGCAGAAACAGTTATGATTCTGAGAAATTTGTATTCAAACTTCTTTTTAAAAAATTTTTATTGCAAGAATTTGATTTAGAGAGCAATGTGCCTCTGCTGAATGTCAATGGCATCAACAGAGCAACCGCCATAAAACTAAAGAAAACAATCTGACAAAGCTAATAAGGATTGCATGTGTGTTATCCTGCATGGTATGTACAGTATATGGATGTGGACAAAAAAAGATTAACCATCGTGCAACATGGTACTAAACTCCAAAACAACAGACCACTTGCGTGGAAAAAACCTCAAAGAGAGTTCACAAGATGACATTTTTACCAAAAACACTCGTCTATCAGAGTCTATGGACGGAAATGAACTCCAGCTGACTGATTGGGACACTGAGATGCACTGACATGAGCCCTTCAGTTTAGAAAGAAACCACCTCCCTCAGAGGAAAAGACATTTTGTTTGTGCCTCAGTAAATAGCTGGTAAATATCTTGCTCTGTAATTAACCCAGCACCTCCTGTAGCTTCTGTGGGATGCCTGGTAGGAAGTGGGTTTAATAACTGTTACAGTAATCCACCAGTAAAGACTGAGGGGAAACTGGTTGTATCCTTCAGGCCTTTTCCTCCTTCTGCCCATGTGTGTGGTACTCGTTCCTCTTTATCCTTTGTTTCTGGCTGCCTTTCAAGCTGTAAAATAACCCAGTGTGTTTTAAACAAAAAAAGCCATGATACCAGTAACTCCAGCATGGCTCTGTGTGTGTGTGTGTGTGTGTGATCACAGGATATTCCAGCTGCACGGCTGGATTGGTGTTTGACTTTTGGAGGCTCAACAAGGTGTAATTTAGCAGAATTTTTTCAAAGGCCTGCACACTGATGTGTTTACTCCAGCTGTTTTTATTAAAAGTGAACTGAGCGATCAGCTTTGATGCTTTGGGTCGATGTGTTTTTTAGTTTAAACGCTCATGTGAAATAAAAACAGTGCATACAGTGAATCAGGGACAGCGAGAGGATGTTCAGCGATGTTTCACTCACTCTTGGTCAGGGTGTCGTTGATTCGGAAGCTGCATAGGACCTTATCAACGTTTCGGGCGTGGAGAAATCCATTTCCTCTCACCACAACTTGAAAGGACTCTGAGTGAAGGAAGGGAAGAAAAACACAAACGTCACCTGAAGAATTTAAAATAATTATAGCCATAAGTTTGAATTATTAGAATTATTGTGATTAAAGCAACAAAATAAAACCGTCTTTCAGTTACTAGAATGGTGTAATGAATAAAACAATCTACTTTCATATGTTATTAGTTTACTTTCATTGGTAATTGTAGTGTTCTGTTTGAAGTCCCTGTCCCAGCTCTGTTTTACAACACACTATTAAGGCAGTTTATGAAGTAATTGCGAAATTTAATTTAAAGGATTTATGTACATGGAAACCAAATGGAATTTTCCGTATTTGTAAAGACACTCACAACTTTCAAGCTAATGCGCCAAATTTCCTCAAATAAAAGCCTGGTCTAAAATAATAGACCTTCCCCTTTCGGACTCCAAGGGATATAATTTCAGAAGAAATAGTACATATTACATAGTAATAGTACATGAGGAACAACAAATATTTTACTTATCATTTCTAATGATTAAAATAAATCAGATAAATGAGGTTGCAGACATATTTTTCTTAATAAGGGTCCTGGAGATACACCTGAGAATACCTAATAAGATTTAACTTAGATGCACCAATGCCTGATCTCATTGAGTTTCCTGATGAGGATAAATGGGAGTTCAACCTTCGTCTTACCTCCTGCACAGATACTAGAGGGCTCAGCTGCCAGGATCTCAATGCAGGACTTCTTCAGGATCTGAGGAAATAAGCAGAAAAGCATCACAAAGCTCACCCGATGCAACACAGAAGCCAGCCAGCAAATATCACTTGTTGGAGCTCATTTATTACATTGTGCAATCCCGAGTTGCACAATGATAAATGAATTACCTTCTACCTAATGTTCGTAAACAAAAACAAAGAGCCTCATAAAAAGTTTCTGCTCACAGCTTCATCAACATTTAAGAGTTAGAATACTGGCACTTGTATTTCTGTACAGTGTTTGCAGTAAACTACTGATGTATTTGTACTTGCTGCTCTCAAGGAATATACAAACTAACCCCCAAAAAAACAAAAGATCGGATTCATGACCCACTGCCCTGCTCACGTGAGCAAGCAGCTACAGCTTTGAGCTTGTTGTTAATCTCCTCCAGATGACAGTCAGCTGCGTGACCTCTAACTCTGCTCAAAAATCCTCGCATCTCGACGACAACAGACCCTTCATGACAAACTGTTTTTCATCTCTCGCTAACTCCAACATGCAAAAATTTAAATCAACACCACTGAGGTGGGTCTTAGGAGACACAGCTCACACTTTGATCGTGTTTGGCCAGACCTCAGCTGTGATGATCAAAAGCAGGAAAGTCACAATCCCAGCAGGTTTTCCTGGAATTCCGCCTCTGGCCAGGCACCATTGATGGAAAACTTATCGTGCGTTAAAACTATTTTGTCTTGTTTCCTGTTTGCTATTCGATCAACATCTTGACGATAAACGAGGAGGTGATGAGACAGAGAAGATTACCAAAAAATCCAGCAAAGCAAGATGGTTTCCTCTGAGCTTTTTTAGAAACTATAAACTGTTTTTCAGTCCTTGCTCTTAATGCTGGTTACATATTTAAGGCGAGTGCTGTTTGAACATGTCAGTGGGCTGAACTGAACCGCTTACCGAGTCGATGACCCCTTGCAAGGCTTCAAATCCATCATTTACAGGGAAGACGTGGTCCTTACTATCAGCAATCTTTGCCAGCTAGAGAGAAAGCAAGTTATTACAATTACAAGTGACAATATGCACATATATTCATCTAAAACTCTGATTTGGTGAAGCTTACAGAGTAACTCAATACAAGAGTCACCCAACTTTCTTATTATAGAACTGACATAAAAAAAATAACTTGTTGTGAAAAAGTTCCAAAAGTTCCAAAAATTTGGATACTGCTTCATTAATTTATTAGAGATAATTGATGGACATCTTGATAGAGATGCAACAACACGATGCTGATATGAGATATCGGTCCAATACTGACTCAAAAAACTGGATCAGGTATTCGTGATAATGGGCCAATCTGGTGTCAGATACTAATGTTTTAATAAATAACAGAACCACTGGGAGAACTACTGGTTTTCCTTTTGCCAGTGATTTTCAAACTTTCTCTGGATAGCTTAAGAAAAACTTGAACTTCTTCCAATCCCCAAATTTTTTAGCAATCAATAACAACGGTGGAGGTGCAACTAGTCAAGAATTTTTTTTCCCCCACATATAAGTTGAACTTTAGTGAAATAAAAGTTAACACAATGACATCAGCAAACCCTTGTTTATTTTCCTTGACAAAGTTTTAATTTGTGTACCTTAGTTTCACTCAATATTTCTCCTCCTGTCGTTTATGCCCCACCACTATGACCTGCCCCAGAGTTTTAACCTCTGCCTTCATATAAAAGTGTTTTCCACACACTGAGCATTACAGCTTGTTAACACTGGTGCCAGTAGGTCCTCGGTATCAGCCAATATCTGCGGCCCAGGTATCTGTTTCCGTATTGGGATTGAAACTGTTTACTCTAGATTGCTTGGAAGAGAGTTATTAGCACTTTATTACTACTTAAAAAACACTGGTTTCAATGTTTTCAAAATAAAATTGGATTTAAAAGCTTTGAATTTATGGGCCCAGTATCCATTTCACTCCCCGAAGCTTAGACATCATGAATTGTTAAGCTAAAAACCAAAACAAAGTTTAAAAAAAAAACAAACCTGTGTCTCGTTGAAGTCCTTCACCCCCACGCAGTAAACTGAGGCACCCAGACTTCGAGAGCGATTGGCCTGTCAGGTTTGCACAGATTCACAGCAAAAACAGGAAGAAGCTCAGCACCTGGATTCAATTACACCTCTGCATTTCATAACACCATCCAAAACAAAGTCAGGGAAGGCTCGTGTTTGTCTAGCAGCTAATGAGATTTTACAAGAAAATTGGGCAATACCATGTTCCTGGTGAATAATATTATTCAGATGTCATGTGACAACAGAAATGTCACATGCATGCCAGAATGCCAGACAAAACAAATGAGCCAAATATTTCATTTGCCCTGTGGATTTTGGTGTTGACACTAAAATGACAACCTCAGGCAGCCCACAGCTTTTAAGAGAAAACTGTCCAGCTACTGGGAACTTTATCCCTGCCATCAACATGTGTCTGAGGGCACTTAAAGCTGATTAAAGCCTCAAACCTCTGAATGCCTTCACCTGTTGTGCCAGAATGGACTGAGGAGCAAATAAATCACTGAATCCCAGTGCAGATGTGGAGAGAAGTGCTGGGCTCGGATGTATAAATCTGACAGACACCTTGACCCCATTTTTCCAGACGTTAGGAACAGGATCAAAGTGGTGATGTATAGGGTGACAGTGTTTGATCTGGTCAATAACGTGCTCAGTCACATGTTTCATCTGGTAATAGTTTAACCTCTCTTTTTCTCTCTCACCTCCCTCTCAGCGTAGTAGAAAAGATCCTCATGCAGCTCTCCATCTGTCAGAGCGATGATGACGCTGGCAGTGCGATAACCTGCAGACAGGAAGAGTAATCTATTATTATTTTATCATCCATAAACAATAATAAACAAGTAGCATTCATTACTCTTGATTTGTAGCAATGCAAAATCTGATCTTTTTTTATATTAGGAAATGAATGCACTCATTCTGAGCCATCAGAAAATTTGATTCCAAGTCCAGGAGTAAATTAAAGCAATATTTATGTTGATTCTGGTGACCCTTGTGGACAAAAATGGTATGAACACCAATGCTTACTGTAGTAAACATCTTAATCAGGCTAGCACATGCATTTGTTTACAAGTGAGTGAAAAAAAGACACATATTTGTATAATATTTTTCTGAGATTAGAGCACAGAGATTAGACATTGTACTGTATGTATTTGTGGCTAAGAAAGATAAATAACTGACATACAGATATTTAAACAAAGTAAACTTTAATGTTATAGTTTATAGTCTGCACTTTTAAATCACATATAATCCTATGGTAGATAAAAGTTACTCAGTATATAAGTTTAAAATGATATAAAGTCAAGTAAGAAACCTTCATATATGTAAGCGGATTGTTTTAATCAAATCATTTGTATCATTTTTATGTAAAAAATAAGAGCAAATGAATTATACAGTTCTTTTTACCTAACTTTTTAATGACCCCTCAGATGTATATTATGATTTATTATGAAGAATAGGAACAACTTTTTAATTCAAATGTCCAGATTAAATGGACAAGAAGATCAAAAAAGTTACATTTTATACTTGACAAAATAGTCTTATTCTATACTAGAAAAAAAATGTATTGAGTGAGAAAAGTAATACAGACCTTCAGTGTTTCCATAGTATATCTGCTCACTGGCCTGTGAAAAAAAGAACAGACAGTTTGAATCAGTAGACAGTCTATCTGGTAGCACGCAGTAAATTAAAGGAACACCTCCATGCTTTAACATGACAGTGATTTAGCTCCCTGATCCACGTTGTGTTTATTCTGGAGCCTGGACATGCAGAAGCTGCTCACCCTCAGGATGCCCTCATGCATGAAGGTGTCTCCTCCAGGAAGCACCCTCTCGAGCTCCTCCAGACCTTTGCGAATTCGCTCCCTGAGCAGACGTACAGAAAACGAGGTAAATCCCAATGTTGATAATCTTACTGAAAATATTTATTTTGTCAGATTCACTTGTGAACATACTTTTGACATAATCCAGACACCAGGAGAGTAATAGTTTCCATAAGGGCAGCATTTGCAGAAAGTATCAGCAATGTGTTACTCAGGAATGAATTGAAACAATATTGTTGTGTATTGGCTCAAGAAACCATCATGCAGATAGGCAGGAAATAAGCCCTTTGTAGGCAGAGATATGAGGGAAGCAGTTAACAGTGAAAAGATTTTGTGGCAGCAGAGAGACGCTCTGCTGAGACAAATAAAAGACACACAAGCTGCCCACAACGTGTCAAAAACGACATGATGAAGTAGTTGTCCAGACTGTGACACTATAGACAAATCACGGCGAGGGAAAGAATCTGTCTGGAATCTCTTCTTCGTCATAAAAAAACAAGAAGGATCATAACTGTGTGTGACCTGTGTCCAAATCTGGTATTACACTCATTCCTTTCAGCTGGATGACAGAAAAGAAATGGATTAAAAGCAGTTATGAGGGGATCTGCACCCACCTGTCTTCTGTTAGGCTCATTAAGATCCTTCCCTCAGTGGAAAACACAATGAAGGACATCCGCAACTGTGGACTGGGGCAACGAAAAGGGAACAATATTCTCTGTTAGATCGCTAATCATTTCTCTTTGCATGTTTTCCCACAGATACTCGATGACATAGTTAGACATACTTTTTTTTTTTTTACCTTATGAATTTATGAGCTAGATGCTCGACAAAGTGGTAGATTTCAGTCCAGTGATTCTGCACACTCCCAGATCTGAGGAGAGAAAAGTCCATGTAATGTGAGGACGTCTTTTTCAACAGCTGCCATGCATCTCAAACACATGACCCCCTCATCTGTACTACTGTTTGGATTTGATCAAATTAAAGGGAGATCATAGACAGAGAATGAGGAAGTGGTTCTCTGGGCACAGACGTTAAAAAAAGAAAAAGAAAAAGAAGACACATTTTATACTCCTCTTAGATCAGATATAGGCACAAGAACCTCAGGCCAAGAGAAACAAAATGATCACATATTGTGTGCCTCTCTGTAGTTACTTTGAGTCTCATTGTAGTTGTGGATTTTTGTAGTTGTTTTATGGATTTTTGTAGTTGGTTTGTGTCTCTATAGTTGTTTTATCTCTGCAGTTGTTTTATGTCTCTGTAGTTATTTCGTGTCTCTTTTATAGTTGTTTAATACATCTTTGTAGTTGTTTTGTGTCTTTGTAGTTGTTTTATGTCTCTGTAGTTATTTTGTGTCTCTTTATAGTTGTTTTATGGATTTTTGTAGTTGTTTTGTGTCTCTGTAGTTGTTTTATGTCTCTGTAGTTATTTCGTGTCTCTTTGTAGTTGTTTAATGTATCTTTGTAGTTGTTTTATGTCTCTGTAGTTATTTTGTGTCTTCTTGTAGTTGTTTTATGGATTTTTGTAGTTGTTTTGTGTCTCTGTAGTTGTTTTATGTCTCTTTAGTTATTTTGTGTCTCTTGGTTGTTTAATGTCTTTGTAGTTATTTTGTGTCTCCTTTGGCTGTTTCTTCTCTCTTTGTGGTTGTTTTGTGTCCCCTTGTAGTTGTTTAAGTCTCTTTGTAGTTGTTTTGTGTCCTGTTGTGGTCTTTGTTGTTATTGTGGATGTTAATCATCTTGCACTTCATTCCCTCTTTGGTAATCAATTTGAAACTGAGCTGTTGCTATTGTCTTTTTTTATTTTGCTGCTTGGATTGTAAGATAAAACAAAGTTCTTTGTTTCCATTTGTTGTTAGAGAGAAAATAAATAAAGGGTTTGAAGGAGGAGACAAGCCTCTTAGTAGTTATCTGTCATCTAATCTAATTATCTATAGACATAAAAATCTGTTGTACCTCATTGAAAAATGTCAGTTTGCAAACTTGGGTCCAGTATTGTTTGAAAATGTTTTTCATTTAAACCATGTTTTAATAACCTCACATTCCGCTGCATCATTTCTAAAAACACCTATGTTTCCATTGTTACCATGACACAAGTCCCAGCACAAACAGCCCAGCCAACAGGCTGAAACACTGGTACATCTGGATGTAATGGAGAAAGGGCAGAGCAGACACGGAGAGGAGAGATCAGGCTGATTCTGCAAGAGGACAGTGAGGGCAGGTGGAGGACATCGCTGCTATAAAAGCAGTGGAGCGAACCAAAAAATCCCACCCAGAGAGGAGACAGTAAAAGAAACAACTAATGCAGTGAAATGATGCCAGATGATAAATGCTGTCACATCACAAATGTAATGTAAATCTGAGCCATTAAAACATGACTCACGCTAACAATTTCTCTCTATTACACAAAATTGCCTAATTTCTCCTTGGGGACATAGCAGTATGCCTGGAGTTGGCAAAGAAATGTATTGTAGGTCAGCTGGAAAATCCATCAGTATCTCCAGAGGGAGTGCTACAGAAGAGGACAAGGCTCTTCCAGATAAGAAAAAATGATGAGTTGAATAAATTCTGTTGACCTAGTTCGAAAACATTTAGTTTTTTTTCTGTGAAGTAAAAAATGTAAAAACAAGTCGTTTGCAAGGGTTTTTCAAACCATAAATAAGTTATGTATTCAGTCATGGTCCAAAGGCAACACTCTGAGTAAGATAACTGATAGTGTTAGAGGAACGGTATGCATATTTATCTCTGGTGCGAAGAGCTTTCCCTTTAAGACTCAGCCAGGAAAGCTCAGGTAAACACTGCAAATTTGTGACACTGACCCTTTTTGAGATCCTTCAACTGTTTTCATTTGACTGATTTGTTGATGAAATCATTCATGTCCTGATTGTCTTTATTTGTAAAGCAAATTTAAATCTACAAAAAATGATAAGAAATTAAAGAAACCATATGCTTCAACAAAATGTTACTGATATTGTTAAGATAAACGTTCAATGACCTGACTTTAATCTTGTGCCCATATTGGCTGAAAGCAAACACTGAAATCACCAAAAAACAGGTTAGGTAAACATGGAAATTGTTTCTAAATCAAGACCAGTGTCTCCAAAATACTTTGCAGGAAGTCCAAACATCCTGTGTCCTGAGATGCACTGAGTATGACAGAACTCCAAGAAGATGAGAAAAAATTTAACATGCAGATCATTTATGCACTTTTTGCTGAGATATTCTAAAAAAAAATAAGATTCCCCAACTTGTACTCCATGTTATTGGGTGAAAGACACCAAACACAACCCAGTCAGCTACAAGTTTCTGAGTCAGTGCAGCCTGCAGCTGACTGATGGATGGGATAACACCTTGCACACCAGTAATCATCCCCAGCTGTAACATACACCAAACTGAACTGTCGATAGAGCAAAGTATCAGCAGTCCATCATTCATTTTCCTGCATGACACGACACTAGGGGGCGTAACGAGAACTAGAAATGGGAATGACATCATGAAAACATTTGGCAGACTGTGATGAGAGAAGCACAAGAACATTAAACAATGCAATGCATCCCCATGCTTTCATGTCAATGCATATAATACATTATAATACCTTTGCACCTTTGAGCAGAGGCAGATGAAATATTCGAGTGAAGCTCAGGACAGTCACCATACTCATAAAATACAAAATATCATCATCTCTTATTCAATAATGATATATTGTTTGTACTGTCTCATTGACTTTAGCAGAATGAACTTGTCAATAGAAACTTTTCATCCATTCATTGTAAAAGTGCCAGGTAATGTGTGTCAGGTAACTCACTTGTCCAAAACAAAGTAAAGATCAAAGCCTCCAAAGCATGAGCCTGCCTGCCTCCTCTCCAGGTTCGGTCCAGCATTACCAGCAGCAAGAACGACCAGCACAGCACCAAAAAGCACAGGAAACCAGGAGCTTCTACTCCAGCACGAAGGCATTACTCCAGCTGAGGAAAATCTCACACACATAAAACCAGCTTCAGTGAAGACAAAGTGGAAAAGTTTAATCCTCCTTTCAGATTCTTCTTTCAATCCCCCACAGGCGTCTTCTGCATTGAAAAAAAGCAGTAATCCAAAGGAGGGCAGTGAGTGTAACTCACAGGTTGAAGTGGAGGGGAGAGAGAGAGCATGAGTGTTGTGGGTCTCACTGTTGTTGGGACCCTCTCATCACCGGGTCCGACAGAGCATGCACAAAGACAGGAAAACTTCCACAACCTCCCACTCTTGCTGCTTTCGGTCACTGACAAGGCCATGCAACAAAGAGAGGGAGCCTCAGACTGAATGTCTAACTCTTTGCAGAACTCTCCTTGTATTTTCAAGTCACTCTCTTTCTCTCTCTCTCTCTCTCTCTTGAGGAGAGAAGGAGAATGATGAAGACAATACGTGGAAACACCAGAATCTGTTGCCTTTTTCTGCCACCTAGTGGTTGCACAAAGTGGCTGCTTTTGTACCATTAAACTAGTGGTTAATAACCTTTTTCCTTGAGGACTCCTTTTCAGTAACTGAACAGAGTGAACACCCGTGACTAAGTAATACACTTTAAAAATATGTCATATTATAATCAATGCATAACAAAAAAAGCATAAAACAACCAATAAGCTGTTTCCACACAGTGAACTCCAGAACTGCTTGAAGTTTGTGTAAAACCACTGATTTTAATGAATTATAACTTGATTATTATGTGACTGTGAATGCTGCATCAGAGATGAGTTTCCCTCATATTTTTTAGGAAAATTTTAAGCAGTTATCTTCTGTTTATTTCCCAGATGCTTCGCTATTGCCCTAGTAACTCTTTGGTTGTTTTAAATGCACATTTCGTAACGCAAAGTGAGGCTGTTTAGCAAAAAGTAAAGAGTCTGAATTTGCAGTTTTCATCTGTATTAATCTTGAGAGTTTCTTTTTTATGTTTATATCTAAAATGATAATCCAAACTTTGGAAAAGACAATTTCATTTCATTTTCTTCACAGAAATACCAGAAAGGCAGAGATATAGGCTCCATTTGTGTCAAAAACGTTACTGTACATTGAAATCAAGAAGGTCTTGTGATCTTTTTGAAGCTCAGGTGAATTTTACTTTGCAAAAACATGAACTTAATGTAGCTACAAATAGATTTGTATATTACAGATATTAAAATAACATAACTATAGTAATGTGAAACAATGAGTTGGGTCAGTACGTTTCAGGATGAGGTAAATAAGGCAGGGTCCATCAGCAGAGCTGACAAAACTGAAATTATTATTTAGCATTAAATCATTATGTCTCTCATTGAAACAGTAAAATAGCTGAGAAGTAAAAGTTAAGTGGAGTCAGTTAAAATGCTGTTTACATCCAAACATTGTGCACTAAAATGTGACAGTGCACTGACAGTGCACTGTCA
>JAPZDV010000022.1:24248375-24329561 GCA_029814665.1 Acanthurus lineatus
AGATAGCTAAACAGTGAAAATCTCTAAAGAACAGTTGAATTGATTTCATAGTTCAAAAATGTATAACTTACCATTTTGGCAAATAAATGTGTCTTGTTTGTGTTGAGATAAGCTGAGAGGGTTAATATATATTGTATATTTGGTGGAGGGCTCTGTCTTTTAAACTGTCTGTCTATAGGGACCTTTGGAGTCAAATAAAGGGAGGGAAGGGGTGGTTGGTTTCCTGGAACTGGTCATCTTCGCATATATTTGTCTTGACAGAAAAAAGTGATTATTTCAGATAGTTCAGGTAATTCAGGTTCATCTTAAGATTTGACAAAATAGATTTCTTCTGAGTCATTTCAAGTTTCAGAAGAATATATGCGACTTTTGACAATAAAAATGTAAAAAATCTTTTGAATTACAAATTCTTTTTTCCATTTCCATTCTCTCTAAATCTACTGCAGATCAATATTTGCTCTCGATGAGGACCCACATACATAGATTCATGTAAAAGTGGTCACAATAGTGGGTCCAACTCCAAATGGAGTTATTTTTTTTAAACTTTGCTTTCACTGCAGCCTCCAAGATATTTAACAGTATAATGGTTCATATATTCATAGTACCTCTGATGTCCAGTAGCTAATTTTAATATTTAAAATCAGTGGAGTTCCTTAATATACTGTATGTTTTTCTGTTCTTATAAATATTCAAACAATACAAGCAAACTTGTGCAAATAAAAGAGGAAATCATGAAAAAAATGTATGATTTATTTGTTAATTGACAGGTTATTTGTAGAAGTATTTCATTTTTTAAATTTCCAACAGCTGCAACTTTCCTCATGGGTGTGTGTCAGCCAAAACAAAATGCAGTGTCTCCAGTTAGGGAGGGATTATGTGCATGCCCCACCCTCTCTCTCGCTCCAGATCAGTAAAAATAAAAAAAGAGGAAAATCAGAAAAAACGTCAGACATTCGGACCATTTCATGGCATGGTTGGCGGAGGAAGACCTGCAATCACACATTAAACACACAGTTAACAGTACAGTATATAAATGCATGAATAAATAAATTTGATTTCCTTTTAAAACAAAATGGAGTTATCTATGTACTTACTGTACAAGATCGATTTGCGGGGTGCAACACTCACTGCAAGTACAGAACATTTCTCTACTGTTTACCCATGAAGATCCTATGGCATGCCAAGTCTGGTCAATATGGTCCTGGCAGTGGGTCATGTCTAAATGGCAACATGCGTTTATTTTTAATGTTGTACGCATTAGGAAAACTTGTGTGTATGCCATAAATATACTTGATGTCTACATGTGTGTTGTTTTATTTTCATTTTTAAATTATTTTTACCTGGTTTTAGGTCTTTAGTGAAGCATTCAGCATATGACAGTGACGGGAGAGCACAGAGCAGCAAAGCCAGAACCAAAAATTTCTTTAAAGGAAACAGAAACAAACATCATAGTTAATATTTTGTTGTCAGCATATGAAACTCAGATATCCCAATGTGCATCTAGTAAAAAGAAGGAAATTGCCTTAGATAGTGTAAAGTTCTTTCAAAACACAGCCCAATCTTTCTGTAAGGATTTTACGGTCAAAACATGAAAACAGCTAACAACAATTTCAAAACTCAGCTAAATATGAACTCACCATAATGGCAGTCAAACGTGTCCTTTTTGTAAAATGTGTTTAAGTAAGAGCTTAAAATCTATTGGTTAGACTGTATTGATAAAAAATGGCCCTGTCTTTTAAACAGTGTATCTGCAGAGACCTTTGGAATTAAACAAAAGGGGGGAAGGGGGTGGTCAGTTTAGTAGTAGAGGTCATTATTTCGCATTTTTGTCCAACAAGAAAAAAACCAACCAACCAAACAAACAAACAACAACAAAAAAAAACAGATTAACAGACTAAACTGGACTAATTCTTGGGTTATTTAGTTTGTTAGTTGCAATCTGCTACCTCACCACTAGATGTCAGTAAATCGGACCTTTTAAGTGTCACATGACCTACAGTGACATTTTCCATACTCTCTCTGGATTCCTATTTCATTTCTCTGAGATAAAGCTATGAAGGTCAGTGTTTGCGTTACTAAATTGTGTTTTTAAAATGCTACAAAATTCTTATCAGCTCTAAAATTTAAATCTCTTTGAACCTCGTGCAAATATTTTAACAAACTAACATACTCTGAAACATAACAAACAAACTTTGTTCTAAATAGAGAAAGTGAAAGCTAATAACAAAGTCTACTCCTCCTTCATATACTAATGCATGACATGAGCCAGTAGTGCCTTTTTGTGACATACACACAAGATAACTGGGGTTGTATTTTAACTAACTAACTAACTAACTAACTAACTAACTAACTAACTAACTAACTAACTAACTAACAAAACAATCAGGGATCCAGGTAATTCGGTGATGTGTAAAATAATCGTCTGTAACATGTATCCAAATAGAATTACGCTTTACAATTTTTTCGCTCTTAACTTTAAAGTTTATTATTGAGCATTTTTGTATCCTGACTCTGCCGTAATCCAGTCCTTGTTTTGCGTCACTCACTGACGCGCCACAAAATGGGTTGCCAGTTCGGGTGAAATGTAGCCCTGACTGTCCCTCTTGTTTTAGTTCCGTGAAAAAGAGGGGTGTGGAGCTAGCATGGCAACTAATAACACAACAAAAGGAAGTGAGGCTCTTACGCACTGAACATTTGTGTTTATATAACATCTGTAACTTTCCGGGAAATACGCACTTCTTTGGTTTTATTTGGCCCACAAGACGAGTTTAAAAAGTCGCGGAAGACATGGAGTTTTAAAGCGAAAAGGTGAGCAGCAAAACAGCAGCGATAGCGCCTTTCGCTTTAGCTTTTAGCTTGCTAAGCTAACGTTAGCATGCTAGGCCACTCAACAACCAGCATTCCCTTTAACGTTATTTAGCGTTTACCTTATAAACAAGCATTTAGCTTGCGGCTAAGTGAATGAGTTATCGTATTAAAGTGATGTGAAAATTTTTAGAATTGTAATCAAAGGAAAGGTTAATTGTATTACACGAGCTAACATTATCCAGTATAGGGCAGTAATAGTGTGCCCACTGTGGACAAAGCACCTGCATGTTTTATCGTCAGATAACATTGAAATTGAAACTAACGATTGATTTTCTGTATTTATTAATCTTACTTTTCTGCTTATTTCCTCGATTAGTCTTTTTTGCACAATATAGCAATACTGAATTGTGTGTATCACTTTCCCAGAGTGTAAGGAAATTTAACATCATATTGTTTTGAACAGCTCAAATCCTAACACTACGAAATTTACTATATTATAGCTTAGTTAACCAGAATATGTTCCCAAATAATCTAAAAGCAACCAGTAGATTCTCTTCCCTTGTTAATTATGTTGTAATATTGATGATCAATATTAGAAACGTTTAGCTTTGTATTTTGTTATGTAGTCATGACAATGTTATTACAATTGCACTTCCACTGCACTATAACGACATTTTAAATTGAGGTGACTCATAAATTACATATTTATGTAATAAAATCAGACCTCAGATTAGACTTCACAATGCTCCTCCCGTGCCGCCAAATTAAGTCTCACATAATGTACGGTGCTCTTCCTGAGAAATAAACTAATCTTTATTTATAGGATTTGTGAAATGCCTAATACAGATATTAAGCAACTTTGCTGAAAACATAAATGGTTATTGTCATTTCCACTTCTCTTCACCAGTTGGTTCTGAATACACGCAAGTTGTTGAGCCCTTCCAAGGGCCCTCAGGGGCCCAGGAAGAGGATGCATCGTGGTGGGGATAAGGACTTCCAAATATCAGCACGAAAGATGGGCACATCCTTGCTTTTCCAGCTGTCAGCTCATGAGAGAGAGCTGGATTTGGTATTTCTGGACCACAGCTATGCCAAGCCATGGAATGCCCACCCAGATGCCAGCAGTGCCCGGCCCACAAGGACACTATTTGTCAACCCCCGTCGCCAACCTGAGGCCTTATCGTGAGTGAAAGAGTTCTCGATCACAATCTGTTACTGATCTTGACATCAGACTACATCTTGGGATTATCACCAGCCTCCCCTCTCTGTTTCTTGACTCTAATAAAATGCATTGAATGAAAACAACATAAAGATGTTTTTTCCTGCAATGGAGTAACTTGAACTTTCCTTTGACTGCAGGGACTCTGATTCCATAATAGACGTGGAAACAGTCACACCAACACCTGTTCCTCTGTATGATAATCAGAAAGCTCTAAGTGTGATGAAGGAGTGTGAGCGGCATGTTCTGTTTGCTCGCACGGTCGCTGAGAACCCTCCACCCCCTGATGACTGGGAGGAACATATAAACAAGTATGTAAACATCTGGAGAAATGCACTCTAGATTTATCATCTATTGTTTTACATGACATTTATATCTGTTGAGATCAGAAGTAATGACTAAAAGTGCATGCATTGTTTTGACACTGTCATTCTGTTTCAGGACCGGTTGGTCAGTGGCCCAGAACAAACTGTTCAACAAAGTCCTTAAAGCTCTGCAAGCTGAAAGACTGGCTCGCCTGGCAAATGAAAATGTAAGCTGTGCTCATTTTCTCTTACTCTCTTCTTGGATTGAAACAGTTTAAGATTTATTGCTTTCTAAATTGTTGCTCTCTCTGATTTATTGCACCAGATATTGCACAGTATACTTAAAAATGCTTTATCTAAAATTGCAGTAGTTTCTTTACTTACCAGCAATGTTTGATAACATGGGCACTATAAAATTAGATGTATTGTTGAATATTTGGAGTATTTATATAGCACATGCCGCTGCTCAATTGGATTGTAATTATGGATATAATACATGCACATAACAAAAAATAAACCATTGAAGGCTGTTGCATGATGGTTTACTCTGCTGGGAGTAAGCATACTTTGCCAGATGGTCTCTTTGCAAACCATGTTTTTGATACTGGTTAAGGCTTGGTCTTGTGATAGAAACTTGGGTAAGAAAGTAAATAAGTAAGAATATTACCAAATTGTGACACAACTTTTATGTATATATATTTTTTTATCATTCAGTTATGCAATTATTGAAATATTAGTGGGACTTTTAAGTGATCTTGTTTTTCCTCAGGCTTCCAATGAGCCGATTCTGCGGCGGATAGCTGTTGACAAGTGTGCCAGGAAGGTGCGGCATGCATTAGCTAGTGTGAACTGGGACACCAAACTGACACAGTGGTTACACAATACTTTGATTGAGTCCTTGAGCCTTGCCATGCTTGCTGCTTACCTGGATGTGCTGCAGACTCTCAAAAGCAAGGTATGATATTTGTCGTTGAATAAAGAGAAAGTATTAGTTTTCATTTCCTGTTGGATATCTGCACCAGCATCTGCAAGATCTAGGATTCTTGATTCGTTACTGTTTTTTCCTTGTGTCTTGGAAGTTGCCCTTGCTGATAGACAGAATGTTGCTCACATCAGCAAAGACTGGCGCACCGAGTGCAGAGGCTTTGTCACTGCTACTGAAACGACCCTGGGACCCAGCTGTTGGAGTCTTGTCCCAGAACAAACCGGTAACACTTAACCACCATCAGCCCTTAATAGAAAGCACTTTTTCTACAACATTTAAACTTTATCCTTCATGATCAACACCTGTTAAAGTCCATACCCTGTCTGTTTGTTGTTTTAGAGCAAGCTTCCTGGATCCCCACTCATCCTAATTGCACCCTCAAGCCCAACAAACCCTGCCCTTTCTACCTCACGACGAATGAGATTCTGGCAGTCGCAGCTCTCTTGCTTGGGAAAGGTCTTAAATCTCACTCACTTGTGTTTTGTGTAACAAAAAGTTTGTTTTTGTTTGAATCCTAGAAAGTCCCTAAAACATATGTTTCTCTTTTTTAGGTAATCCCTGTGCACAGTCATGTGAACAGCAGCTCAAATATTGGCGTAACACAGTGCCTAGAGCACATGTTAGGCACTGTCAGAGCCAAGGTCATGGAGGTAGGATGTTATGTTTTTATTTGGTACTTGTTTGGCTGTAGATGCGGTTGCTTTTCTTCTGTTTTCTTTTATGGAGTTTGGAGTTTTATTGATTTTGTAATAAATTTAACCACCAGGTTCACAGTCACTTCCCCCACAAGCCCATAATCCTGGTTGGATGGAACGCTGGCGCTCTCATCGCTTGTCATGTAAGACCTCTTACAACACATCACAGTCATCTGATGTGGGGGTAAACCCCAGAAAACCCCAGAAAAAAAAAGAAATGATAAATATTTGATCATGAAGTAAATAATGCTGATCTATTACAGGTGTCCCTTATGGAGTATTTGACTGCGGTGGTGTGTCTTGGCTTCCCCCTGCTAACAGTCAACGGTCCAAGAGGGGTAAAAACTGAGGCATTACCTGCCAATGATATGCATATTTTCTTTTTTTTATGTTAAATCTTTTATTTATTTTTTCAACAAAAAAACTGACCTTTGGCTTTACTTCAGTAGTTGTAATGAATTTTTCATGTTTTTGCAGGATGTGGATGACCCGTTACTGGACATGAAGACCCCTGTGTTGTTTGTGATTGGCCAGAACGCTCTTCAGTGTAGCATAGAGGGCATGGAGGAGTTCAGAGAGAAGCTGAGGGCAGACAATAGCATGGTGATGGTCGGTGGAGCAGATGACAACCTCAGGTCAGTCTCAACCTCTGATCAGCAGTTAAAAGAAAGAAATCTTTTGATATTCTTGGAAGCTGACTGTATACATTTTAAAGATGCCCTTCACATAAAATTGTTTTCTTTTCATGTGATGTATAACCTTAAATGTCTGACCTTTACTTTGATATCATTCAGTAGTATTAGTAACACGAAATGGTTTTGATCCACAGAATCAATTCAGCTAAGATGAAATCAGAAGGACTGACGCAGACCATGGTGGACCGCTGCATTCAGGTTCGTCCTTGTAGCTGTAAATACTCAGTTTACACAGTTTTGTCTGGATTGTTTTTCATCGTCTGGAAGTTCCCTTAGAGAACAGAAATTCTTATGATGTTGTGATGTTTTGTTATGTTGATGCAGGATGAGATAGCTGACTTCTTGTCAGGCGTCCTCACACGGGCAGAGGGCCATGGCCATGGCTCAGGAGAGATGAGGGACCTGGACACAGAGAAGAAAAAAAGGCCTCGCCGTGAGCTTCCTTTTGACATGGAGCGAGGGCGACCTTCCTCCCCTGCACTCAGAGTTCCCATCTCACCATCAGGTTCAGAGGTCAGTTAACAGTTGCTCCAGTTACCAACATTTTTCAAAGGATGACATTTAATTTTTCCTTCAGATGAATATTCATATTTTGTTTTGGCCAGCTGCAACCATGTGCAAAACAAATCGTCCTAAATTAATGGATATCAAAAAAAATGTACAGGTATTATAGGTATCAATAGGTATATAGGTAAACTGTCTCCATTTTTAGAGACTGATGCTGATGAATCATCAGGTGTTTGTTTTTTTTTTCTTTGTCTTATGTCCCCAGGATCTGTCTAGTGTCTGCAGCAGCCCTACTTCAAGTCCCAAACCGAAGACATCTGGTCTGTCTCCAGCACAGAAGTCCAGCCTGATCACAGCCACACAGCTCCTCAAGACTCACATGCAGCGCTCTGGCACAGTACTCACTCACAAGCAGGCCCAAGGTCAGTTCACCACCAAACGCAGCTCTGAGCGAAATTAATGCTCACCTGCACATGCACAGTGATGCTTAGTACCTGTGCATACACAGCTCTCATAGTCTCCCCACTTGTTTATGTGAACTTGTTACAGAGTCATTCACTCAAAATTATGCTGAATTTTGCAAAAATCTGTTCCAACTGGGCAGACGGGATGGTATGTGAGATGTGAAACTGATTTCAAGTAAAACTTGTGAGAGATTATCACGTCACGACATCTGATGGGGCAAGATGGAACGTGACTGAAATACTCTCCTCTCATCCTCTGTCTCTTCTCAACTTTCTTCTCCGGCTTTTTTTCTAATTCATTCCAGCTCAGTTCGCTGCTTTTATGAAACAAAACATGCTTGTGAGGAAAAATCTTCCTCCTGGCACCCCTCCTTGTATTTTTGGTAAGTGTCTGTCCCTCTTCCTTTCTCTTTCCTCTTTGTCTTTTCACTTCTTTCCTTGGTTCCATTGCCCTTATTTGATAAAATTGTCCCTCACTAAAATACAGATTTTACACTGAAATATTGTTGAGCACTTTTCCAAACAGGGT
The DNA here is from genome assembly GCA_029814665.1 of Acanthurus lineatus. Lineage (NCBI taxonomy): Eukaryota > Metazoa > Chordata > Actinopteri > Acanthuriformes > Acanthuridae > Acanthurus > Acanthurus lineatus. Next base: position 24,256,583 of record JAPZDV010000022.1, read on the forward strand.
TATATTATATGAAATAGAAACTTGCTGAAAAATGTATGATTTTTAAATCAGTTATAGGGCTAGAGAAGGATAAAACACCAGTTTGCCACCTCAAATGAATTTCTGTGTTTCTGTGTGTGTGTGTTTGTTTGTTTGTGTGGTGCAGTGCCAGTGACCAGTGATCAGATGGAGGGCCTGGACAGAGATGAACTGAGGTCCCATGGCAAGAGGAGGCAGACGCCGAGTCCCACACCAAGCAAAGCCTCCAAGAGAGCCAAGATCAAGGTCACCATTGTTTCCCAAAGCGATTCAGCAGGGGGCACCATCAGCCCTGCTGCACAGGAAGGTACATAACCTGGTTTCCTGGCTTTATTACTGACATATGAAACTATAAGCAGTAGTGTATACCTTGAAGGATTTGTTCTCTTTACTTGAAATCTTGAGAAAACTGACTGAAGACATTTCGTTTTCAGGTTATCCATCTGTCTCTTTCTTTTTGATGCATTATTTCAGAAACACTTCACGGAAATTTCTTCAAATTTGGCCCAAACATCCACTTTGACTAAAGGATGAGCTGATTAGAATATGATTGTCAACCCATTTAAGGCCATAACTCAAAATTTCATACCCTTATTATGACAAAATATCACACAAATGTTTAATAGTATAGAAAGATGAAATGGTGACATTTTATATTGTGATTGTGATCATTTATCGCACTTATTTTAAAAACTGAGTTGGTGACACTTATCTTGGGTGCCCACGTTGAAAGTTTGTTGATTGTATAATTCCTCTGTGCTGCAGGGTTAACAATGTGTGTGAAACATCCATATTTTACACAACATCCATCCATACACTGCTTTTACATCCATATTTGAAGCTTTGTCAATTGTTATCGCTATAACTTTATTGACTGAGCATATATGGTAGACCATGTTTTGCTGCTATTGAGCTTCATGTGTTTTGTTGTTTCACTGTATAACAAAAAGCCCTTTATCAGCCCACTGTACTGTTGAATATTCCCTAAGTGAAAAGGAATGTTTAGTACTGGTATTTATGTAGAGGAATCACATTTGTCTATTGTGCACATTTCTGTTTTACTAAAAAAAATACTTCAACGTTTTCATTATGTATTTTATGAGTCTGGACAGACTTGAATGTAAACTGCATCTTGACTGACTCAGTGATGCACGTAACCTCAAGGCAGTAATTCTAGTTTGTTAGCATGATCAGAGTAAACAGATGCTGTTTTTGTTGTCGTGTGGATTGATAAAATCAGCAGTTGGCAGACAGGATGGGAAAATCTGAAATTGTGAGCAGCTCATGTTCATACAGATCTCTAGATGGAATGATAAAAAGAGAAACATGTTTTTGTTGGCGGCACAACATTACTAAAGTGAAAGTAGGACTTCTGAAAACCATTTTTGACTGTTAACCATTTCATGACTACAGAGTTGTACTCGATTCAGCTTTTTTCTGTATGATTTGTGTTTTTTCCCCACAAGTTAAATAACAAAATGCATCATGATGTGACCTTTTTTTTCCAATGCAGTGGGTGTTTCTGGGAAGCCCTTAACAGTGACGGTGGGACAAACTGTGGCTGGAGCTACAGAGCTCTCCGGACTTCTTACAGGCCAGCGGTAAGACAACTTGCCCTGCTACACACAGGCACATCCACTATAGAGCCGCTTAAACCCCTAATCATGCCTGCACCCACGCCCACTCCCACCCTGTTGGACAAAAGTGTGTCTGGTGCAGAGGAATTGATGGTATTTTTCGAGTTTGGGGAATGATGGCCGAACAGCACTTGCTGGGTTAGCTCCTGAGTAGATTGGTGGTTATGTGTGTCACTGCAGGTCTGGTAGTCTCTCAGAGATGTCTGGTGCCCTGTCCCCAGGCTCCAGCTCATTCAACAGTGTGCAGCCTTGCATGGTGTCAGGGTCCTCCACACCAGTCCAGGCTCAAGCACCGGCTACTGCCCAAGGTATCTCTGTCCTGTCCTGCCCTGCACGCCTGTTTGTGCTCTCAAGCTGTGCGGCTAATTTCTGCGCAGTAGCCTCAACACACAGTGCAGCTGTAACCGCTTTGTAGAGCGAGGTTAAAGTTTTAAAACACTGGATGAGAACAGTGTGTGAGGACAACATATTTACGCAAACATTATCATTGATCACCTCTTGCGCCATCGCTGTCTGTCACTGTTCCAAACCTAACCCTTTGGACATGACTTTCATAAGGTGTGTTTGTGTGTATGTCTGTGTCCATCTAGTTTAGTCCTGTGGGGGAGGGGAGGGCTTGATAGGAGCAGTTTGTATAAGAGTTGTTGTGTTAATATACCTTTTGCATTGACTCCACCCAGATTTCAGCTCCATTGATTTGCTGTTTTTTTGTTTGTGTGCAGCGCCTTCCGCCAGCAGTCTGCTACAAGGCTTAAGTTTCAGTCTTCAGGAGATCGTCACCAAAGCTCATAGTTTGCCCTCCACAGCAGCAAACACAGGCGGCACCCAGGTAACACTTGGTTACATGGTTACACAATATAAAAGATTCAACGACCACAAAAGCAGTTTAGCTTGTTTAAAGTCCAGTCTGACAACCAGTTTCCAAAGTGTACACTATTTTTTTTTTCCAATTTTTTAGTTACTAGCAACAGGCTCAACCTTGACATAGTGCATATCAGTGAATAAACACAGATTTTGCAGATAATTTCTTTTAATATTAACAGCCATTTAAGTTAACAGGTATTGCATACAAAGCAATCTGTCCAGAGCTACTGATTGATTTTTTTTCTCTCTGCTACAAATATTACAGGATTCACAAACTCTCACAGTTCTCTTTGTTTCTGGTTTATTGGGTTCACCTTGCTAGATCTAATTCAGCAGCCTTGCAATAAATCCTTTTTTTCCCCAGGAAGGTCACAGTGTTCAGTTTTTGTTTCAGCTGTTTTAAAGATGTGTTGATTCAACTTTTTCATTTATGAGGCTGTAGTTTGTGTTGCTTTGGAGTTGTGTTGTATTACACTCAGACTGGTTTCAAATATTTTACCCACCCTGTTTTTATTATTTAGGGTTCCCAAAATGTCAGAGACTTACTAAGTCTTATCCTCAGGCACCTAATAAATTGGCAGCTAAATGTCAATTTAACATATAAAACAGAAAAAAATGTCCACATTGAGTTGCAAAAGTTTATTGATGGAAATGAAAGATGATCACCTTCAGTCTGTTGTTGTGCATGAATGAATGATGAATGAATGAAACCTTACACTTTATGCCTGTTTTCTTCTCCTCCGCCCTCAGGCTGTTTGCGGCAAGCCCCAGGGTCAAGTGCTGAGCTCTGTGGGCACCAGCAGCAGCACTCTGCTCCGGGCGGTGCCTGTGGTCACCACGGGAGGAGTGACTAAAACCACCGCCATCCACCAGCTGCTCACCAATGGAGGGCTGGCCAAGCTTGCCAGCAGCTTGCCCGGCTTGGCACACATCACCAATCAGACCGCTGGTATGTCTCGAACTGCCAAAACACGACGGCCACGTTGAATGCCCCGGGTTCATTCATCCTTTGTTTGGGAAACAGTAGATCAGGATGTTTGTAGGCCAGGGAAGATTGCTGCAGTAGAGGGTCAGAGAGGACAGCTCTGTCGACTTGTGTGTAGAATAGTTTGCCTGGAAGAACCTGACTGTTGTTGAGGTTGAAGTCAGATGTTCAGCTACAGAGCATCAGAGGGCGGATCAGTGGTGAACAGCATGTTTTGTTTTGTTTTTTTTTGTCTTCATAGTCAAAAAGAGCCATATGGGAAATGTGTGTTCACAGTTCCCAGATTATGCTTGACACATAATGTTTATGTAGAAATCGATGCAAATGTAAAAATATAAATGTATGACACCATTTGATAAAGAATAATTGTGAATCAAGTCAAAGTCACCGCGACCAAATTTAATATGATACGCAAAAGTTTAATCCAGGCTGCTTTTGTATGTCAGATTTGTTTGTTAGACGTAGTCATTTCATGTTTGTGTTTATTTTGTTTGTCTCCTCATGTAGTAGCATTTTGTAAAACCCTTCCATTGAATCACCTGCTTATATTATCAAAGTTTGACTGCTGAACTTTCACTGAGACAAGTTGAAAAGCAATAAAACTAGCGCATGGCATTACCCAATCTCTGTTTTTGTTACAATAAAGACTGGAATCAAACTCATGTTTTCATTACTCCTGTGTTTTTTCTTTCTTTTGGTGTGAATCAGCTGTATTCATCACCTTACTAAACCTCCAAATTTGTTTTTACCTGTCATTATGTTCATTGTCCAACACCCTGCTATTGTTTTAAGTTGCCAACTTACCCAAAAGCAAAGGGTCATTTTGATGACATTCATCTCATGTTAGACAACTTTTGTAGCAAAAGTCAACTGCTCAGGTGTATTTTCAAGTGTATTTTGAAGATTGCATGTCTAGCTGTTAGTGCTGAGCAGTTTCATTTGTGTGTCAGTAGGGCAGAAAGCCCCCACTTCGATAACAGTGACCCTTCGAGGAGCGCAGCCAAGTAGAGTGGGATCTCTCAGCCAAGCTGGTGAGGTTGTGGCGCCGGCTCGAGCCCATGAGCCAAAGGTGCGTCTCATCTAAACGTCTGAAGGTTCACGATGTGGCCACATTTCACTTGGAGCTCTTTTTTTGTTTTGTTCCTTATTATCTCTAATGTGATAGCTTGTGTGGCTTCTACTTGTTGATTCATACAACGTGCCGGTTCTGCTTTCACACTGCCCACATTTGTATCCAAACAACCCAAAGCAGATTTTTCGTTTTTGGGTAGCTTATGCACATCTTGAATGCCATGGCAACCACAATGCCATAAAATAAATCTGAAGCATATTTTTTGTGAAGAGAGACTATTAAAATATGAATAATTAATTAAGAAGCATTTAGTGGTAATGCCTAAGCCATTTCATTACAGTATTTTGTAGCTTAATGTGCTTTTAAGTTGGATACACCCTGAGATTTTAAAAAGTACAAACTAAAGAAAGATATTTAAAAAAGACTAGGTACAAGGTTTAAATATAAATGACAGCTTTTGCTTTAATTAAGGTTCTTCCTTCATAAAACATCTGTTTTCGCAGATGTCATCTTATTTTAGAGTCACAGGTATTTTGAAAAGTAAAAGTCAGTTTTTCCTATAAATAAGTCACACACAATAGCATGAAACCTGTCTTAACTGCAGAGTAAAAACGACTGCCTCCGCTTTCAGTTATCTTAATGAGTGCAAATAGGAGGCTGTGTACAAAAGGGAGCTGCACTTATTAAAATGTTAATTTGATTTGGCTTAATATATTCCTTAATATAAGCAGGTTTATTGCAACATTTTCTGAACTGCGAGTTCATTAATTTCACTGTGCCCTTTTTACAGCAGTGACGATCTCGGCTCGCGTTGTGATACGTCCGATGTGAACTGGTGCTGAGCCAGAGGCGTCTGAGAGTCGCAGCCTGCTGATGAGACTGTACCCTCCCTGCAAATGATGAACACACCACCCTGTAACCATGCAGAGCACCTGCCTCACGTCCTCCGGAGAGCTCCCCAGCTGAGATGGTTGGAAAAGGCCATGCAGTCACCGTCGGCTGGTGCTGGGCTGCTATGAGGCTTAATCTCTGTGTACAGATGGGTAGCACCGGCTCAAGTAACACTGCAGTGGAGATCATGGGGCTACAGTCTGTGCTCCCTTCATACACCTCTGACTTTAATAAGCAAAGTCTGACAGCAGGATTAACAACATGTTGTCGATGGAAAATAATATCGTGAGGATTTTCTGCAATCTACCTGGACTGTGATAATGCAACTGTACAGGCTACAAATGAGTAGAAGTGCAAAAAAAATCTGTTTATTAAGTTAAAATCCTCTTGTCTTTATCTCCTTTGCGTCTCATTTATCATAAGCCTGGACAAGTATAGTTACCAGGAATGTAAACAAGCATTTAGATTTCATAACTCGATGCCTCCATATTTGAAAGATAACTAAATTTGAACGTTCGTTATGTCTTTGATATTATTTATCACTGTAATCAAATTCACATCATAACAGTATTTCATTATCATAATTGCTTTTTTTGTGCTGAAGGTCTTTGTCACCATGATAAACAACTTCACCATAGGATAGCCCAGAAATATATTATATTAAGAGGCAAACTCTAAAGCTAATAAAGTCTCTGTATTGGTAATAATTATGTGTTTTTAGAGGCTACAATATATTGTCAAAGGTGCCTGGTATCGACTGTGCTCCTGTGCGACTCTGACTAAGTTGTACTTTGCACTGAGAAGCAGTGAGAGATGAAGAGTTCACATCTGTTGATATTTATGATAAACAGTATTCATTACATTGGTTTCCTGTATAACCTCATGTTTCATACACGACTGCATAAGAAATATTTCACATCTGTGCTTTGTCGTCACATTACTCTATATGGACTTTTTTTTTGCTTGAAACTGCCACAGTAAAACAAACTAATATGCCTGAAAACACTTGACTGTGTTCCCTGTTTGCTAATCTAAATATTTGGTCCTGTGTGTTCAACACTTGTGGCGTTGAACAAGCTGTGCAATTCCTCTTATTGGAAATATAATGCGGGCGTTTACTCTCATGCATGATAGTTATACTGCTGTGTTTACAGCAAGAGCATAAATACAGCCCACTCATCTCGGCAGACATCCTGTCTTCAGTTGCACACATAGGCAGCAGTCAGATAAGTTAAAGAGAGGAGTGTTTCTCCTTCCTCTTATATAAACAAATGGATTGAGAACAACGAAGCTGGCGTAGCCTCCCGTCATCATCATCATCATTATCATCATCAGCAACGGCAGCAGCAGCAGTGGATCTTCAAGTAAACCCTCTGAGGTCTCCTCATCTAATCCCCAACACATATTAAGAGCAATAAATTGGCTCTAGTGTGATAAGTTGAGAAAAAACTGAGGGAGAACTTATCTTCTTGTGTTTTGTGAACATTAAGATTGATGTCAGCTGAAATTCTATAGATTAAAAAAAAGTCATATATACTGAACCAATGGGTAGAAATGTGAAACACTATTGTTTTTGTACACTAAACTAGAACTAATATCGACTCACACCTACAGAAAATTATATCAATAAAAATAATAACAATAGTTTATGTCATTTGTACTATGTTTATGCACCTTTTAACATGCTGAAGTTTAACTAGAGGGTCTGAAAGAGGCGAGAGAAAAGTAAATAGAGCAAAAATGAGCAAATGAAACAGTATGTTAACTGTGATTTAATAATGTTATGAATAAGTGAGGCTTTAAGTCCAGGAGAACACTCTGCATAAGAGCTGAACCTGAGGAGTCGCTGTCACAGAGTCAACGCTTCCAAAAAAATAAATTGAATTACTTTCAAATGTTTGCCGAACTCCTGTTGTTGCGTAAATTACCAAAGGGTGGCGCTCCAATCTCTTCAATTTGACTCCTCATATGTAATCAAAGCCTAGAAAGGTCAAGCTCAGTCTGTTTGTTTGTTTGTTTTTTTGTTTGTGCGTGCGTGCGTAAGCGAAATGCGTGATAGTCCACGTGGGCAGCTAGAGTTGTTTGCGCACGTGTTATTTTTTTTATTTTCGATTTGTGTGCGTAAATAATAAGCCTCTCGTGCGCTCTTAGAAAAAAATGAATCGAAGGTGGGAATTCAATTAAACTGTTAAAGGTAAAATGATAAGCCTAAAATTTATCATCCAAGTAGCCAACAGTTTCATTTGAACTTTTCAATTTTACGCACTTTTACTGACAAAAAGAGCAACATTTGAACGCCACAGCGCCTTTTTTTTTAAAGCTAATGTCTTGGAGAGTAAAGGAACTCTTTTCCATTTAATAGTGAAACTAACTATAAACCCAGGACTTCAGAGGCAGCAGAAGGGAAACTATCAAATTATTCATTCTTAAATATCATGTCAACCGAGTTACAGTTCCTCGCGGGCTCTTCAAGGACCCCTGATGGACCAACCAGGGGGCAATAAAAATGCACAGGGGCATCACCAAGTAAAAGGCCATTTTCGCCGCCCCCGTGGAGCTGCCATATCATCAAAGTTTGTCGGGCAGTACTGTGCGCTAGCCCCGAGCTCCGGCTGGAGGAGAGAAATCACTGCCCCCAGAGCAAAGAAGACACCGGAGAGAGGCTGGATTTAAAACCCGCCCTCCGGAGGGATCTCGTTTCCCCCCCAAAAAACCTCCCATTTTCTCTCTCTCTCTTTCTCTCTCTCTCTCTCTCTCTAACTCACTCTTCTCTCTCTCTCTCTCTCTCCCTCTCTCTCTGTCCCTCTCTCGTCCCTCTCTCTTCCTTTACCTTTATCCCTCGCCTTTCGCCGTTTCCCCCCACAACAATAATGGATCTCACGGCGAGATGTTTGTTTCTCCTATCCTGTCTCGGCGTGATATTGGCGATCGATTTGGAAGCGATTGATCCAGGCTACTATGTGGAACCCACTGCCACATCAGAGGCGATCGACTACAAGGATCCCTGTAAAGCTGGTGAGATTTTTTTCCCTTTTTTTTGGTTCTAAGGCTGTGTGATTTTTTTTTTTTTTTTACCTTTTATGTGGAGGTAGAAACATGCCACGAATCTGTTTGTGGATCTTGCAGAGATCGAGCAGGGAAACGCTTTTTGAGGGAGATGACAGCGCGTGGATGTAGTTTTTAAAAGGTTTTGGTGGACATTATGTGCATTTGTTTTGCAGTGAGTGACATAGTTTCTGCAGTTTGAAACATTTGAAGCTCTCTCACACACACATACACACACACACAAACTGAGTCGCATAGGATAACCCAGCTCGGAGAGTGGCTGCAGGGTTTGTAAGAATATATAAAAAAGAAAAAAGTATGAGTCTCTGAATAGGTTTTTTTCTCCAGTCTTGAAAAGTTTTTTGCTCAAGTGCTTTGTGGAAAAGTTTGTTGGTTTTGCCACAATCAGCCTGCTGTTTGTCACAAATCCACTTCTTTTTCCTCGAAATGTGACTGTAGTTCATGCAGACTGTCTTCTGTGTGTTATTTAATAGATGTTGAGCAAACAAAGGAAAAATCTGCACTTTCATTTTAAAGACTTCTGCTCTCATTCTGGTGGGCTTTTTTTTTCTTCTTCTTCTTTCTTGTCACTGCACAAATAGCCTTTTTTTTTCCACCGGCTGTTCACACGGCCACTAAAACAAAGTGGAGGAGGGGAGAGAGGAGAGTACAGTGGAGCTTAGAAATTATGCACACATAATTCTGTTGGCCGTTGTCTTGCGGCTCAAGGTATAAATATGTCTGCTTCTTTTTCTGGTCTGGGGAGACCTGCATATTTTCCCAAATTTTTTTGGCAAAAGCATATCTGACTTGTCATTGTATGTGTGTGTCCGTGTGTGTACGTGTACTGTGAACTCACTGTCTTGCCAAATCCCTTTGGGGGAGTTTGAACAGATTGTGTTTTCCATCTGGTGAAAGTATTCAGGTTACAGATAGAGAGAGTTGGCTTCAGTCAAAATGACCTCTAAAGTCCTGGAAGTGCTTTCTGACTTGGCATTTGACGATTTCTGATGTGGCAGTCGGGTATAAACGCAGGTCAGACCTCGAACTCTCTGCTGCCTTTTTTCCTCGGCTCCTTCTCGAGAGGCAGAGAAAGTGTCGAGGGAGACGTAAAGATATTTTTCTTTAGGAGTGCCGTGGCTTTACGTCAACATGACAAGGTCAGGCTGTAGATGAACCGTGTCCCATGTACAAGTCAGTGAAGATGTTGCTTCCTGTTATTGCCTCCCTTGTTTAATCTGAGTCATTCAAGTGGGCTCACCAGATTGTTTTGCATCAGTCGTGTGGATAAACCGCACAAGGACGAGGTGCTCAGATGGTTTCTGAATGATGAAAGCCAAAGTGACCAAGGAGCTGATGATGCTGTGTTTACATTTTAAGGGATTTTTCCCGACTTTGTTGCAGAATAGACGTTTGTTTAAGACAGATTACTCAGCCGGGGACATTTTCCACTCTAGTGTTTGTCTTGTTTGTGGGGATGTTGTCATTATTAGCAAACCGGCTTTATTTGTCCCTTTTTGAATGTAGAGCAGTCTTGTTTATGGTTTCCTCTGGGTCCGTCTGCAGACAGGTGGTTTGGAGACGGTCACAAGTACAAACTCCCACTCTCATAACCCTCCCAGTCTCCGGCTCTTCCAACACCCACCTGCTTTTCTTCCTTCTTACCAAGCAGTAAAATGTCCTGGATCTCTCAGCTTTACCTTTTTTCACTCCCTTCTCCTCCCCATTAGGTTGCAATACACCAGAGACATTTTTCACTACTGTCAACTCCAAGCACTATAACTAGTGCGGACTTGATGATTCCTGAAATATTGATTTTCTCTCCTTTTTTTTCCACCCTCATTTTTCAAGCACACTGCTGCACTGACTGTATTTGATCACTTTCTGGCCTCCAGGTCAGCATTTTTTATGTCATGCTGCTTCCGCCCGGGAAAATGCTTACAGCCGTGTGAAGTTTGAAACGCAGGAATTCTCTGCGAGGAGAATTTGTCTTCTGCATGGCTGTCCTTGCTTAACACTGACAGTCCATGTCAGGATCTTTTACTAATTGATCGGTCATGTGATGAAAGTGAAGTCACAGCATATGGGAAAGAAAGGTTCAGGTGTTGTTAATGGCTGGCCAGTCGACCAAGTGGTGATTAGTTTATGAAATTTGTGCTAAATAAGTTCCTCATTTCCTGCCACAACCTTTGTGTGCAACTTCTCCCCAGTTAAGCCATAAAAATCCCAGATAACGTTCACATTTGCAAAGGATTAAATAACTCATCTCTTATACCAGTCATGACAGAAATGTGCATTGATTGAAGAGAGCAGTGCAATAACACTGAAGTAACGCCATCTAATTTAGGAAGTTAACCAGTGGAAAATTCCTTAGTTTGCAGAACTGCAAACTTGGCAGCATCCCAGGAAGTCATTTAAGAGTCTAACAACCCCCTCAGATTAGATCCACTCATTTTCAAAATGAAAAATAGATGAGAACCAGTCGCACTCATTGTCTGCTCCGCCTAAATGATAATGATAAAAGCAGCGACTGGTTGTGGCGTGTAGGTATGCATTCATTCATGAAGCAGACATCTTAATCTACATAAGACTTCTTGTGACAGGATCGTCTGGCTGTGTCGCCTGTTGTGCACGTTCGAGTTTTGGATGCGTGCTTTGGGTTTGAGTGTCTGTGCTGCTGTGGCCTCAGCTGCAGACAGGACGACCTGAAAAAAAGAAGGAAAAAAAAAAAACCCTTCTTGTCTTGTCGTCTCTTACGCAAGTGGTTTTCTCATTCCCCCGGTTTTCTCCTCTGACTGGCTCACACACTTTCACACACAGACTGTAGGTCATTCACCTCGTGCCAAGGGAAAGTGCGGCTGGAAGGTGGAGGGCAGGCCAGGCGCGCTGTGCCACAGTAGCTCAGGTGAGGAGAGTGCAGGCCTTTCACGAGGCGGCTCGCTGGGTTATCCACAATCTGCTCGCCGCCTCTGAAGAATTTGTTGTTGTCGACAGAGACTTGTGCCATTTCTGTTGCCACACAGGGTTCAACTTTGACTGTGATTGAAACACAACAGCTTGAAAACTTTTAATGACAATGTTTCAGAGGTTTATATTCTCCTTAGTCTGGTTTTTAATCCACAAAAGTGTCCCTCATTTTGCTCTCAAGGGCCCCTTAAAAAGCCACTGTGATCCACTACATTATGACTACTCACCAGACAGTCGCCGTGCATGAGAGATTTAGAAAACAATGTTGAGATGTAAAACAATCTTCTGCTAAAAAGCATCAGCATAAATTTTTAACATTAAGTTGTTGCCTTGTGTTGACTGGGTTTTTTTTTTTGTGAGTTGCCTCCTTCATGGAAAGTTTGCATCTTTACAAGTTTTGTTCATCTGAGCCTCTAAAAAAAAAAAAAAGGCAGCTGACAGTCACATTGCCGAGCTCGCTCCCTCAGTCCCACTCCGGCAGCGTGATGGGGCTGGCTGTTCAACTTAATGATCGGGCCTTTAAGCAGCACTTAAGTAGATGCTTTTCTTTTATCATGCTATTCAGGCTGCACGGCCGAGCCCACACTGGGTGTTTTTTTTACGTTACAGGACCCCTGCCACTTCTGTCTCTGCAGGGTTCAGCTGATTAGGGAGCCGATCTATTGGCATGATCTCGCTGCGTTAGTTGGAACAATATGTTTGTTGTCCGAGCTAAGTAATAAGTAATCTTGCATTACATTAATACCAGTCGGGGTATGGAACCTATGTGGAGCTCATTTAAATGGCTCAAATGATGCCCAATTAGCCTGCCGTAATGAACAGCTCAGCAATCACCTTTTCATTATTCACAATTTGTTTTTTCTAAATAATTAATCAGCACTACGTCGCTGTTTATCAAGAGGGATTGTTTTTCTGTTTATTTCACCTCCAGTGAATACTTGTGGTGTTTTCCTCAGCTATTATTTATGGAAAGTGTTGAGGGTTGAAGTTATCTTCCAGATTTAGTTCATCCACAAACCCATTTAAACTTTGCTTAGGACATCTTTTTTTCGAAGAAAACCTGCTCTTTCCTCACACCAGCCTGTGTGTTAGTCTGCCGTTCCAAACCACAAATATGAGGTTTGGATGGTCAAAATAAGTTTTGTCAAAGGTGAAAATCCCTGCCGCGTGGCGATGAATTATTCATCCATGAGAGGAGCTCAGACGCTGTGTATCGTTGACATTAAAAAAGACAAATGGCTGGAGAGCTGATGAGTCATTACAGGGGGTTCGACTGGCAGTAGGGTATATCAGTAATCATTTGCAAGGGTGAGCTGGGAAATCCAATCTGCTAATGGGCTTGATGGAGTGTGAAACGTTAAAGGGGAGGCAGCCTCTCGCTGTGTGCCCTTTGCATCTGATGCCGCTCTCATTTTGTCAAGACTGAAGCTGCAGCCTGGTGACAGTAACTCAGTCTTGATCTCATCTGTGGCTGATGAGACTTCGGGCTTTTATTGGAAAATAATTACTCGAATCTCAGGCAGTAGCTTGAGACTTTGCCAGAGTCTCTCTTCTAATTATACCTTAGTTAACTTTTTGAAATGAGCAGAGAGCAGATAAGTAGACTTTTTTTTCCCCCTCTTCTCCTGCCTTGAGCTGAAATTGCAGTGTTAGGAAATGTCAAGGTAAGCATTTGCTGAAGAAATAACAGCTGGTGTTGTTTTTACAGGAGAGAGAGAGGTATGATTACATGACAACAGGCCTGCATAATACAATTCATCATTCCTTAATTAGGATAATGCCTTTTCTTCTTCTTTTTGTCTTGTTATTCATGTTACACAGGCTTTGCTGCTTCACTTCTTTTTTTTTTTTTCCATGCGGTGGTGGTTTGGAGAGACAGTGGCTGCACTGACCAGCATGTGGCAGAAAGGGCCGGTACAGAATAAAACCTGAAAAGTGATACTTACACTCTCATTAGATGGTAATCACCTTTAATGCAATATACTATTGGCCTCTATTGGAATTCAAATGCAGCGTTTGTTACCAAACACAGGCTGTGAAAGGCGGTGCCAGGGCATTGTGATGCATTTAAGGCTTACATATTGGCCAGGCCTTCTCATCCCTCATCATTGGGTCTTGTATTGGGGAAAGGCTAAATGTCTATGAGCTCAGCGAGGAGCAAACGGTGGCCTCGCAGCAGAGTTGTCCTTCTAAATATAGGCTGGTGTTAGTGTCTGTTTGGGCTTAGTATTGATGTTTGTGCAGGTTTCAGTGGCAGATGTCGTGGTCTGGTATTCACGGAAGGAGATTTATGGGAATAGTCCTGCAGTATTTGACACCGCAGCGGTGGAGGTCGAGGCTAGGGCATTACACGAATCAATGGGATTAATTTGATTGAGATCTAATGTGTAATCTGACTGGATAGGCTGATTGATGGGGGCAGTCTGAGATGAGAAGGATTATGATGGTTCAGATTAACTAAAAAAACCCAATGACAGTGGGGGAGTTCAGTCTTTATCACACATTAAATATGTTCGAGCCAACATTTTATTAGATTCAATTTAATGTCATTAGTTTGTTTCATATACACACACTCGTAGATAGATTTTTACTTAAACCAAAGTTCCTTTTTGTTGTTTTCTCCAACTAAAAAAGCACATATGAACTAGAACAGCAACCAAAAAACTATTACCTAACTATTCTGCAAAGATATTAGTATTATAACTGCAGCTGTTGTCATTACGGTAATGAATAATGTTTGGGAAGAGAAGCAGCAATGAGCCATCTGCCACATTCACTGGGTTTTAATCTACAGTACAACACACGAGTCTCTCTGTGTTTGTACTTCATAGCATTACAGCGCTCCGTATCTAGATGAGTTTATCACCTTTCTCCATAGCCTGTCCTCAATCCTAGCCCAGAGTTGTGTACAAAAGATTCTTAAAACCGTGTGTCTGTGGATAATTAAAGCCAGGAGACAAGGGGATTAATTCACAATCCCTGCGAGTCTTTCCATAAACCTGCAACAGCGTCTCCAGGACGACTGCTGTGCCCGGGGGAAATGAGTCCTAATGCCGGCGGGCCGTGCATTTGCTCACTTCAATCTCCACTGTTGTCTGAGAACAATGACACTGCGGATTAAGCGGCCTGTCTTCAGCACCGTGCTGGGTGATTGGGCAGGGTGCACAGCCCTCGTTGAACCTCCTGGGGGTGGGAGGAAAACCTGCACCTCGTTATTTGGTCACAGCTTGCACATAACACTGCTAATATGTGCAAACTGAGACTACAAGAGAAGAGAAACATCCTCCAATTGGTGCTTGATTTTCCTCAGGCAAGGTGGAGTGGAAAAAAAAAGAGTTGAGAAGAGTTGTTTTGAATACTTTTGCTCAGTGCTTATAGTCTAATACGACAGCGGCTTAATTGTTCATGTACTGCCTGTTCCTTTCAGCGCTCAGGCGATTCTGGGAATCATAAAGAATGTGAAGATAAAAGAGGAAAAATGTCCTTCTGTAGTCAGTTTATTCATCCTATACTGCTCGACAGCTGGTAGCCTTCCCTTATCAGTAGTGTTTTTGGCAGTGGCTCCCAGTATGAGTGCTGGTTGTCAGTAGTCTGGTTTGTGTCTCGGGGATTTGAAGTGAATCAGTGTTTTAGTGTTTTTCTTTTGCGAGCAGAAATTAGAGGATCCCTCTGACCTTTGGAATTTAAACCTGTCCTCTGTGCATGCCCCGTCTTGCTGGCAAACATCTACACCTTTTCTTATTGCAGTCATTAGCCTCTTATCCCAAACGTTGTGCATCCTCTACGACCTGCAGGGTGGAAGACTGGTTTGCACCTACTTGAGACAAATCCAGATTGTTTCAATAATACTCTGAATAGGAATGAAAGCCAGCTTTTTTTTTTTTTAGTCTTTGTTTCTATTGTGCTTTTCATCCCTTTTTCTCTTGTCTCAGACCTGGGTCCAACTTTTATGGGAGCGCAGGAGATAAAAGGCCTTTCCTGTGGATGTTTTCACTGCAGAAAAGGAAAGAAAAGTAAATAAGATCAAGTCCAGTCGTCCCAGAGTCAACCCTCTTTGGATAAATACAACCACATTTATCTGCGCATCGTGATTTTTACGTGTAATTCACAGTTTAAGCCTTTGTGTGGTTTGCAGATGTTCAGAGGTGTGGAATGAGAGAAACACTTTAAAAATGCCATTGTCTGTGTCTTAAGTATTCTTAAACAGGCCCTAAATGGCTAAAGTTTTCTGTTATAGTGACTTTAATTGAAATCCATTCATTTAAACTACTATTTCCACCTAATTTGTGTCTCTATTTACTGCATTTAACTATTTAACCAATGTTTAGACAAATGAAATTAGGGTCTCTGGACCATTTAGTCGTTTTAAAGGTTATTTTTGTTGGATTTCATAAAAAATCTAGACATTACATTGATAAAAATAGATTTTAAATACTATCTGCCCCCTATTCTCCAGCTAATCAGGTTGTGCCAGTGCACATATCTTCATTACACCCTGTTGCCACCTGTATTTTAGCTGTTTTGTGAATAAACCAAACTGTAACAGTAAGGTTAACTTCAATCGCCCTGAAGACTTACAGATTTTGTAACTTTTGACAAACACAGCCAGTGTAAATCACCCCTATTAACTCTGTAGTTTAGTGGTTCCCTCGGCTTGTTATCCCTCCGGGTTGGTCTCCCCTCCACCACGCTAACCTCCAAACACACGTCCAGAAGGCTGTCATTTTCTCTCTGCTCCACATCTGCCTTCCCTTTTTTAAGAGCTGCAGTTTGGACAGCGGGGATAGGCCTTCCTCCTCACTTTCCTTCCCCTTCTCTTTGTCATCTTCTGCTCATACACAGATTACAACAGTGCCCCGCTCTCCATCTCTGCATCTACTTAAACCTCCATCACCCCCAACAAATCCACCCCCCTCCCATCTACCCTCTTTCTCCCTAAACTTTGTATACAAGCTGGGCAATAAATTCTAGAGACGTGTTGGTGTTTAAAGCCTGTAAAACTGAGCGCCCTGTCTCTGCGGGGAGGACTCCTAGCTGATCCTCCACAGAAATGGGGCATTTAGTATAAAGAATCCCATAAAGCACATTCCTCATAAAGTGGGACTGTTTGGTTATTTTTCCCTCTCCTTGGCCTCATTAAAGAGCTATTACTTGTTCAAGGTGCCCCATATTTCCCCGTCGAGGCGGTGTCAGTGTCTCACCGTGTCATATCTGATGGCTCTCATTAACTTTCCTGGATGCCGAGGCGTACATTGTGAGTTTTTTTTGCCGTTTCGTAACATCTGCGTTGACGATTGCTCAATTAATCAGGGTCAGCGGTCAGGTTTCTGAGTTCATACTCTCTCCTCATTTGCACGAACCTTCTCGAGCCACGTGCAGTATGTTGCTTACATTTCCATCCTGTAATTTGGAGTCAAGAGAAGGCGGCGTTCCTCTTATCCAAACACAACTCTATTTCTATCTCACTGTGAGGTAAAGGGTAAACAGAACAAACTCAAGAAAGGCATGAAGTATGTATTTTTATATGTATGTAACATGCTGAAGTCCCCACCACGAGTGCTTTGACTGAGCCTCCATACATCCCACTCAGTCTGAGCGGCAGGAAACGCTCGAGGCAACTGGGCGGCTCTGACTGATGCACTGTATTGTTGAGTTGCCTCACAGTCGGCTGACGTGCTCTCTCTCTTTTTTTTGTCTGTTTCAGCTGCCTTTCTGGGAGACATTGCTCTGGACGAGGAGGACCTGCGATCGTTTAAAGTGGACAGAATAATAGATTTGGCTCAGAGAACCGTCCAGACTGTTAATCACACAGACGCAGGTAACAAGTACAGAGAGAAAAAAAATGCTTCAAAGATCACAGCTTGAGGTGAAAAGTCCTCATTACAGCACCGAGGCAAAGTGTTTTGGCTTGTCACTCTAGATAAAAAGCCCCTGAAGTGAACTATTGTTCCAACGTTTTGTTTCTCATTAAGGAATAATTCTGTACACAGAGACATTTTACTCTCCAACACCCACCACGACAAACCACTCAGATCCTCTCAAAGTGAGAGTCGGCAGCAGCACCTGTCGGAAATCCTGCTTTGAGTTTTTTCACGAGCTCTCCTTTAAAATGTTTATGCCCGCAAACCGTCATGTTATCGCCGCACGTTGCTACACCTGTATCACCGTGTTGGACAGCAATTGCCGGCTTTGTCGGGTTAAATGCTGTTCTTAAAATGAAAAGCAGCATTTAAGCAACAGCTGCGAGTCAGCAGGGACCAATAGGCTTCACAATCCTATAAATTGTAGGTGAGCATGAACCTACAAGTGTGTGCATGTCGCCGTCTGCGCTTGAACAGTGTTAGTCTGCTGTTTTTTCATCCAGGTTAATGGGCATGTTGAGCAAAAGACACATTTCGCAGGATTACAAAAACATGTTTCAACTGCTCTTAGATTAATTTTTAGTCTGATTAAATGGTGACCCTCTTTAGCAGGGAGTTAAAGAGGAGACTTATGGCTCCAGGAGGAGACAAAGTGTGTGTACACTCATCTCTGAC
Source organism: Acanthurus lineatus (assembly GCA_029814665.1). Classification (NCBI taxonomy): domain Eukaryota; kingdom Metazoa; phylum Chordata; class Actinopteri; order Acanthuriformes; family Acanthuridae; genus Acanthurus; species Acanthurus lineatus. The sequence continues at coordinate 24,274,598 of JAPZDV010000022.1, forward strand.
TAGCAATTTGTCCACTTGTGTTGTTGAAAGGCTACTCCTGTGTTCAAAAGGAAAAAAAAAACCCACTATCAGCACAGTTGCATAAATCCTTTCAAAGCACATCAAGGATGGTCACAACATGTCTTCACTGTAATCTTTTGTTTTCATTTACCTTCCTCAGGCCGCACACACAAACGCCGCTTCATTGTGATCAGCAATTTTCATTTATTCCCCACAGTGCCAGTCCACTTTAATATATGGAATTAAAAGATTTGTCTTGGACTTCACCTCAAAAGACTTTCTCACTGATCATAAATCTGAAAACAGCAGCTGCACGCTCACCTTCCTCTTTGTTACAGGTGTGGGCGTATCTCTTTCGATCAAAGAGCAGGAACTTTTGATAAAATGTGAAGGTTGATTAATAAGTTTGTGGCCCAAGGCAGGAGAAGATGAATCACACAGGTTTGTCACATACAGGTGCAGTTTAACTCTTAAACTGATAATACAGAAAGTTTGAATCTAATAACTTTTTTGTCATTTTTTGTTTGGGCTTAATAGTCTGGACCATCTGAAAAATGGACATTTACCTTTGTGCTGCCATCCAATTACCCTCAGACTTCTACCTAGAAAAAGATATCAAAGGTTGCCATTTTAACAGTGATAATGAAGTTATGGCTGCTGTGGACCACTTTCTTAAGGTCCAGGACTTCCACAAAGAATGAATCTGTATGCACCACAAAGCTTTCCCAAGTGTTCAAATGCAGGAAGGAGATTAAACTGTGAAATTAGATATGAAATATCCTCTAAAATTGACTCCTTCTACCTTAGGCCATGAACTTATCAATCACCACTTAAGTTGAAAAACGCGATCAGAATAATAATAAAACCTCTGACCTAAAAACCTTCCCTGTCTAACCATGAATGAAGGTGGTAGATGTTATCATATTACTGTAATTAACACATCTTACACAAGTTCTGTCTCTCCAGCACTCTTTCTTATCAGTGAACGGAGCAGATTTGGCTGTTATCAGACTTTCCCTCAGCACATGCACAAGTGTATGTGCTAATTGATCTCGCCAGGCTGCTAAGATTTTACTCCTGCAGACTGAAATTCAACAGAACACATTGTTCCAGCAAATTAAAAAAAAAAAAAAAAAAAAAATTCTTGCTGCAAACTCAGGCTTGCATGTTAATCCAATTTAGCCAGAAAAGACGAGAGCTCGTAGCTGCACAGCTTAAAGGTATTGTTGTGGAACAAACCTCGTGCAGAATGTTCTGAAACCAGATGTACTTGTTTTTGTTTCTACAGCAGTACATACGGTAAAAAATAACGATGTCATATCAGGACAAACATGTTTCAGCTCGTGGCCTTCGTCAGGGTCATCCAGGTGATGTCCAAAATAAAGAGACTCTTTGTACTGGAGGTTTTTATTTATCAACTCCCAACAGGAAAAGGAGCCCATGTACAATTTTGGATCCTGTTTCATGAACTTATTTGACTTACTTGAGAACATCCAAGTTATCTATCCTTTCTATCCTTTAGATAAGATAAGATAAGTCTTTAATGTAAAGTTACAGCATAACATTTTTAAATTAAAAAAGGGTGATTTCATTACTGCAAACTTCTTCCAGCAAACTCATTAAATTTCCCTGTTGCATTGAGAATGTTTTTCCATAGTTTTCAGTTTTGGTCATCAGACTGCTGAAGTTTTCGTTCCTTCACACATTTACTCATCCTTCTTTTTAAAGGAGGAACTCTCTGAGGATTTTTTAAAATGTTTTTGAATGGTGATGTAATGTAGCACACATGATAAAAAGTCAGCATGTTTTACTTTCAAGGTAAAACATGTTGTTTGTATGTTTTTTTATGCTAAAAAGGGGACGTTGTTGCAGGAAATGAAACTTTGAAGCGTCACTTCCCTTTCTGCTGTGATGTAATTCTTAACAAAACTTTCTCATAATTAAAATTTAAAAGGTTTGCTTGACATTTTCACTTGATTCAAAATGTAAAAACATATAACATCATATTGACACTTTTGTCTCCTTGATTTAGTTAATTTATTTTCCTGAAATTCAACTTAAATGTTAAATACGAATCAAAGCCAAAGTAATTATGTAACTGTTTATAACCTCTTCATTCTTTTTCCACTAGCAGACTTCACTCAGTGAGTCGATTGTGAAAGAAAATACATGATCAGACATTATTTTTGATCTTTGGGATGCAGCATAATGAAGTTTAGCAGGGAGATTTTGCTGTGTGTGGTTCACATATTGGCGTTTCTCATTATAATCACTAATCACCAGGTTTAGGTGGGAGCTTAGTCTCCATGGTTACTCTGCATTTATGAACGTCTGAGTGACATTAAAATGGCAAAATTAATTTGAAAGAAGAAAGAGTTCAAGCTTCAATAAAATCCATTTGTGCAAAACAAGAAGAGCAGCGTCATTTGAACAAACGCCTTCTTAAGGGCGTTAATGTAATTTTCTAAATGAGAAATAATAATTAGGATTCCTCTTTGGCGTCAAACTTTAAATGATGTTCTGTAGTTTTTTTTAGTATCAAAGTCTCTTTTGTCATCTGAGGGAAAAGCTTTTATGCTTGTTATAAAAATTCCGGAGGAACATTCAGTCTGTCAGAAACACAAATTAATTAATTAATGATGTTTTTGTTTGGTTTGGTTTTAAGGAGCCACCAATCAGAGCAGCCAGAGTAGACCAGGTTCACACCGACGCAAAAGAGCCGCCACCTCCAGACCTGAGCGGGTTTGGCCGGACGGTGTTATTCCATATGTCATCAGTGGTAACTTCAGTGGTAAGTAACAAACATCTGCTTTTTAATAGAGAAAATATTTATAATAAGCACAACCAGATGTCAATATATCATCCTGCAAAGTTCTTTAAAGTTCTCAGAAGTGTAAAAAAACTGTCCTTCATGTGTCGTTCATGGTGTCTTGTTTGTGTAATTCCCATAAAAAGGGGGGGTTGCTGCTGGAAATAAACTATTGAGGCATCATCTTTATGTAATTAATTTCTATTGTTTCAAAATAAAAACTACACTGACTGCTGCAAAATGTTGTTTTTTTTATTTAAACTAAAGAGTGCAATAGTTTATAATTCCAAACCTGCATATGTAATAAAAGATTGACATAATGATGATGAACGTTCGTTGTGACTTCATTTCCAGTAACTTTCTATCCAACTTGGTGTCTTCAAGTGATTCCCAGCGGCCTCCTTTTCTTTTTTCCCCTCTTCCCTATAAAAAGCTGTGTGTATGTGTGTGTGAGGGTGTGTGTGTGTGTTCTTGTCAGCTCCACTGATCTCACCCTCTCTGTCATCCCATTCAGGAAGCCAGCGGGCTATATTCCGCCAAGCCATGCGGCACTGGGAGAAGCACACCTGTGTGACCTTTATTGAGAGGACGCAGGAGGAGAGCTATATTGTCTTCACCTACAGACCGTGTGGGTGAGTCAGCGGGGTTTTTTAACTCCCGTGTGAAGGAACCGAACAATGGTCATCCTCCGCCGAGCCTTCGTTATCTGCGGCTAATTATTTGGCGCCCGAGCACTCTTCCTTTGCCTCCCGCTCGGCAGCCCTTTCACCATTGTTCATCCTTCTCTGTGCGAGCTGTTATTTCAGCCCCCCTCCCCGCCAGTCCTGAGAGAGGCGTCCTTTCAGTGGCCAGAAACGTTTCCTCTGCCTCTTCGTCACACTGCGCTCGTCGCCGAGCACATGTGTCATACATGGTGTGTGGATCTGGGGGGCCGGAGTTTAAGCTCCTCCGTAACTCTGTTCATCGCACTCCGCTGAAGTTGGTCTCAGTGTCCACTCAGCATTTTTTCTTCTCAAACAGATACTCGGGGGGGAAAAATGCTGGTTGTGCCTCTCGTAGTTGCTAAGCGACGATTTACAACCTGTGCGGACGTGCAGGGCTCTTTTTATTTAACGATGACATATTTTTAAATTAAAGCACTTGCTGCTGCTGGAAACGCAAAACCAGTGCAACCTATTAATTTGAGAAAAAGAGGCCAGAGCTGTTAGGAGAAGTATTAGAGAGGTTCCCAGGGGGACGAACAATCCCGAAATGTTCCCATGTTTTAACCCCACACAGATTGAAACCACAAGCTGGAACCATTATGTCATTACACACAATGTACCTCTCCCACTGATATGTATCATTGAACACAAACAGCTTAACAGGGAGCGGATGCAGCTCATGAAACTGAACTTTTTTTTTTTTCCAGCCAACTGTTGATAGCCATTTTTAGCCTGGTAACTGGCCTCTGGAGCAACAGGGATGACATTATCCACGCAGGCGGCAGCGGTTAGCAGTGGGAACGCTTGACTCTGCTGCATATTCAGCAGGCCCCCATCTGTCCTGTGCAAAGTTCAAGGCGTGTCTCGGGAGGGCCTGGCTGGCCTCGCAGTAATTAGAGAGCGGCTGTCTGGCCCACAGGGCCGTGATGTGTGTGCCCGTCCTCCAGACTCCCACACTGAACCTTTCATGTCACGCTGTGATGGAGCTCTGCAGCCAGCAGCCAGCTCCCACCGTCACTTTCTGCATTTGTATTGGCAGACGGATGAATGAATGTCACTGCTGTATGTGTGGGTTACGGGTCGCCTCGTACGGCTTTCCTGTAAAACAGACCAGAGGCTGTTAAGTTAATGTTGTCCTCATTATGAGCTCCGTTATATACGTTCAGATCAGGTTGAAATATGGGAGTTAGTAGACATTTTAGAGCCAGAGACACATTCCCCCTTCTCTCTCCTGGGAAACATGACTTTTATTTTTTGGCCTACCTCCGTGGTTTCCACTTGCTTGCTAGTGATTATTTTAATTTACTGAAGCATAAAGTCTGGTCACTGTATTTTGGCTTTGTTAACACTGCCTCTGTGTGTGTGTGTGTGTCTCTGTGTGTCTCTGTGTGTCTCGCTTGCTGATTCATAGTTGCTGCTCCTATGTGGGTCGTCGTGGAGGGGGCCCCCAGGCCATATCCATCGGGAAAAATTGCGACAAGTTTGGCATCGTGGTGCACGAGTTGGGTCACGTCATCGGGTTCTGGCACGAGCACACGAGGCCGGACCGAGACGAACACGTCAGCATTATCAGGGACAACATTCAGCCAGGTAGGAGCACAGGTCTCTCAGCAATAAAGCCGGAAAGTTTCACAAGGAGACCAAATAATAAAAAGTAACACATTTGTACACACAGAAGATTGTGGCAAAGATGATCAAAGCTGAAAAAAACTCTCATCCTCAGCCTGCAGATTTCTTTTAATCCAAGTTTTTCTTCTTGCTGTCTGTAGCCACAATGTGGTCTAATTTTTTCCGAACTGGATTCACCTTTGACATACATACATACATGAGGCTGCACAAAAATGACTCAGCTTCATATTTCAACTTTGCTTTTCCCCCCTTTCTTTTTTTTTTTTCCTTTCACAGGACAGGAGTATAACTTTTTGAAGATGGAGCCTGGGGAGGTGGACTCTCTGGGAGAAGTCTATGACTTTGACAGTATCATGCACTATGCCAGGAATACATTCTCCAGGTAGGATCCAAGCCAAATTCCACTCCATTCCTTTTTCCCAGACAGGAAAACTAGTCTTAGATCAAGTCAGGCCGAGCTGTTTCCCACTCCGCTGCAACCTTTTAACCCATCATCTTGTTTTCCATTTCTGCCCACTGTTTTTTATTAGAATATATATCTGTAATGCACCGTGTCTTTGTTTAGGGCTGCTGCTGAGTAATGTGGCAGGAGTCCAAAAAAAAAAAAAAAAAAAACGGAAAAAGAAAGAATAAAACACGTAATTCTTCCCAATGATAAATCACTAGAAAACCAACACATAGCCTCGGGGTATAGAGTTTAGAAAAGGCTCACAGTTCCTAGAACATCTGTCCTGGATGTGAGTTGTTTCCTCAGTATTTGAGCAAGTTTAGGAGATAGAAACCGATATCTTCAGTACAAGTGGGTTTTTAGTGTTTATTAAAAAAATAAAACCCATAAAAACTTTTATTTTGAAGGAAGGACTCACCCCTTCTGTCTAAGTGTCTCTTGGCTCGACCTTTTTTTTAAAAATCAACACTCACATTGCATTGGGCTTTAGGGAGATTGGTGGGGCAGTAATGTGATTTATGTAATATTTGGACAAGATTGAATTTCTTATTACTGTATTGAGAATACTGAGGGTCGAAAAATAATAGACTTGTGTGAGGTAACTTGTAGCAAAATATCTGACGTGTCCGGTTCCATTCAGCTTCTTCCCTTCGGACCCACAACGGATCAGAGCAGATTTGTCTGCTTCATGACCAGCTGAGTTGTTGCTTCATAGGTTTTATCTTTAATCCTTTACAGTTTTCACTCTTCTTTCTGGCTTTTTTTTTAGCATTAGCACCTTGGCATAAGGAACACATGCTCCGAGAAGAATCTTATCTGATTATGAAAATCCAATGTCTCTAAAAAAAAAAGAACTTAAAATGATTTGTATTATTTTTCTTTTCTTAAAAAGTGAATGCCAAGTTTTTGCAGCCATAGTAAAAGTGCCAGCTCCTTCCCACAGCCTGTTCAAATTAAGGCTGCTTCCCTCAGTTCCTGCTGCTTTTGCAAACAGCAGCAGTAGTCCCAGTAAAGCAGCATCAGTCCTGGGGCTGAGCTGGCCCAGGAACAGTAGCTCTGCTTGCTCATTGCAAAATTTCTGCAGCCACTTTCAGAGCTATGTGAAGCTTCTTGTAAAAGCTGTGACTTTAACCATAAATCACCTCATTATGATCCTAAAGGCCCTTTGAAGAGGCTTTGATGATTAGCATTGTGATGTTCAACCTCAGCTACTGTAGAGACTCTGCTGCAAAACCTCTCAACACCTTCACCTTCTCAATACACGCAGAGATGTTAAATATCCAAGCACAAGTTATGTCCCTCTGCAATGATCTCCTATATAAGATAAGGAATGGAAGAGTGGGAATCATATTGTCTTAGTTAAAGTTTTCACTTGCCCATGAAGGAAAATGTCTGCAAACTTTCTCATGCCTCAGGCCTCAGTAAACACATCCACATGACTCCGATTGTGTGTATCTTAGCAATGGACTGTCAGTAAATACATAATAAACAGGCACAAGCAGCTAAACTGGGTAGACTGAGATGAAACCAAATTTAGTCTTGAATTTGCTGGGTACTTCAATCTCCTTTTTAAAAAAAAAAAAAAAAAAAAAAACGAACTGCGAATGTGTCATATTTAATTTTGTCGCCAGCTGACCTCATTCCTCGCTCCCTCTCGATGCTACAGGAAGCCACTCCAGATGTTGTGCAGTCGCTCAGCACTACACATTGGTGTCGCGGCGTTGGAGGAAGGCTCTTACTAGAAAAAGCCCCCATGACAAACCCAGGCAGTCTGGGCTCTTACTCTAGTCATCTTAGGCTGTGGTTAATTTCAAATGTTATTTACCATCTGGGTGACAGCGAAGCCAAAATAGACCTCTTGGGAGAAGTTGACTCAGATTCAGCTCCTGAATCATCAATGTAATTTAAAAAAGCATCACTACTCTCTCTGCAAAGTGGCTCCTCAACAACCTGTCCAAGTACCTTTTGATTATTTCATAAGATTTTATAACTGAACTTCACAAAAAGTCATCTTGATGTCATGTAGAGTAAAATCAAATAGGTTATGTTGCGACCTGCTGCTACGTGCAGAATATGACCCATTTTTGGGTATGCAAACTGCATTTTGACCCTCACTTCTATTGCACAGACAAACAGAATGAGGAAATCTTTCAGGCAGCTGCAGGACAACTATGCAATATTCTACCTACAGCAGGAATCGTTTTGACAGCCCTCAGCAAGCCAGAGTTGGTGTAATGTGATCTGGGGGTTCACGTAAGCCAAAGAGGAAAAACGAGTGAGCCCAGACTATGATCATTACCACCTCGCTCTGGTATGAGAACCAGCTGTTTGCTGTCCTTTTGTTCTTACGTGGCCCTCTTTGTCAGCTCTATATATATATACACATAATATATTTTGTTTTCATTTTGCCCGACGTCGACCCTCTCGTGCCCCGCGTTGCTCTCACAGAGTTTGGGCCCTTTTCCAAAATCAGCTGCCGTGCTCTTGAGGCAAACAGATTCTGGGAAGTAGAGAGGGAATCTTTGTCTAAATGGAGGTTGCAGCTGGGTGAAGGCCAACGCACAGAAGTCTGTTTGGCACTAGTGCATCCAAACTGTAGGTCGAAAATGCATTTTCAAAATACACTTAGAAAATACTGCACTGAATTCGAAGAATTATCTACTGTACAGAAAACCGAAAAAATGGGGGGGAAAAAAGAGGCAGAGAAAAACATCTGGTATGATATAAAACATGAAACATTACACTGAAAAACTCCCTTCACTTCATACCAAAAGCTGCTTTTTCTCTCTGCTGGATCAGGATCCTTTCGGGTGACCTGAACAAAGTCCGTTGCAGCTCATAGATTGTTTGTGTTTGCAAAGAAAAAGGTGATTTAAAGGCACAGGTTGGATTTCATAACAGATTTCAGTCAGCTCAGCACTCAAAAACAGGACAACCATTTTGGCTGCTGTTAGTTTCAGGTCAAGATTTTGGACTTAAACCTCATGATCTTGTAAGTTTGTGGTTTGAAGGGCAGGGCTGCGCTGTAGTGCGGCAGGCTGTGGTGAAATATGTTTACGTGCGGTTTTCCGCCCTGTTCTGTTTTCACTCCAGCTCTGACTCCGTCCCTATCCACGATTCGTGGAACTGTGTTGATCAATAAGACTGTTTAGACACGAGAGTGGAATGGCTGCCGCTGCTCGGGAATGTTTCACAGAGCTGTATTAGCAGACAAGGGGCTCCTGTTAGCTTTTCACAAGTCATTCCAAGCACTTTTTCTTGAGCTCTGATTGGCTGATCTACCTGTGCCAGTGTCTCTCTTTGTCACTCCATTGTCAGCCGGTGTGTTTGCTCGGTGTTTTACAGTAAATCACCGTGGGAAGCCAGGGCCTTTGCGGCGGGTGTTGTTCGGAAGATTTCATGGCTTGTCTTGATGTTTTGCTGTGTCTCCTGGGGACACGCAGGGCCGATTCCTGCCCCCCCCTCCCTGTGTTTTTTTGGGTTTTTTTGTCTCGGGCGTGTTACCCGACCCTCAGCCCCTGCCTGCCCCCTCCTCTGCTCCAGAGATATTTTTCTGGACTGGTGCATGGAGCGGTGCCAACTCAAATAGAGACCTGCCAGTGTGCCCTTTGTCTGCGCTGACACCGGCTGGAGTGGCGTTTTTCTCCGACAGCCAGCATACGGGCTCCTGGAAGCTCGCAGACAGACAGAGAGGCAGAGTCTAAACTGTTAGCTCAGGCTGCTCTGTTTGCACATGCCTGGCGTTGATACGCATGTCACCATGGGAACGGCCAGGGAGCCAGGCCGTTGCTCGCCAATACTTAGAGAAAAATGGAGATGATAAACTAGCAAAGTGTCAAGTGAGACAGTGGTGTGAAGAGAGTCTGTCCGGACTGACGGTTCTGTTTCGATATTTTGCAAAGCGACATAAACGCTTTACCTAATTGCCTTTTGAAAGGTTTTAATTTGGACGTCTGACAAGAGATGTGGCAGTCGTTCACATTCCTACTTTTTCCAACTTATTTTGATCACTCTGTAGCTCTGAAGAAGGGCTCAAGCTCTTAGTTTAAGTCCATCTGTGGGACAGACGTGCGTGAAGAATGATGTCAGCATTAACTTCAAAAACAGAGCGTGTGACCCCGACCTCAGAGGGAGACTGCGATAAGTGACTGAGACTGTCCATCTGCTGATTTTTAACTACATGTGAGCAGATCTGAAGTTAGAGAAAGAACACTGGAGTTTTTAATAAATTTAAAAAAATTCAAAAAAATTCAAATAAATAACATTAGATCCTCAACATACACACACACACACTCACACATTTGTGCACTTTAACCCTGGTGTACTGTTTGTTGGTGGGAGATGGAGGAACATTCATCAATTGACATTTAAAAAAAGCATAATTAAAGCAGAGTTAAATGGAACATTTTCCATTTTTTAATAACATTACTGGTGTGATGCACCTAATTAGAATGTGAGGATGAGCCATTTCCTGTTTGTTCCTACATGAGAGGTTTGTTTTTTTTAAAGTTTATTTTTATGCCTGTTTGTTAGTAGACAAGGTGGGCGAGGATCGTTTATGATGTCCCTGTCATGTACACGTCGACAGAGACGTGAACTCCAATCAGATGACCTGGACTTGAGTCAGACTCAAACCGCAAAGTTGATGACTTTATACATGACTCAACAAAATCAAAAAGACACGAAAGTCAACTTTTAAGTGTGACCTCATTTCCGTTTAAAACACTTCATACTTTCCCGCAAGTCTGATGATTTGAAAAAATACTTTAAAACTGCGCCACAAATTGATTAATTTCCCTTTGTTTCCTAAATAACTTAATGTTGATGTAATTCATTCTCAGCAAGTCGATGCTTTATATACCAGATTTATTTAAGTCCATCTTACAGCATCCAATCAAGTTGTTGGTGAGAACAATGAAGCAATAATGTTACACTACTGAGCTCCGTTTAGAAAAAATGGTATCTAATTTTGTTTCCATAAAAAGTGCACGTGGATCAACAAAGACTGTATACTTGCACACAAAAATACTGCACTTATTCTGCAGAATTCAGTACAAAAAAACGTGATAACTGGGGAAAAGAGAGACATAGAATAACAACCTTTTCTGTCAACGGAACTTTTAAGCTCTACAGGATCTTTTTGTTGAACTGAACAAAGTCCATCAAAGCTCATAGATTTGTTTGTATTTGAAAAAAAAAGGTAGGGGTTTCTAGAGGGAAAGGTTTTTTTTTATCTCATAATGGATTTCAGTCAGCTCTGCGCTCACAGACAGGACATCTGTTTAAGTTGCTGTCAGTTTCAGGTCAAGTTTTTAAACTTAACCTCATGATCTTGTAAATTTGTGGTACACACCACAGCCTCCCTTAAAAGAACTATAAAGAACCAGCATCACTTTACCGAGCACCAGCTGGAAGAATTTATGCTGAAGATAATTTCGCTCACGTTGGTGGTCAACAAAAACAGTTTGCAGAATCCAAAACCTGCTGGTTGAAAATTACAGATGAAAACACATCAACTTCCAACTTTATTCTACATTTAAAGTTGTACGAAGGACAGAAAGTGGAGCTCTTTTGTTAAATTGTTTTACATTTGTTGAAGAGCACTTATGACTTGTATAGGACTCATAATCCAAAGTTTTGGACTTGGGACTCGTCAGTCTCCACTTGGGGCTTAAGTGCAAAGTCTTGAGACTTTACTCATGACTGGCAAAACAATTACTGGGCCCCACCTTTGCATTTAGCTGTGGTTTTACATGCTGAGGTCCACAGTCATTTAACTGGTGCCCCCTTTCATTACATGTAGCCTTCGCATGTTTTAACTGGAAAAAACATTGACGGGTTTCATTACATGAGAGTTTTACATCAGAAATCTCAAGAATGTTTATATATTTTATGGAAGAAAGTCCATATGGGTTACCAGATTAACATCTCCGTTATATATGAGTTAGAAATTCCAAAATGAATGCCCCTCTTTTCTTACCGCCGTGTACTTTTCTACACAACAGCCGCATTGTGTTTGGCTTCATCAAGACTGGCAGTACTCATTTAAACTGTGGTATTTAGACGCTCTGATCATTTAAAAAATAATATGATAATCATGTTGAGAGTGAATAAATTGCGCTGATCGATGGAAAGTCACTTTAATCTTGAGCAAACATGTTCTGTGGTATGCGTGAATGCTGCAATAGTTATTAGGACTGTGTGCATGCCGTCTGGTTTTCATGCAACATTAACATCAGTCTCTCCTGCTGAATTACAGAGGAATCTTCCTGGACACCATCCTGCCACGCTACGATGTGAACGGTGTGCGACCACCCATTGGCCAGAGAACCAGACTGAGCAAAGGAGATATCGCACAGGCACGCAAACTCTACAAATGCTCCAGTAAGACCAAAATGATAGATCCTGTCTGCTATGGGTTTTTTCCGGTCTATTTTTGCATGTGTGTGCAACATATCCCTGAGAGAGAGGTCTGTAGTTTCTCCCTGCCTACTTTTGATGCAGCTCACACTGTGTGGAAATAGCCAAGCATCTACTATTGATGTGGCGTGGTTCCTTGGCTACAACGTCAGAGACTCCTAAGCTGGGAGGAGTGTAAACACTCCCCAGGGACAGGAAGTTTGTCATCACTCTTTCCCAGATAGACGCAAAAGAACAGCTGGTCTCAAGAGGACAGCGACTAAAAATGATTGTTGGGAAGTCGCTGATGTCCGAACATCGCAGCACGGACAATGTAAACTATGAGGCTATACACCGAGGAGGGGTTACATAAGCCTGGCGCTCCTCCGAAACCACTCACTTTGTTTATGCTTCCAGAGAAGAGACAGAGGATTTAATACTGGTGTAAACAGAATTTATAGCATTAACAGATGTACAGTGAGAACAGCCTTCTGCTGAATGGATTTAATGTCAGACGGTTAATTGTAGGTCAGGCCAGGACAGCTGTCCTGTCAGCCTCACATTAAAACCTGATGAACAAACACGGCGATGGTCGCCAGAGTTGGACCAAGCCGGTGAGGTTTTTAAGGTAGAACTGGAAGTTTTAACCATAAATTAATCCATACGTGTCTGTGGAAACGTTCCACCTCTTCCTTCACGACCATCTCCGTCTCGTGAGAAAGAAACAGACGGGATGATGTGACGCACATTGTGGGGGATGAGATGAGGTAGTGAGTCTCCACGTGTTCTTTGCAAAAAAAAAAAAAAAAAAAATCTTAAAGAGCCATTCATGCAGCATTCCTTGGAGCGTTTGTCATTCCCGGTGTGTGCCCCAGTGCTTTTTTTTTAATGGGTTAGAATGGGTAAACCTCTGCCAAATGTTATTACACACAACTCGTGGCTCAGAGCCGCTCGTATTTTATTGGTCGCACATAAACCTCGAGGGATGCAATGAACTCAAACAGCTGAGGGAGATGTTTTTTTCCTTGTGCCTGCTAACAGCAGCCCAAAGTGAAGATAACACCGAGGTAATAATGAATGCATCCACAGTTCTCAACATGGACAAATGAGGATAACAATCTCTATCATCTTCTCTCTGTCTTAATTAAACATCTCTCCCCTCATTTGGCATGAGCCTCCCAAGTCGTTCAGTGCGGCTCTGTATTGAGTTTTGAATCAGTCTTCGCACACTTGCACACTTAGTTTTTTTTTTCCCCAGTCAAACCAAAGGGTGGTTTTTCACTGGCAACCCGTACATAATGCATCACATCCTCCAGAGGGCCGGGTTATTTATAGTGGGCCAGGTTTATTTTCAGAGGATGCTCAGAGAAAGTGTCTCACACTCTCTACTCCTTTGTGTGATCATCATCTGGAGTAGCTGGGGGGGGGGGGGGGGGGGGGGGGGGGGGGTGTTGGGGGGTTGAGGCGCAGGGTTGTGGGTGAATATTACCAGCAGATGTTGCCTTTGAACATAAAAGAGCTGCCCTTTACTTCACATTCGCTGCTATAATTCCAGCATCAAGCATCTGTCTCTGCAGCGAGGGGTTTTTTCAGGAGATTTACTTTACAGAGCTCACGTCCGTACGGCTGAGTTTGTGGCTTAGGTGTGTTCAAGCAGAAACTAATTGGTAGTGCATCATTGCTCACGGGTCGGGCCTTACGTGCTGCTCTGTGTGTGTGTGTGTGTTTGTCTCTGTGAACAGGATGTGGGGACAGTCTGCAGGACAGCAGCGGCAACTTCTCCTCTCCTGGCTTCCCCAACGGATACTCGGCCTACATGCACTGCATCTGGAGAATATCAGTCACACCTGGGGAAAAGGTATGAGCGTGTGGGACGTGACAGGTCAGCTTTGAGATATAATAAAAACGAGCTTCGCTGGCTTTTAACGCTGATGTGCTGTCTCGTTTGGTTCTTATTTATGATACCGTGAGCAGCTCGTGACCTGAACTCTCTTTTGGTTTTTTTTTTTAAGATCATTCTCAACTTCACCTCCATGGATCTGTACAGGAGCCACTTGTGTTGGTACGACCATGTTGAAATCAGAGACGGGTACTCGAGGAAAGCACCACTCAAAGGTCAGTTTAAAAGGAAGAATGCAGTACTGGGGCTCGAACCAACATTTAATTTAATTATCCATTAATCTGGTTATTAATGGGGCTTTTTTCTTGTCTTTATTCAACACTGCTGTCTTTAAATTTGAGAGTGTGGCTCATTGTTTTCACGTCTAGAGTTTGCAGTCCCTTAATACCCTGCAGTTGCACTCAAATGGCCTCTTCTTGCTCTCAGATTTGCTCTGCTTCTGCTCAGACACTCAGATTTATTGTTGCATGCACAGATTTCCTGTGCTCCACCTCCAACCTTCCTCCTCGCTCTCAGGCTGCTTCTGTGCGCCTGTAAAACTTCTGCGCTCTGATTTTTTGCAACAACCGTGTCAAAAATTTCTCAGCCCATGAATTGCCAGGTGTAGTTTTGACCAGTGAAATGACCCTTGCCTCATTGTGTTTGCTTTGCTTCTTACATACTGGATGGATGGGATCGATTGACCTGGTTAAAGATTTACTTCTCATGAGGGATAGGAAAGGAAAAATCGGGGAAAAGCCATGTAATTATTATTTTCTCCATTAAATGGAGAAAATATGGGCAAAAACTTTGTTCGCACTGTTCAATTTTAAGATTTGTGGCCTCTTTGTCTCCATGTAAGAGAACAATCCAAACACACATTTTGGTTTTTATTTTGGTTTGGATTTCTGTTCTGTAGACTTTTGCAAATTTGTACATGCTGTGCGAACATTTAATTTCCAAAAAGCTTGTAATACAAAATAAAATTCTCTCATTTTTTGTTAAAAAATGAGTGGACTTCTACTGTGCAAATTCATGTCTTTTAATTGCTGTTTCTTTAGATATTTTTAAGCCATTATCTCCACTTATGCAACACCAACAAATACCAAACTATCAGGTTTATGTCAAACAAGAAGACAATTTAATTTTTTCTCACTGTTGACACTAAAGTGTCTACACAATAAAACGGGAGTTTTAAACCTGACTTCACCCAATGGTCAGATTTCTAAATAAATTAATGCAATTTATATGTAAATAAAAGAGTAGAAAACTCATAATACTAAAAAAAATACAAAAAAAACCTCCACCAGATATAAGTAATTAGCTGGGCGAAGTTTCATGATTTATTTACTAGTTATAATTTTCAGCCCATCTCATGACAAAATAAAGGGTGTGTCCAAACGTTGCGTAGGGTTAAATATGCACATTATTCATGTCAATTTAACGATAAAGGCAGAGTTTTTAAGTGCTTGATACAAAGTTATAGTTTCAGTTAGTCATGCCAATTTTATTTAATTAAAAAGCTTAAAAAAGATGCTAATCGTAAGCGCTCATTGTGTCTTTTTTCTATTGAATCCTGTCTCATATTTCCTCTTTTATCCCCTCACATTGTACGAAGTGAAGAGCTGTGTAAAGATATTTCAGAGCTATCGCAGGTGTCCTGATGATCAAATCTCGTTTTTTTTTTGTCTGTGTGTCCTCACCTGTGACCCAGGTCGTTTCTGCGGAGATAAGCTGCCTGAGCCAATCATCTCCACCGACAGCCGGCTGTGGATTGAGTTCCGCAGCAGCAGTAACTGGGTGGGAAAAGGTTTCTCCGCTGTTTATGAGGGTAAGCACTCCTTTCCCCGACCTCTTTGAACCTCATTCCAGCACGTCGTTCAGCTGACTGAACGCATGGCCAGTCACACATCCAACAATGTGCCTGGAGGCTGCAGTAATATCCAAGTTTTTGGCTCCCCCGCTGCTGATGTGTCAGGCACTTTACGCTGCATTAATCAGATTTTGGCCAGCCTTCACATTCGGCTCCATTGTTTCCAGACTGTGCAAAGGGACGATGTGCCTTGGTGTGTGAGGCATTTCGGCTAATCCAAATTGCGTAAATCAGAAAATGAAAACACATTTTTTTTTTTTTTTTTTTTTTTTTTTTTTTTTTTTTTTTTGAGGCATGTGTCGATGATATTAATATCAAGGGAGCTCAGTATTGGTTTTTATTGTTTTTACTGTCATATGCAGCCATCTGTGGTGGGGAGGTGAGGAAAGACAACGGCCAGATCCAGTCTCCCAACTATCCTGATGACTACAGGCCCAACAAAGTGTGCGTGTGGAAGGTTACCGTAGCTCAGGGCTACCATGTCGGCCTTACCTTCCAGTCATTCGAGGTAAGACACCTGCGCTTTCATTCAATCACATCATGTTTGGGTTTTTTTATGGATTTTATGACTTATTCTGGGATATTACTGATGTCCAACGTCAACTTCCAAACCCTTTAATCCATCTCAGATTGAGAGACATGACAGCTGTGCATATGATTACCTGGAGGTGCGTGATGGAAACTCTGAAAACAGTCCCCTGCTGGGTCGCTTCTGTGGCTACGACAAGCCAGATGACATCAAAACCAGCTCCAACCAGCTGTGGATGAAATTTGTTTCAGATGGCTCCGTCAACAAGGCCGGCTTTGCTGCTAACTTCTTCAAAGGTCAGAAGTTATGTGTTATATACTTTTATCCGACTGTCTCCAATCATCTTTTAAATATCACAGGTGTTTATGTTTATTTCAGATATTTAAATCCGCTTACGCCACCAGGTTCTGCGCAAGTCCTCTCCGCCTGGCTCTGCTGTTGTTTTGGAGGGGTTTCTTCTTGTAAGCCACAGAGGCAGGGGGCCAGCTAAAAGGGTCCTAACATATCTTTGTGTTTTCAGAGATGGATGAGTGCTCCAAGCCGGACAACGGTCGCTGTGAGCAACGCTGTGTCAACACACTGGGCAGCTACAAGTGTGCCTGTGACCCAGGCTATGAGCTGGCTGCTGACAAGCGCAGCTGTGAGGGTAAGTGCAGGGAGAAAAGTCACCGGCCTTGCTCAACATGTAATTTACATTTTTAAAGCTCTTTGCACAGTTAGACACCCAAATCCAATAAGTACAGTCATTCCTAAGGCCAAGACAAGATGCCAATGGTGATGCTTGTGCTGTCACTGCACTAACTTTCAAAAGAAAGTCAGCGCTTTGCCAAGTTTTTGAGTCACAACAATGCAATTATTATTTTTATCTCAAATTATATGTTGTTGTTGTTTGGGAACTAACTACTTGTACACAGGCGGTACAATATCTGGTAGACCGCTGAACCACCAGCCATCCGCCTGGAAAGATCACTTTTTAGCTCCTGTGGAAAACATGGCGATATAAATATGAAAGAGAGACTAAATAAAAATCTTAAATTGAAGTGACACAATTTCTAAAGAAGGTTAAACAAGTTTTGTCACATGCAGTAATTAAAAAATCTATGCGATGTGCTGCAGTTATAATAAATGCACCAGCAGAAACAATCCCATCGGTACATGAATAATATGACAGAAAGAATTTACATCTTTGCAACATTCACACTCCAACATTGCAATCAGCTCAACTCTTACACAAGAGACTACTGTTATGTTAAATGAAGTGTTGCATTTTCAAATAATATTGTATTTTTTAATTATATCTGGATTTATAAACATTGGAATAAAAATAAAATGGATACGAAACTGTTTTCTTACATCCACCCAGGTATCATTACTGTTGCCATTCCAACATTCCACCCACGTGCAATAACTTTGAAAATCCATGTGTCAACAAAACATCTATTGTAGTTGTTAAGGATCAACACAGCCCATAATTTTAGCTAAAAATAGCCAGGTGAGGGAATGTGTAACACCAGTTGTTGTAACATGTTGTTTATTGCGTAACTGATGCAAATCTCTCTGAGTCCCCACAAGCAGTTAATGGGTTTATTCAGCACACAGAAAGGATATTCCAGCTGTACGGTTTGAACCAGAACACGTCTGACGTCTCCTGCGGAACATTTGGTGATGTTTTTTGTTTTTTTGTTTTTTTTATTTACACACTAACTGTTCGTCCTCGTCTCTTCTCTTCTCGTGTCCTCCGTCCAGCTGCCTGCGGAGGCTTCATCACCAAGCTGAACGGGTCGATCACCAGCCCCGGTTGGCCCAGAGAGTACCCCCCCAACAAGAACTGCATCTGGCAGCTGGTCGCCCCCACGCAGTACCGCATCACTCTGCTCTTTGACGTCTTCGAGACTGAGGGCAATGACGTGAGCACTGGGGTTATTTTGAATCGACGCGGGGTGGGTTTGTTCTGTGCACTTTGCTCTGGTTTCAAACTACACCTGTCCACCTTTACAACTAATAAAACCATCTCCTCCCCCCACCTCATCTCAGTGTTATGTAATTAAAAGCAAATAAAATGTCCCAGCCTCTTCACATGTTCTGTTTTCTCTGCTCAGGTTTGTAAGTACGACTATGTGGAGGTTCGCAGCGGGCTGTCAGCCGACTCAAGGCCTCATGGGAAGTTCTGCGGGGCAGAGAAACCAGAAGCAATTACCTCCCAGTACAACAACATGCGCATTGAGTTCAAATCAGACAATACGGTGTCCAAAAAGGGCTTTAAAGCACAATTCTTCTCAGGTGAGCCCCCTGCGAAGCCTTTTTCTCTTTGTCTTTCAGTCACATGAAGCTGTTATCTGTCAGTATTAAAAGGGAACAGCTGCCAAAGTTGTGACCTCTGTGCCTCCTCAGATAAAGACGAGTGCTCCAAGGAGAACGGTGGCTGTCAACACGAGTGTGTCAACACCTTTGGGAGCTATAGTTGTCAGTGCAGGAGCGGCTTTGTGCTGCATGAGAACAAACACGACTGCAAAGAAGGTATTTTGTCTCAAATTCCTGCTTGTTTGATATGGTTGCCTATTAATTCCTGTTTCCTTAGAGCGGCGGTAGTGTCTATCAGGACATGTTTACTTGTAACAGAAGCAGCTTGAGATCAGTCTAAGTGTTGGAGTGTTTCGTATTAGCATGATATCAGAGGTCATGGTTGTCTGTTTTACAGCTGGCTGCGATCACACCGTCAACAGTGTGAGCGGCACCATCACCAGCCCCAATTGGCCGGATAAATACCCCAGCAAGAAAGCGTGCACCTGGGCACTCACCACCACTCCGGGCCACCGCATCAAAATCGTACGTGTCACTTCCTCCTGCTAGCTGTGTAATTTCACTTGTCAGTCATGTAGCTGTTTGTGTGTGTGTGTGTGTGTGTGTGTGTGTGTGTGTGGCTTGTTGTGTAATTGAATTGCTGAAGCCACCGAGGACATCTGTGTTTACTGTGCTGATGTCAGGAGCTGTTATGCTGCTCCTAACGATGATGTGTGGCTCCCCCTTCTGTCATTATCTGTATCTCTGCCTGCTGTGTCACTGACATGCAGCAGATTCGCTGAAAGAAATCAGTAACAGATTATGATGTAAAAGCATCTCTCCTGCATGTCTGTTTTCTAATAATGCGTAAAAACTGGGGGACAAGTTTGCTAGAAATAACACACACATCACTGCCAAGATGTTGTCTTTTGATTAAAAAAACACTTTGAGTTTGATCTCTTAAATTTCTATTTATAAACTATCTTTAAAGGTACTCATCATCTTTTTTTGTATCCTGTATCTTTATTGACTTTGAAAATAATACATCACTTTTTTACAGAGTAGTTTGGTTGCATTTTCACTCCCTCTTTCGCCCACACATGAACTTGGGGCCCCCTGTGTTTAAAAAACCAATAAAGACTGAGTACAAAATGATTATAATAATAAAGATTTATTACTTTCATACAGAAATATACAAACCCACTTACTTAGATGCAAACATACGTGCCTGCAAGTAAAACTATAAAAAAAGGAAAAAAATTGTATTCAGTGTGTCGTTTGATAAATATCAGATTTAAGAAATTAGGTCCAAAAATGCAAAAATTCATCCTAAATTTTATGAAAGATATAACTTTTTTGGTTTGATTGTGTTTGAATCCTTTTGATCACTGTGCAAGAAGAAAGCTCAATAATCCAAAGAGTGAAAAACAGAGAACAAACACTTTTCCAGCGTCTCCAAATGAGGTGCTTTGCTCGTATCAGGCAAAGGTTAACCTGCTTACCCTCTCAGGACCAGCGCCTCTGAAATAACACAGAGAATACAAATCTCCGGCCGCACTGGGATTTTTTTTTTTGTGGATGATGTTGGAAAATGTGCCAATTATTGCTTTCCAATCTCTCCTCCTCTTGTTTCGTGGCAGGCGTTCAATGAGATCGACATGGAGGCCCACCTGGAGTGCGCTTACGACCACATCGAGCTTTACGACGGGCGAGACGGAAAAGCTCCCAGTCTGGGTCGCTTCTGTGGCACCAAGAAGCCCCCGCCCATCACTTCTAGCGGCAACAAGCTGTTCATTCGCTTCTTCTCTGATAACTCTGTGCAGAAGAAAGGCTTCGAGGCCTCCCATACTGCAGGTAAGAAAACATGCTGTCAGTGGCAAATAGTAGCTAAGAGGGATTCCTGTAAAACCTGCAAACCTTCCTGTTTTTAGGTCATCAAACCTAATTTAGGTCAATTACTAACATATTGAACTTAAAGGATTACATACAGGATCCAGTTCACCGCCCTGTCTGAGAATGATTATGACTCATTTTTAACAACACAGCAGTTTAAGACTCCTTTGTATCTGAGTAACTGTAAAACCACAAACAAGCCAGAAACCGCAGCAGCTGTAAATCTTATCGAAACTGGCCTCTGCCCATGAAAAATATCCAACTTTGATTCAACTTTTTCTGTGCAGAGTGCGGCGGCCGCCTGAAGGCTGAAGTCAAAACCAAGGACCTGTTCTCACACGCTCAGTTTGGGGACAATAACTACCCCGGAGCCTCCGACTGTCAGTGGGTGATCTCGGCGGAGAAAGGCTACGGCGTGGAGCTCATCTTTCAGACCTTTGAGATAGAAGAGGAGGCGGACTGCGGCTACGACTACATGGAGCTCTTCGACGGTGCTGACACCAAATCTCCACGGCTGGGACGTTACTGTGGCTCAGGGGTGAGAACATCGCTAACTCTCTTTTATTGTCTTTTCTTTCACAAACACAACTTTTCTGCAGAAGAACAGCAGGAGGGTTCAGGCAGTTGTTCTTGGTTCTTGCGCTGCTGTTCAATAACCTTTGCCAGCAGTTTGTAGAGAGGGTGACTTTGTGAACCACCCCGGGGCTTTCCACTCCATCCTCCAGCTTTAATCACTTTGTCAAAGTTGACGTGTTCCTCTGGGTTTGGGAGTGTTGCTGCGGAGGCGGTTGTAGGTCGGGAAAAGTCGTCACTCCCCGGGTGCCGATAGCCTATCAGAGTCTCTTGTGCAAGGTTGTAACTGCATGGGAATCAGCCAATGCTGAGGCTGCAGCCGGAGTCTGGAACAATGAGGCCAAAAGGGACTAGAAGCACACGTTTTCCTTGGGTCAGAGAACAGCTTGATCTCATTTACACACCTCAGTAATAAGCTCTGGCCTTTTACTAACGCCTGTTCCTATGAATCGTACGCTGGAGGGAACACAGCACTCCCAGAAGCCCCGGGGAGCGACTCCTCAATCAAGTTTCCTTTTATAAAACAGGTCGAAATAAACTGACACAATTCAGTCCAAAGTAGGGTGAAAACTCATTATAGTGCGAGGAGCTTTACTTTTAGCCCAAGGGCTTTTCTCGGTTTAATAGTAGAGTACGTGTTGCTGGTTCTGCAATAAAAATGTAGTCCACTTTCTGTCTTGTGTTTTAAATCCATTTCCCAATAAATCAAGCCTTATGGGCTATTGAAGATATATTATTCATGTGAACAGCAGCTTTAATCAACAGTCTTGTGTTTTACAGTTGGTTGCTCAGGCTTCGGCTGGTCTGACATCGCAGTGCTTCTCTCTTTGTCGATGCCACAGTGCAGCTGCCTCAACCATCTAATTATTTTCAGTATAATGTTCTGAATTAATATTCATGCGATGGCGCCGTTGTGACAAACAGCTGGGTCGAGTGTTGCATATTTTCTGCGCTCGCATAATGCAGTTAATTCCCCTTTTTTATTTCATTGAAAACAGTTTGGCAGACTTTTATACTTAAGGCAGAAATGTATGAAGTGCTGCGCAGTATGAGGCTTTGTTCAGGGGGAGAAATGAGCTCTGTGGAGTCGTGCACCTGGAACTAATCATCAGAGTATATTTCATCCTCACTTCAATAGCAGCCAAAGCCTTAATCAGAATAAAGCTGCAAAAAAAAAAAGGGCCAGTTCTGGTCTGGACCCTTTTGTGGCCCCTGGCTGTTGCAGAACCAGCAGTCCTCTGCAGTCAGAAGCCATTCGTCATGGTCACTGATTTGACTTCGGTTTCGGCATGTGAGAAGTCTTTTAGTTTTTTAATTGAAGTGCAGTCAAAGAAGCAGAAAGCGGCGGCACAAATGAATCTGTTGTTTTGTCCCTCCTGACAGCCTCCAGAGGAGATCTACTCGGCCGGTGACTCCATTGTGATCAAGTTCCGCTCCGACGATACAATCAACAAGAAAGGATTTCACGTCCGCTACACCAGCACCAAGTTCCAGGACACACTGCACTCACGCAAGTGACCAGCGGGGGCCGGAAGGGGCCGCGCAGGGCAGAGGGGCAAACGGAGGGGCCCCCAGGGGAGGCGCCAGCCTGACGCTCGGAAACCTTCGGCCACCAAGATGAATCAGACACGACAGAACAGCCGCAAGACCACCAACCGCACCTCAGCTCCTAGGGGCTCTAGCTCCCCCCACAGACTGTGAGGAGTAAAGCCATTCTGCAGTACACCTTGTTTTTACCTTTTTATGGTTAGGATTGGGGTGGGAGGATGAACGTCCGCTTTAGGCGGGCAGTAGGGGAATAATTATTGACCAAGTCCCCTCCAGATAATTTTTTTTTTGTTTCTTTCTTCTTTTTTCTTTTTTTTTTTAAGAAAAAAAACATGCCTCCTAATGAGAGGCACAAAGGAAAACAGTGGATTCTCAGGACCTGTAGGAAGGCAGGCATCAGCTGGATAGATCCCTGCTTTTGTCGGGCCAGCCCACCACATCCAGGGAGAGGAGAGGAAGAGGACGAGGAGTATGGGATGGCCTCCTGCACTCCTCAACAATTGCTCTCCTCTCCTCACATTCTCATCCCTTTGGTTCAAGGATTCCTATCTGTAAGAGGATTAGAAGGACTTGACTTGAGATTTTGATACTGTATGTCAGTCAATTGCATGTAATTACAAGGAGAGAAGGAAAACTGTACAGTGACAACACCAGCATTTGTAATTGGCATTGTCCGGCAACCAGTGGCAAGATTCTCGATGTTACCATTAACAAGGAAATTAAGGAAGCAGTTATCTTATTAAAGGACTAATAAATGAGTTGTGGTCCATGTCTTCTGGTTGGTAATTGCTTGCCTGATGACTGGCTATTACTGTACCTCCATGTATAAAGTAATGTGTATGATATTTCAAAGGGAACATGTGCTTTTCTCAGCTCGAACCAGTTAGCACTTTACGGTGAATTGTTCCAAAATCATGAGCTTAATGAGTTTTTGTGAAATGCAATGCCAGCTCACTTATTTTTAAATGCATTTTATCTCTCTTATTCCTCATTTGGGTTTTTTTTGTTTGTTTTTTTTTGTTTTGTTTTTTTTTTAAATAAATTGCTCCATTTAGTTCCTCGGGCATACTTGAACATTGTATGTGCCCTGTAACATGGGGTAATGAAGATATGACTTATGTTTCCGTGTTGATTTACAGTTCTGATGTAAAATAATTTCTCTCCAGAGAAAATGCCTTTTCTTGGTACAATGAAGTATTTCTCAAGAACCAAATGAGCCTGGGTATTTATTGTTATAGTGATAACATATATAATGTAAAGGTGGAAAGGTACTGTTGAAAAATTAGCCCTATAATTGCCTTCTAATGTGTAGCCATTGGTCTATGTTGAATATACTATGTTGCTCACTCGTTCCTTTTCTCCATTTATTTCTCGCTCGACACCATGAGAGTAATGTTGTGTGACCTTGCAGCTGTCTGACACATCTGTCTGATGTCTGACCTTTGCTTATAATATCAACTGACAAATGTAAACCCTCCTTTTTTTTGTACCGTTTTCAGTTAAAACCTCGTCCTGCACCGGCAGACTGGCTGAGCTGCTGGTTGAGTGCAATCCAGGACATGTGAGTAGGAGTAGTAATACAGAACCGAGGACTTAAATGTCACGCTGGTCTGTCTTTTGAATAAGTTTCAGATGAGTTTTCAGACACACGGCAAGTAAGAAAAAACAACAAAGCCAAATATAAATATCCCTTATTCATCTGATCTCTGGTGCAGTATTTATAGATGGAGCTTGTCATCTCAGACTACACAGTCAGGAGGAATTTTCACTTTCCGCCTTGCTAAATATTCATTCTCCTACATGTAACCTCTCTTCCTCCGTAATTATTCCATTACTATTCCGGTGTGCTCTTTTATAAAAACATAGTGAGCGAAGCACAGAAAACTGTCGGAGTGAGCTGACTCAAATTTCCTCTATTTAACTCGACGAAAAAAAACGCTGAAAAATACATGAAGATGCAACAAGGCTGCAGTCTGGGTGAGACAAAGTTTGAACAAACACACTTTAAAAGGATTAAAAACATATTTTACATTCATGAATGAATCATAAAGGTTCTATAAAAATGCAGCTTGAGTACCTTTTTCATCCGAACCTCTGTTTACTTTTATTATTTGGGAAGCTGGGGATCTTTAGATTATTCAGAGTATTTTGGATTTGTTTAACATTAACTATAATTTATGATTTTTATGATGAGAAATGCATCATTTCTACATTTTCAGTCCCAATGCTGACATCGATACCCAGGCTCTGGGTATCTATTCACAATGAGTATTGATCCAACACTTGTGTTTAATTAATCTGCTGTGTGCAAGAGACCAGAATCATAGTTTATATGTAAGAGGCTTCACTTTAACTTAGAATATGAAATTTCTGCAGCTACATGTCTCCCAGTCAAATCAATAACAACAAAAGTTTTGGATTAAATAGCAGTTAAGTAGCGTGGAATCATGGGATTTGTGTATTTCATCGTTAAACAGCCTCCATTGCAGATGAAAATTGATCTGACTGACTCAGGCGGAAATGTTTGCAGAATGTTTGAGGTAAAGTATGAAAGTTTAATTAACATTATGTTCAGTCAGGCTGAGCACATTCCTTCCTCACTCTGTCAGCCCCTCAAATAAAAATGCAGGTTTTTTAGAGTTTAAAAACTGTTGGAAACATTTAAGATCAAGTCAGAACACAACTCAACAAAATATATAACAAAAGAAATGTAATTTCATAGACAGAAATGTTCTTTAACTGTTGTGGCCCAGATTCCCAAACCAGCGATTTGACTCAGTGAATCTCCAACAAAAACAGTAAAAAGGAAGCATCTGTGCTACTTTAAAGCAGATCATATTATTTCAACTCCAGATCAGGAAATGAAACAACTCACCCTTTCAAAATAATATTATTTCTTTAAACACAAGCTCCACTTACTCGTCATTTACAAGATCATTTGATCTTCACACAAGAAGAATTTCTGTAAGAGAAGAAGAAAAAAACACCTTCAGATTAAAACACATGTAGACGGACCACCGACATTCAAACTGATGGCAACACAATAAATCTGGTGCTCAGTCAAATCAAACAGGAGCTCGCCAAGATTTTTCTGCTTTTTC
Organism: Acanthurus lineatus; assembly: GCA_029814665.1. Lineage (NCBI taxonomy): Eukaryota > Metazoa > Chordata > Actinopteri > Acanthuriformes > Acanthuridae > Acanthurus > Acanthurus lineatus. Next base: position 24,300,263 of record JAPZDV010000022.1, read on the forward strand.
TCAAACCAACTCATTTACATTTTCCCACTTTTGTCTCCCTGGCAGGGAGCAGAAGAGCCACTTTATTGAGAACAATTTCTTTTTATTCAACCACCTTCACGAGACACTGATGAGCTGCAGTTTGATGTAAAAATGTGAGCTGTTACCGACAGCCAACTGGAGATGCGATGCTTTCCACTGTAGCTCTCCCAGTGACTGTGACTGTAAACAAACCGTGACAGGCCTTCATCCCTCTCTGCTGCTCTGTTACGCAACAATGCAGAAGAAAAGCAGCACTGAAGCTTTCACTAGAAGAAAAGACCCGAGGCTTTCTGCACCTGTTTTATTCGACATTCACAAATAACACACACACAAAACACACACAAAAAAAAGGAAATACACTGCTCTTGTAGCAATTGTGTCAGTCCGTCTCCTTGAGTTATGTGGTTTGACAAATGGCCCTCACCTTCACTGCAGGGCAGAGCGAAGGAGGCGTCGATGAGTGCATGAGTGGAGGTCTGAACGGTGTGAGAGCCGAGGAAAGAGCAACGTTGGTAACTCTGAGTGCCTACAAGTGCAGCGGAGGGCGAGTGAAGGCAGCGCCTGAGGACCCGACAATGGTCTCCTTTAGCGGCTGCCGATGGCATAAAATAGAGATCATGAAGCAGTTTGAGATCTGAGATATTAACATGTGAAAGAGGTTGGAAAAGAGGATCCAGTCTTGCAGCAGAGGAGTGAAACTGAGTACATTTACATCAAGCGCAGCGTTTCAATACGAATTTAATTTGATTGTGCTTTTAGTATTTTGATTTTATGCAACTTTAATACACCGACTCCACCACAACCCAAAGGCAGACATTGTACTTTTCTTCTCATTAAATTTGTCTGACATCTTAAATTACAAGTAATGATACATATTAACATTTTACATATCCTTCCAGCCCAGGAATAAAAAAAACAAAACATGAATCTCAAAATGTGTTGATTCTTTTTAAGTGAATGTTTGTGATAAAACCCAAGGATTTAGTTTTCCTTAACGGATTGAGGAAATTCTCCTACTTTCTAAGCTAAATAATCTTCTTAAAAGCCTTCTTGGATTCAAGTCCAACACGAACCAGAGAGAGTGGACGGACTGTGGACTGCTAGCTGGAGAGATGCCTTGCAGAAAAACCTTAAAGCAAGGCTCTAAACCCCCCAAGACAGATGGTCTTTAGCTCTTATAGAACATGATGCATTACATTAAATTAAACAATAAACTCAAACTTAGCAGTAAAATGCAACATTGCACAATAATCCAACACTGATATTAATCCAAAAACATCATAAATGATAGTAAAACACTGACAGGGAACATTTCACTGCACATTCTGAACTTTTACTTTTGATTTTGCCGATAACATTACATTCTTGTACTTGCGTAAGATTTTGGATGCAGGACTTTAACTTGTAGTGGAGTATTTTCATGGTGCATTACCGTTACTTTTACTTTATTTAAGATCTGAATACTTACTTGTGACCTTAGTATTTTGTGTGGTCAGAAAAAGTGTGTGCTGGCAGCATTGGAAGGTCAGTTCAGAGTGTGTGAGAGCAGCACACTGACACATTTACATCACACATCACATTAAACAAAACTGTGCACGGGTATAAATTTGACTTGTACAACTTCAAATCCAGTCACGTCAGGACATCATAACCTTGGTAACAAATGTATCTGAAAACACACATTCAGCACGCAACTATGAGAACATAACAGTAATGGTTTCACAAGCCGGCTGTGAGTCATGTGAACCAGTTACACTCATGTTAGCGGATGTCGGAGCGCGGCACCCTGACGGCGTTCACACCAGCTGGTCAGAGATCAGTTGCGGCTCTTCACAACTCGATAAGCTTCGCTGATGAAAACTGTGACTCAGACAGTGTTTCCCAACAGTTACTCAATCGGCTCCACCTCAACGCTCAGGGCCATATTGGATCAAAAAATAAATACCTCAGCTGAATCATCATCTTAACCCAAAAAAAAAGTTAACCAACTACTGTGAGTCACACACTCATTGACACTATATTTCAGATGAGGTGCCTGTTAGGTAATACGCACAACTAACTGATTACAAGTGAAAACATGGACTCTGTGATGACAAACAGCTTATAATTCAAGAACAGAATGTGACATCTTTGTGCTGATCATTTCCTGATCTGAAATTCCTCCTGAATGTGGAGGAACATTCAGTGCTTACAGTTCTTCTTTGCATACAGAGGAGCTCCTCTGCCTGACATCAGTGTGAGTTGGCGGACAGTTGTGTTTATGTGCTGATCGACTGCCAGGCCAAAGCTCCCAGCTGTCCTCCCACCCAGCACACAACAGCTCCCAAGGCTGCGGCCACCATCACAACCAGGCTGGCCTTCAGCACCGCGCCGGGGGGTCTCCTGAAGCGGGCAGGGGCCATGCACGCCAGCATGGCCACAGTCACGGTCAGGGTGAACAAAATGGAGACGGCGGTGTTGATGGCCACAATCTGGCCAAACTTGGCGAAAGGCACAATGACACAGAAGAAAAGGGGGACCGTGGAGATCACTGTGGTGACGGCGCTGGACACTATGGCAACGCCCACATGGTTCACTGCCTCCAGGGTTCGCCTCTGCCGCTCAGCCGGAGGCTCCTGCCAAAACAAAACACAGTTAACTCAGAGAAGCTGCTTTTTTTGTTATTAATGTGCCTTCAGGGTGCTTTTTGCCTCGTTAAATCCTGAAACTTAAGTCATTAATTTGTTTTAGCGAATGTGTAAACAGAGCACATGCTTTGGATGTTCTTCTGTTTTGCTAATTAATTGCTACTGCAGAGTAAAATTTACACTGTCATACCGAATTTTGAACAGGCGGGGAGGGCATGGTCTCCCCAGCCAGCAGGTATCCCTCCACCAGGTGCAGACAGTAATCCACTGAAGATCCCACAAGTATAGACAGAGAAATGGCTTCCACTGCTCCCATCTCCCATCCAAGCCAATACATAACCGCCACCACCAGACAAATCACTCCTGTTAAAGGCCAAAACTCAAAATTCTAGGCACGATTTCCAACCCGGGGCCTCATAATTAAATCTCAAAACGCATTTCTGAGTGTCACTTCCAAGTGTGCGACTCCATCTCTTACCTAGAATGGTTATGAGCACTGGCAGCAGCAGCAGAGGATGTGCAGTAAACACAGACACAGCTGCCACACAGATGGCCAGAGACAGCAGCAGACTCCAGAGGGCACTCTCCACACCTACAGACAGACCAGACAGCAGCGTGTCATCACATTTCTATTCTTCTGCTTTTGCACAAAAACAACACATCCTCTGTTATGGACAATGTCAACCCTCTCTTGCCTATGATTTCCATGAAGATCTGCTTCCAGTGCTCACAGGTCTGGAAACCCCGCTGCAGGGCAGAGGTCTGTGGGAGCGAGGCGAGCTGCTCCTGGATGAAGTTCTCCCACTGAAGGAAGTCGGAATAGGTCTGAAAGGAGGATTTTCCCTTGTATGTGGTCTTGGGGAGCAGAGAAGGCAGAGTGTCACACACATCAATAACTGAAAGTGAAGTGGAAATGTGCTGCTCTGTGATGCGGGGAGATGAAAGCTGAGAAGATGAAGGGACTCACAGACTCAAAGGCCATGGAGAGCCAGCGGACTTTGCCTCCGTGCATTCCCACGGCTGCGTGGGAGAGCTGCCCCGGGAGCAGGTTGGGTTCAGGGAGGGAATGACACTCCGGATGGAGCAGAGGCAGGATGGATGACAGTTTGTTACCTGCAGAGAACAGAAAAAAGGACCTTTTATACCTTTTATGGAACTCTCTATAGACTTTTATTGTGTATGTAATTCTTTATTTGAATTTTATGTCACGGTTAACCTTCTTTTGGCTCTTTTAATCACATTATTGTGATTAAAATAAGGTTTTATGGCTTCTGATTTTTTCATTATAGGCTAATCTGTCTATTATTGCCTCTATTGAAGCATTAATCTTTTGGTCTATAGAATATTAGAGAACAGTAAAATAAAAAAAATATCACAGTTTCCAAACCACATGCTCACATCTTGGGAAGATGTGTTTTGTTTGACTAACACTTCAAAACCTAAGAAAATATTCAATTTGCCTTTAAAAATGAAACAAGAAAACCAGTAAATATTCTAAATCTGATGCATTTTTGAAGTAATGAATAAATCAATAAAGTGTTTCAACCCTCTCAGGTCTGTAAGGTTTACTATTATTGTTGGATGTTATTTCATGCCTTAAATAAAAGCTCTGGGCGTTACCTGAAGGCAAACACTGCGCTCCTCCTGGCTTCACAAGTTGTCTGTTGGCACTAATAACTTTACAGATTTCACAAAGACGCCCCATTTCCTGGAAAATATCAAAGTCTGGATCCAGTATAATGCTGCCCTTTGGAGAGAAATGAACACCACATCAACCACATGAGAATAACGTCCACAAATCTGGCTCTGCTTTAATTACACTCGAGTATTCAGATACACCAACACATGTGTGACCCTCACCATATCTCCAATGACGTGGTTGTCCCTGTTTTCGGTCCGGTTGACTCCCAAGATGCCAAACACAACAAAAACCATCGCCCCGGTGTCGACCAGAGGACGAACCGCCGGGTCGCCACAAGCTCCACCGCTGCAGGGGTTGAAGCCAAGAGTTTTGGATGGTTTTGTTTTGGCAGCAGATGAAGGATCTTTGAAAACAGAATCAAAGAAAAAATCTCTCAACAGCCTGTATTTATACATTTATACATTAAATATATGCAACGTGGAGAACTCTTCAAAAAATCCTCCAGTGGGTTTAAAAGTATGCTGCTTTAGCGAGCTGCACTTAAAAAGAAGTGTCATCTCGCTGCATTTTCTCAACGAGATATATGATATGAAAAGACCTTTCAGCAGTGTGACACATGAGGGGATAACAAACCATCTTTACTTTAATGATGCTGTCTGATACTGTGACACTGGCTCGCTCACCGCTGGGGAGAGGGGTGTAAAAGGTTCCCTGTGTGGGTCCATCAGGCCCCGAACTAAAGCCACAGCCGGGGGGGCTTACACACACTCGGCTGGGATGAGGCCTCAGACGCCGCTGGGCAAAGTAGAGTCTCCTGAGAGGGAAGAGAGCAGAGCTGAAATGACAGACTGTCCACCGCACAAAACAACAAAACCGTCCGTCTGACTCACAGTCTGCACTCTTTCTTCATTTTGTGTTTTTCACCTGCTGTGCTGCTGCAGGGTCGAAGCTGCATAAAAGGAAAACTCCGGCGTCCAGCCATGACGGGGCTCACATGAGGCGGATGTGATCATCCAGCTGGGGTACGGGTGGTACACATGGGAAACACACACTGTCATTCTGCTGGTGTAATTGCTGCAGGGCTGCTTATAGGCCTATTTAGATAAAACAAAATTAGGTACGCGCCGCTTTAGTGGTGCATATGACAGTTAGAAGACGTAACATTACTACTAATTATAGAAAATTGTCAATTTATTTTGCTCTCTAACCTGAAATGATGACACTTCTTTATGCTCTGTGCTGCACAGTTTCCATGGGGAGGGGATGCTTGTGTTGAGGGAGAAGCGGTAAAGAGTTGTAGAGGATCCCAGGTCCAACTTTGATATGTACACGGTAACCAAGGAGCCTAAAAAAGGACCATAAATTCAAAGTTTGAACAGGTTTTAAATAAGAACGAAGGGGACTTCTATTTGCCAAAGGTTTTACCTGTTTGGTTAATGCTTGAAAGTGGTTTTGCTGCGCTCCGAGCAGCTGAGGAGGACGCCGCGCTCGGGGTTTGTTGATGTGCAGAAAACTTGAAAGCTGCAGGGGAAGTGTGGGTGTACAGAGGGTGGGGCTTTTCCATGAAAACACCTGCAGGGACACAATTCAGACATTTATTTTGGATCTCTGAGGTTAAACTGATGTGTGTGTGTTTTTTTTTCATCACCGCTGCAGTCTCACCTGAGCACATAGGGCAGGAGATGCCTTGACCGCTGAGGTTGCTCCTCAAGGCCAGCAGAGTCTGGAGGTTCGTGTCCCGGCGGAAAAGAAGGGGGGCGTGAGTGGCCGGCCTCAGGAGACAACAGCAGCCGGCAGATAAGAGCAGAACCAGGAGGAAGACGCCTGGACAGGAGGACAGTAATAAACAGTGACAGAGAGGAGGGTTTGATGGAGTACACAGAGCAGCTGAGGGACAGATCTGAAGCTAGGATCAATTACAGTTCCTCCTGAGAAGAAAGAGGATGAATGCTTCATGATAGGCGCCTGCTCTTCCCTCTGACAGACTTCACCCCCTCAGGCCGGACCGAGATTACAGCAACAGTTAAAGCTGAAGGTTTCTCTCATGTCAAAAACATAGATCAAGATCCTGGCAGACAAAATCTGCAAAAGCAGAGAAATTTCCTCTGATCTTTTTGGTATAAATTAATCTAAGCGATTTGAAAATCCTCATGAGTTTTTCAGAGTTCACATCAGATCATCTCACCTAAAACGGCTTTCCGCTGCTCCACAGCTGGCTCGGCCACAAGGTGCTTCAGGGCCCACTGGAGATTTGTGCTCACCACACCGACATGCCGCTGCCCCGGAGGAGACAGAGGTGTCTCCACTGACAGGGAAAGAATGGCTGCATCGCCGTCTGCGTCACAGGAGCCTGGCCGTGACAGAGACAGGGGCTTAGCGCTGCTTGGACAGCAGCGTTTTACAGCCTGGATTCGTTCCCATGTCCCATTCTCCCCCTCCCCACCTCCATCATTCAATCAATGCTAGAAAGATAATAATCGCACCTGGCTCCATCTCCACCGACAGAAGTGCCACATCATCGTCCTCATCTGACAAAGGGCTGTGGCTCGCTGACAGGCTTGAAAACAGCTTCCAGCTACAAAGGGAGGAGGAAGTTTAGGAGGAGAGACAGCTGAAGGGATTACATCTCGCCTGCGGTGTCGCACAGCATGCACAAATACCATCACACGCACACAGAAAGTAAGGAAATAACGCCTCACCAGCTCAACCAGGCATGTTCCTGAGGCTCCACACACTCTGTCCAAACACACAGGGCGGCTGGCATCAGAAGGGACACCCAAAGCCAGCAGCAGCTGACAATGAGGGCCATGAATAGGCCAAAGTCGTGCACGGCTGGGATCTAAGTGTCAGTTAAATGAGGCACAGTGTAAAGGACCTTGAAACATTCAATTTGTGCTTATCGCATGAAAATGGCTCTCTGCTGAGAGAGGCACTTCTATTCATCCAAAGCAGGGGAGTCATTTACACTTCCTGTGCAGATCCTATTAACTGCTGCATTTCTCTTCTGCGGTTACCTGAGAGAAGGTGTTAGCAGCATATGCCGCCGCAGTGGTGAAGGAGGTGAGGAAAGTAGCTCTGCCAGCTGTTTTGATTGTGTAGATCATTCGCTGTTGCGGCTGACGCAGATGAGAAGCCTGTCTGAAGGTGCTGATGAACACAAATACATCATCCACCCCTGAGCAACAGTGAGAGAACAAAAGAGCTGCTTCGTTATATATTACAGCAAATGTACTGGAAAAAACAAAATGTTTTTTTCAATCTCTAAACACGCAGTATGTAAATTCTGCCGCGAGATGCCTCAATTAAATCTACTTTCATGTTACTTTCAGTCACTTTTGCTGACTTTCTGCAGTTGTTTCTCATGTTTTCCATCATTTGGAGGGAGTAAAATGGTTATAAAACACACCCCAACCTTGAATGAGTTACAGTTTTCTCTTGGTTTTAACATTGATGGAAACGTTTGCGATAATGTAAGTTAAACATAAATCTTAAATGTTACATAATATGCCTTTAAAAGAATAGTTTGAGATTTTGGAAAAATACATTTATTTGTTTTATTGCTAAGAGTTTGATAATAAAATTGAAATGTGAACATACAAATATTTGAAATATTAGTTTAGCAAACAGATTGCTGGAGAATGTTCTTTTCTGGGATTTTATGTGCTGGACTGTAACTTTCTGTCTCTGCTGGTTGCTTCACATTGATGACAGGACTTCAGGAAGTTATTGTTCCAGGCCAGAAACAGTCTGGCAAAATGTCACCATAAAACCATAATTGGTTTGGTTTATGTCTTTATTATCAAATGAGGCATAATACTCCAACTTTAGAGATGTCGGTACGTGGTTTTAGTCACAACTGAACAAAGTCATGCTTGCTGTTTCCCCTGTTTCACATATTTATGCTAGGTTAAGCAAACTTGCCTCTCACTCTGACATTATATTTACAATTGTCTAACTCTTCTAACCTAACTCAGCAAAAAAAACCAAATAAGTTTACTTTCCAATATGTGGAGTGATTCCTTCAGTAACAGAAAAATCTGTGTATTTCTTTTCCCTTACCAATACCAATGATAATAAAGGCTGCAACTCCATTGAGGATGCCCAGGTACCTCACACCGAAGACGACATGGTACAAGAAAAGAGCCATCAAACAGCTGAGTCCAATGCTAGCGAGTCCGAAGAAAGTCAGAAACACTGCAGAAAAAACAACAAGGAGCCTGTAAACATTCAGGCAGCTCAAACACTGAGATATGTGCAAACCAATGCGAGTGAAACAGGTGACACTGTACCGGAGAAGGAGGTCAGGACGTAGACGAGCACAGTGATGCAGGCTCCGCTGATGACAGCCAGCATCATGTCATTATGGAAGGTGTGTCTCACCTCATCATCAAACAGCTCCGTCCCTCCATAAAGCACCTTCACCTGGCTGTGAAAATGGAGGCAGAAAACAAAATAACACCACATTTCGGCTGCAGTAACCGTAATATTATGGCCGGCGCTGCAGTCATTTTCTGCTGACCTGGTGGACTGCTTGGCCAGCATGTCTGCATACTGAACCACAAAGTTTCTGAAGCGAGATCTTTGCTCGTCGGCTCGGTCCTGCAGGGAGTAGTAGGAGGGGAGAGGAGCTCCGAAGTGGATCTCACTGCGTAAGAGAGAGGAGGAGAGATGCTCAGGGGACAGACTCTCATCCACGTACCAGTAGAACTGTGGGTGGGTGATGGCCAGACTCAGAGAACCTGAGAATACATACATGGCAAATCAGCACTGTTAGGGAGACTCCTACATGGATATCTTAACGCTTTGAAGCTGTTTCCCCCCCCCAACTTTCATCTCTGCAGACTCACCTTGAATATCAGCCAGATCAGGGCCCATGCCGTCATAGTATATCTTCCCTCCTTTCTCACTGGGGTAAAGGTACGACAGGAGCGAGCTGGGTGGGGAGCAGTAGGAGGGTCCCAGTGGCAGATCCCTCAACATCTCCAGAGGCTTCCAGCAGAACTGGTGGAACTGTGGGTGCTGCATGAGCAGATGCTCCACGTGGTGAATCGTCTGCAGACGTTCTGGTGTGAAGATGTTGAGATCGCCTTCTCCCTGAGCCACAAACACCAGCTCGATCCTCCACAGAGCCTGGCTCTGTAAGTAGTAATTTGGAGCAAACCTGCGCCTCCTGATGTGTGACAAAGTGGAGTTTCCATCCTGTGACCTCTCCTCGTCCTCCTCTGCCTTATGATCTGAGTTCTTCTGCTTCTCCTTTTGATTCCTGACCAAATCAAACGCTGTCCTTTGTTCTCTGCCCGCTGCAGCTCCTCTCTTCTGATCATCCCCTGCATGCAAAGGCTCATTTTCAGGAGTGGAGGACCTCCTGCCCTCATTATCTGTTCTGTTGAACACTCCCTGTCTGCTCAGCCTCTCCAGAAGGAGCTCCTGCAGGGCCTCAGACTCACTGTTATCTAAGTCTCGCCTACGTCTGTCCCAGGACCCCAGCTGAGTCTTCACAGCAATAGTGAGGGCATCGAAGCGCTCGGCAGAGAAGTGACTGTGAACCTCAAAGGCACTGTAGGAGAGGTCTATGTCCAGAGGAGGGCAGTAGAGGAGCATGTAGGCGAAAAGGGCGCATGGTAGCAGCACAACTACCCCTAACACCACCCCACTCGCACATGGCTGTGTGTACACCCAGCCCACCGCCCTCCACAGCCCACACACCCCAGCATCCCCAGAGAAACAGCTCTGTCCTGCTGCATGTGTTGCTCCATCCTCTTCCTCCTGCTCCTCTTCCCCATCTTCAGCATCCTCCCCTCCCCAGCTGGTCTGAAACAGCAGCGGCTCATCCTCCACATCCATGCTGGCACCTGTCAGGGACACACAGCACGACCCGATCATCGTTCACTTAAAGTGCTGCACCTTTTCTCCCCGGGCAGGTGAACATGTGAGATAAATGTTTGAACTACCAGCAGCTGACATGAGCATCTGACACAATGAAGGACAAGGTAACTTCCAAAGTTGCACTCAGCGAGCAAGGACGTGAGAATTAAGCCTGCCCTCAAGCTGCTGTCAACCAAGGGCTTCCACTGGCAGCTCACATGGAGAAAATTGAGGAGGGGGAGACCTTTTTTTCTCAAGGGCTTATAAGAGAAAATGGTTGGCTGAGTCCTGTTTTAAGATGCTGATCACAAGAGCATTGGGGTGAGACAGGCTAAAAGCTGTGATTTAATTCTTCTCCCTGTCAGGCCATTATCACCCGGAGAGAGTCTGCTGTTGGCCTTCTACATATCGGCAGTCAAAGAAGCTGTGTGTGCCCTGCAGCAAATTAAATCATCTCACTTGTCTAATTACTGACAAGAGGAGCTTGTGGGATATTACACAGCTGTGGAATAAGAGAGGGCTTTATCTCCTGTGATGGGCAGCCTTTGACTAATAGTGTCAATAGGTGCCACTTTTTTGTCCACCCTTTTTTTTTGTAGACAAGTTACTGGAGTTTGCATTCAAGTGGCAGTGAGCCCGCTAAATGCAGCAATTTATCTATTCTCTCTAGGACTGGGCATTAAGGTCAGCCAGGTAAGACACTGAATTTTGATTATGTCTAAACGATAGCTGCACTCTACTCTGTGGCTCAATTGCAAATCTATCATAAAAAAGAACAATTTACAAAATACCATTAGATCGATATTTATAAAAAAAAGTGTTTTAAAAGAGTCTTGACAGATGATCCCTGAAGCTACCGATGAACCGGAGGCTTGGTGATTTATGGGATTTCTGTTTGTGCTCTTATACCTGAGAAAACCTTATTTCATGGTAGTGCTAAAGAAGAAAATGGGCTCATGTCTGCGGCAGTAAATCACCTTGTGTGCGGTCACTGTGTCCACAAAGTCAGTCTCCAGTCCGCTGATAATGGATGTGTTTCATGACCACATCATTATCAGCCTCAGCTCTATAGTTTTTCTCGCTCTCGGAGAATTTTTAATGTTCTCAGATGTCCACAGGACTTACATATGCAGTTCAATGCTGGATTTTTCCTTTTTTGAATGAGATAAGAAGCCTGTTGAGTTCAAAACCAAGAGCTCCACTGTGTCTAATGGTCTGTGAAAAAAGAAGACTATTTTAGGCCGGTTTAAAACTGCAAAACATTTTCTTTTATTAATCACCATGTCATCTTTCTGCACAGACAAGGACACCCATGCACTTTTTAATGGGAGAGCAGCAGACCAGCATCTGTCTACACAGTGTTAACATCAACTCCCTTCTCTTTTAGAGGACAAATTCATTAATGGCGCTGGGAAAATTTGCTTTTAAAGCATAAAATAGAGGAAAAAATTTGCAATCTCAACCAAATTATCTAATTGTTTGTGTAGTTTTTTTTGTCTGTTTGTTTAAAGGCTATAATTTGAAAGCAGTATTACTTGTTATCTGCACCCATCATTGGCTGTTATTTTAAAATGAGCTCCATTATGTTGTTTTCTCTAATGCCATAATGCAATCCATTTTTCAGCTTCTAACGTGTTTCTATAGCCGGACAAATTATGTGACCAATCTGTCACAGAAATGTGAGATATTATCATGCGTTTACAGTATATAAAATGGAATGCAGATGTTCATTTTGGTAATTAGATTACTGTAATCCTGTTACATCTCATCTCTGCCTCTCCGGCTTGTTTTGACGATGACGCTCTCATCAACAGAAGATGAGAAGAGACACGCACAGAAATATGTCGAGAGAAGTGAGATGGAGGAAAAGGGGGGCAGAAAAAACCCAGGGAATGACTTAAGACGCACACACAAATCCACATACACACACACACACACACACACACACAATACACAGTCATCACCCCTCAAACAAACGACCAGAGCCTCAGAAATCTGTGAAAAGAAATTGTGCTTTACTGCTATTTAAAATTCATTAAAAACATTGAAATGAGAGGAGTGTCGCAGATCTCTGCAGCTCAATTTCTGTCCATCTCAACATCAAAACGGGCCTGTAAATGATGCAGATGTCAAAGTCTGACAGTCTAATATGCAGACTTTGTGCCTACGAAACACTAAGGAGAAGCTGTGTGCGTTATTCTAACCCTCCATCTCAAACCACTGTGCACCCTGCAACAGACAGCATGCAGGTACAGTGGAGCAGAGATAACTACGGTGATGCACGACCTCAGGGACGCAGCCTTTTCTCTCTTCTTGATGAGTCTGACGCTTCTTCACATCCAAGAACATTGCACCTCATATACAATAATTATGAGTGGAGTGCAGCTGCAAAAAGCCCTGCGAGCGGTGCAGAGCCGGGTATAACTAATGTGTTTACAAGCTCTCAGAATTGTTCATTCGAGATTAGGAGTACACAGACGATTCAAACCCTTTGCAGGTGTGGATTGAAACCAGGGTGCGATTTGGCAACCTGCTCACTGTATTCATTGGAATAAAAACGGTCTCCCATATGTCTCAGTCTATAATAAAAGCGATGCCATTCTTAATAGCGAAGCTGTGTTTGTCTAAAAGGTAGTTTTAGACCCAAATTGAGACAGATAGTTGCACTGAGGCCTGAAATTAACTTCTATTTGCAGCTTCTGAGGTATGAAATCTTGTATTTATCGCTTAAAAAATGAACCTGCTCCTGTATTATGCATGCTGTGTGACTGTGTATTGGAAACCCTTGCCTTCCCTCACATAAAACTCAATTCTGAACTTTCTGTGTAGCGTTTTTATTGAATTTTCTTTAAACAAGTGCCGCCTAGGTGGCCACGCCGTACCTGTCTGCCGGTTTGAAGTACAGCAGCTGTATCTGATGGACCATGTTAAGCAGAAGCTGGTAAAAGAGCTGTGTTTGGGCTGTCTTGTGTGTCGTTTTCAGCGAGTTGTGAGCATAAAAGGAGGGTGAAGCACCATTTTTTTCTGTGTTTTTTTTTTCTACAATAAAAACATAGTTAAAGCTGAGTGTCAGCATTTCAACCCCTCTGGATTGTGACTCGTAGGTGAGGTGGGAAGCTCTGAGCAGTCGCCGCCTGCTGTGAGCCCGAACCCATCACCTATAATCATCTCCCCTCCCTGCTTTTCGCTCGCCATCCCTCACTCTCTCGCTTTTCTCTCCCCCCCTCCCTTCAGTCCCTCTCCTTCTTCTCTATGTCTCTTTTTGTCCACAAAGGTAAGAGATTTGTTATCTTAATTAGTGGCAGCATCTAAAAATAAACCCCCTCAGTTTATCTCCTCTTCATCTCATCCAATATGGATATCTCCTGCTGCCTCCTGCTCCACGCACATTCAGCCTGGTGTAAACTCAGCCAGCATACCACCTCATTTACAGGGGCATTGATTTCAGCACTAGTGCTCTATGAATATATTCCTTATGCATGAGCGCTCAGCAGTATGTTTATGGAGGACGTGCCTCCCATTCTTCACGCACTATGAATTCGGAGTCAAGTCAAACTCTCCAGATCCATTTGCACCTAACAGAGGTGTTCATTTTCTTATTGTCGATGAAATTTGTGCTCGCGCCGAAGGAAGCGCAAAGCTCAGTACACAGCGCATGAAGCATCCTGGGGCTGTACCATGCAATTCCTCTCATTCTCCTGAATAAAACAGAATAAATAAGCCCCATACCACTGTGATTTGAGTTTCTTTTCCGGGTAGATTTTAAACAACACATTGAGGCACACAATAAAGCCCATTTCCCAAAACTTATCTGCTTATGAGTTACTCTGATAAACAAAGCTTTCACTCCAAGCTGCCTGCAAGCACACAGGATAAGCTTTTGATTTGTTTCACTTTATCTCTCATCCTCTCAACAAAACCCTTCAGAATTTCATATTTTTGTCAATAAATCAGGCAAAAAAAACAAAAGCATCCTCATTAATGCAAATGTCTGCAACACTGAGAAGACTCTTACCTGAGGCTGATGAGATAAGAATTACAGGTGGAGCGTTCAGGCCTACTGGGTCCACTTGTAATGTGCTGAACTTGTGCTCTGCAATTTCATCGCCTCCATGCTCTGGTGTGGGGGGAAAAAAAAAATCATTTACTGCTTTATTGTCATAGTTAATAACTCATCAAGAGAGAGAGACACCAAGGGAACCCTCACAAGAGAATGGCACACAAAAACCCACTTTCCCCCCCTACACACTCTGAAGGAATCCTCTAATCTCAGCAGTTCATAATGTCTTGTTTTCCTCTTCTTTTATGCTCCCCGGTCCTTTTTCTCTCTTGTGCACCCTCCCCTCCTCTCTTACCCAGTTGTCCAGGCGACAGAGTCAGTGAGAGACATTTCTTCCCAGAAGCTCCTCTCTCTCCCATGGCTTTGTTCAGCTTGCTCCGCTGACTGGCTCACCAGCGGAGGAGAGATGAGGAGGGGGATGCAGCCAGAAAACCTCCATAAGCCACTGATGGATGACAGGTGAGCCTGAAGGGGTTTCAGAAATTAATCCCCATGTGTTTTGGGCCTGTTCCACTTTAATTCAACCAGTTTTGTGTGACCATGATGATGCAGTTGTCATCATATCGCAGCAGAGCCCCCTGCCTTTCTGCAGAGTTGGTATGGTCTAGTCTAGTCTCAGTTGGAGGGGAGGTGGGGTGTGTTATAAGAGGGTGATCAGAATAACTGGCTACAGTGGGAGACAAAGTGCAGGCAATTTAAAATAATCACCTGAAGTCAGAGTTTATTAGCTTTTTGGTTCATTTTGGCAGCAGATGACACGAAGCCGTTCGGTCTCAATCTGCACACGCTGTTTGATTTCTGAGTTGAACACTCCGATAATTTGTGGTGTTTGAAATTCAGCACTGATTTGACTTGTCTGTTTGTCTTATTGTGCCAATAACTCTTTCCGCTGGACTTTATGCCCTCGCTCGCTCTCATCTAACTTTAATGACCAGCTCTCCTTTCTTAGTGCCACATTCAACTCATCCATCACATCGTTTTCCAACCTCTGTGCAGCTTTAACTTGGATTTCCTTGACAACCAAAGGTAATAATCCGTCATCTAAATAGGAGTGGATAACTTTGAAGTGAAGTTTCAGCCTGCATAGCTCCTTTTGTGCAGCAGCTGCCGCAGTCTTGAATCAAACAAAGGGAAAACGGGTTTGAAGTCCGATGCTCATGTCACACTAAGTTTGTGTGTGTGTGTGTGTGTGTTTGTGTGTGTGTTAGCACCCTTCAGGACACTTTGTCTTTATCCTGTTTGTGCGGCTGTGACAGACTAATCAGACAAAACAGACTTTTTCAGTCACTTGAGATCAATAAAGTGAAGCAGAGTGAGTCTAATCACATCTATTTCTGCGACGCTGTGGGAGACAAACAGATCTTATGAAAACTGATCAATTCTTATAACTGCGTGACATCAATAACACCCAGACAGACTCTGTACAGTGTACTTTTTTTGGGTTTAATGAGTCCCTCCAATCTCAACAGACTTCATTTGGTAAACATGTATCACAAATATTGGCAGGCAAGAACTCAGAGGCAGTTAACACATGATAATGATAATAATATACATTTAAATAATACAAAATATACATAAATCAGTCATTCATACACACACACACACATGCAAACTTACATAGAGTTTTTGACAGATAGACAGAATGTTTTGTTCGCTCCCTGATCAAACAGTCAAAAACGTTACTGTCTGATGGTCCCGTTAACGGCAGGTCTTCCTGAAAAAAAACTAATTTTTTGGATACATATAGTATTTGTTCTGGCTGTGAGAAGAGATTCACATTAATCACTATAGCACTTGGGGGAAGAATTCAGCCTGAACAACAACAACCTAAGTTAGGAACAGATGGAAAAATATGAATAATTGTTCACAGCGAGCAATATTACACAATAAAATGATTACTGGCTCAGAGGCAAATGGCTCTGGCTAACTTAAGATGCAAGTTCACAGTTGGGAATTAACTGCATGCAGGATGTAATATGATGTACCATTTCTTATACTTGCGGCAGTCTGGACAGGGATCTGTCTTCTCTCTCTGTACCATTGAGAGTGGAAAACAGTGAAGAACTGATTCAAGAAATAAAGAGAAGCTACAGAGCATTACAGTCCTCCCTTGTGTATTTTAAACCCTTCCCATGTAACACAATCTCCTGACTAGTCTTAAAAATTTAATTAATCTCCGCTCTCTAAACTCTATAGCATGCATGCACTACACACTAGCGGTCCAAATCTATGCGGGGGTCTCCTATAAACTTGATACAAACTGAGGAAAATTTATGTTTTGGAATGTTTGGTCCCCGTTTATGACAACACACTAAACTAGAGATTCAGCGTAATGGCTAAAATATACAACTCTGATCCCAAAAAAGGTTGGATGCTGTGTAAAACGTGTATAAAAGCAGAGTGCAATCATCTGCAATCAAACTGTGTTTACCGACAACAGTATTACAAAGTGTTCCAGAGCCAGTGTAGTAATATCCTCTGTGCAATCATGTGCTGAACCTTCTGTCCCAACTTGTTCGAAACATCTTGCTGCATCAAATCCAGAATAAGCAAAGATTTAAAAAAAAATTCCACAAAAAACTCGATGAGGTAAATGTTTTCAATCTAAAAATATAAAAAAAAAGGATTAGAAAATTCTCACATTCTGTGTTACTTTCTGTTCTACACAGCACTTCAACTTTTTTTGGAATTAGGATGTAAATGACCGGATATGTAATTGTGACTCTGGGAAATAAAACTGATATTAATTTGTACTACAGAGCTGAAAAAAAAAAAAAAAAACGGCAATCATCCTTAAATTTCTGCAAATGGCTGTGGTCTTTCCTCAGCGTTTCATTGCAATTAGCTTTGATTGAGTTGGATTTTCACTTCATTTCTTTGTCTGCTGAATGCTCCAACAAAGGGGATTAAAGTTGGAACACGTCTAATCTAACATAATTTTAGCACCTGCTAACAGGGCTCAGAGGAAGCCCGGCTTTTGGAAATCGTACAGTGTGAACACATTTTGATCCAAAAAACACCCCAGAGAACAACTTAAATACTCCACATGTAATTAACAATTTACACTAACAGCAACAATTTATTGACCCAACAAACATTTTTGTCACAGAGAGGTTTTTGTTCGCGGCTGTGTCTTTTTCCTTATCGCAACTTCGCAACAACACTTTTGGCCTGAGTGTTTGGTAAAATTTCTGTCACTACTACGTTCACAGAGAAAAACAGCAGCCCCAGTGTATCGGTCAGAGTAACAGGCGACAGTAGATCTGAATGTGCTATGGTCATTGGTCCATGAGAAAACAGTGATACTGCCACAAACACACACACACACACACACACACACTCTCTCTCTCACACACATACACACACTCTGTGCTGTAAACTCACATACATTCTCATACTCTCAAAGCTGTCCTATAACAAGAGAACTGTTCATTTCCTCTGGCTACCACAGATGGGTCTCCCGGATCTCAGAGATGATGTTATTAGCTTTTTTGAGCGCCTGAGAAGGGGAAAAAAAAAAGAGGGCAGTTAAATCACTAACTTCAAAGTAGTAGATAAAAGAAAGACAGAAAGGACTTTGCTTTTCGTGATGCTCAGAACCTTTTGAGAGAACAAAAGCATCAGCCAATTTTACCTCAAGCATTTGAGCAACCTCGGTCCGCTGCTGTGCCGTGTCCTGTGACTCAATGAGCAGCTCCTGCAGCAGTGGCTGTTTGTAAAGCTGACCCACCAGCTCACTCTGCAGATGCTCTTTCACAAAGTTCACCAGGAAGTGCATCACCGTCTTGGGCACACTGTGGACACACCGCCCCAAGACAATGTTAGAAAACCGGCCTTAATGACGTCAAATGAGCTCAACAGCCGGAAAGGAAAGAATGGGAAGAGCGTATGGCGATACGGACTTATTTCAGCCTAACCTGTCTTGGATGCTTTTACGGACGATGAGGAAGTAGCACTTGATGAGGCGCTGGATGACCTCACAGTCCCTCTGCTCTCTCGCACTCAGCTTGCGTGATATGGGCACCGCCTGGCGAAGAGGGGCAAAGTAAAATGTTGACAGTCTGAAATGTATTCATTACTAAGTGGTGTGTCCCCCTCCTAATCCTACCACTCACTGTGTCGAGGAGGTTAATGGCCTGGCCTTTGCTGGGGCTGCCAAAGCCTGCAGTCGGTGCTTTCTCTTCTGCAACCTTCTCGTTCTTCCAGCGCTTCCCTCCATCCAGGGCCTCTGCCTGACAGCGAGAAATCGGAGGAAGTCAGAAGGTCAAAGCAATTTTGGCTGAGCCTGGAAGTCCACTACAAACCTGAAAGGGGCTGTACTGTTTGGCGGTGAAACATAATGGTTAGGGCTTTACAGAACTTTGGCTGTTTATCCTGGCAGAATAAATGAAAACCTGCTGAAAGGAACAAATACAGTAACTACCTGCTGACTGTTGACAGATGCAGAGACCTGCGCTGCATCCGTGAAGTCTGGATGTTTTGTGTTGATGTAGGCGAGCTCTATCGCTACTAAATTGTGCACCTACAGGGAAAAGGCAGGATATTTTGGGTAGTTAATTGAACTTGATTGTTAGTTATTATAATAAGTATGAAAACTCATCTTAGCTAAGCTGTGGATTACCATTTCATTAGTAATTGGCAAGCGCTTCCTCAGTAATCCAGTCACCACTTCCACAATTGAATCGTGTAGTTTGGGGAACCGCAGAAGCTCCTTGCAAACAGAAAAACTCACTTTGTTAGCGTTCTCTCATAATTAATGCTCCACTGTTTAAGGCAGGCAGTCAACATCTACAGGCTAACCTGTGTGCTGAAGGAGGAGCAGTGCTGAATGATCCTCTGCAGCTCTTCATGAACGAGCTCTACACAGCGCAGGCTAGGCTCCTCCAGCCGCTTAATTTGCCGCTTCACCAACAACTCAAAGGACACCTCGGGCACAAAAAGTGCTGGTCGCGGACCCTGCAGGGCAAAGCACATACGCACACAGACATATTAATGCATACACACACACACGGACAGATCTATTATTTACCTGCTCTTCCTTCCAATGAGAGGATTTCAGCTGAATTTAAATTCAACAAATTACATGATTACAAGTCAGGAGGAGCTCACCGTAGCGTTGCGGATGGCAGTGAGGATATCGAGCTCAGTCAGTCCTCCCAGGGGGTCTATGGACTGCAGAGTGCGGCCGAAGGTCTCATGGAATATGTAACAGATCCGAGCGCCCCCGCAGCTGTGGAAGAGATGGGTTCAGCTGTGACATCGGCGACGTTTCTCAGTGCCGTGTGTCAGCAAAGTTAATCGCGCCAAAATTGAATGCAGTCAACCAAAAAAAGGTCAATATTTGCTCGCTACATATTTACATGAATTAATTGCCTTGTGGAAGAAAGCTGTGGAGAGGAAGGTGCCAACAGAAGATGCTGATACCACTTCAATTTACAATTACATTACCCCAAGGACACTACCTCATGACGTACATTGTGAACCACCAAAGTGAAAAAAAAGCTGAGTTGTGCAACATAAATGGTATATTAGATGACAAAAAAATGAGACAAACTAAAACATAAAAGACTGCTTTCATTATAACAGCATTTGCTGTTCAATAGAGCTCCTGCTGCTGTGGAGAGGTCAGACTCACAGCTCTGAGGTCTGAATGTATCTGGCTGTTCCCTCGATGGTGTTGCAGTAATCGCTGGCGAACTTTGTGACAATCTGCAGCAGGGTAGCACTGTGGTCTTCTACCGGCTGCCCGTAGCTGTTGAGCCGTGCCTGGTATTGGGCACTCAACACCGTCACTCGGGTTTTGAGGTCTGGCAGGCAGTCCCGAATGTGGTGCATGAGCAGCCTGCTGAGAGTTTTGGCCAGATAGCGTGAGCCGGAGCGGGAGGCGAGAGAGGGGTAGTGGCGCTGCAGGAAAGCCTGCTCATCCCTCATTGAGTCGTCCAGGCTTTTCTGGGTATTAATGTCATGCTGGCTCCTGGTAGGATTACCAATTAGGAAGAGGGACTTCAGTCAGATGATCAGGGTAATAGGGATATCAGCAAACTGACAACTTGCTGTATTGTGCAGCTACAAACTATGCAAAGAAAAGAGATTGGACTTAAGAAAACACTGCAAACCTGTTAACCACCCCGATAATCCCAAGTCTGACCGGAATGACTCGACCCAGAAGGACCTCCAGAGCATCAGTTCCCGCATCCATCAGGTCAAGCTTGCTGACCACCAGCAGAGTTCGACGGCCTGGGACACACAAACACAAGAGACTTTTTTTTATATATATTTAAGGACTCTTGGGAATATTCCCTAAGAGTTTTTAATTATTTGTCTTGAGGAAGACAGCAGCAAAGCACACAACAGAGCAGACAGCAGAACATAACAGTACAAAACAAGGAAACAGGTCTCTGATTGGACAGGATTGATGCCAGCAGGGTAACATTTGGGCCAAGATAAAGATACGCTAACTGGCACACTGTCAAAGTATACACAGGAGTTTTAAGGCCACACTGGCCTAAAATACTACAGACAGATTCCCATCATCTATCAGTGTCGTCCTTAGAGTGCACCGTTACGACAACATCAATTTTCGAAGCAACTCTTAACTGTCAGAACGCTGTTAGCAGTAAAGACTGGCAGGCCCAAGACTTTCTCATGCACGTTTAATAATTTAAAATGCATTTCTACTTCAAGCATGTTATGTAATAAGCACTGATGGAGAGGAAAGAAAATGGAAATTAAATCTGAGGAGAAGAGGCGCCTGTGCACAAAATGTCTTACCATCTGGATCAACGTCACGAGCCAATTTCAGTGCATCAGAGGTGGCCAAGTCGGAGTTGGCAGGGGACACTGCGAGGATGAGGGAGTTTGGATTGGAGATGAAGGACAAGATCATCTCTTGTACTTGAGCCTCAATGTCCTCTGGCTGGTCCCCAACAGGAACCTGAGGCAAAAACAATGAGCAGCCAGTGTTACAGTAAGCACAGCACAGATGGGATGCTGCTGTGCATCTGTGATGACTGCAGATACGCAAAGTAACCAGGATTAATTTTGATCTAGTGCCATCATGTTTGTACATGTAAAAAAAATTCAGCATTCCAGTCCAGTGGCTGAGTTTACCTTGGTAATTCCAGGTAAGTCAACTAGTGTGAGATTAAGGACTTTTGGGGAGAAAATCTTCAAGTTTATGGGCTCAGCACCAATTCCCTGGAGAGTACAAAAAAAATTTTTTTTAAATAATAAATAAAAACTATGAATTTATTCTAAAAGTTTAATTCAAGGCATGACTGA
Organism: Acanthurus lineatus; assembly: GCA_029814665.1. Lineage (NCBI taxonomy): Eukaryota > Metazoa > Chordata > Actinopteri > Acanthuriformes > Acanthuridae > Acanthurus > Acanthurus lineatus. The sequence continues at coordinate 24,321,759 of JAPZDV010000022.1, forward strand.
GTTTAAATCAATGCTTTTTATCACCTTATTTTCACCAGTACCCCGTTCAGTCTCTGCTTCGATTTCCTGGCGAATTTCCTGAAAGTCTGTGAAGATCTGTCAAAAAGGTAAGACAGAAAATTATGCGCTAATAAAACAATGAACAAGTTACAGGACAAAGCCAGCATGCATATCAATTGCATATTTCAGATAAATATACCTGGTTCTTGCAATGCATGAATGTACCCCATTCTTCAGCTTTGACACCTGAGCAAACAGAGAAGAGTGTTAATAAGTAATTTTAACGAAACGTTTCAAATTAAAGTAACAGTTTGGAAAGAAATCATGAAACCATAATGATTACAAAGTGACTTTTATCATGCTTGACGGATGAAGATTAGGACGGACAAAATGTATGAGACAGAACAAAATGATGAGGCTAAACAAGGACAAGTCCATGCAGACAAAATATACAGAGACCTGGGTAGCTGTTTTGAGCATTTTGTTTTACCCCATTGCCTGGAAAAGTAGTGAATAAGAAGAGGAAGAGAGACTACATGTTAGCAAAGAGGCTCTACAAGGAGTAGCTAGTGGTTCAGTCAGTGAGTAAAAGTGCCATTTCTAAATGCTAAACACACATAAATTACTTCAAGCAGAGTCCATGCTTAGACAGAAATAACAAACCTGCTGTCCCGTTCAAATAGGCTGATACATATTCAGTCTCTCATATCATCAATAATCAGAACAACTCACATTTTATTTAAAATATAAATAAAAGTGTAAGTACCACTTTCAATCTTCAGTCTCTCCTGCAGAGGAGCAACATTAACAAGCTGCAACACGAGGGGCCGTCTTGTGACTATTCCTGATCCCCGAGGCAAGAAATCCCGTCCAACCAGGCTCTCCAGCACAGAGCTCTTTCCACTGCTCTGTTATGGCACATCATGAAAGCTACTAAGCAACATTTCTATTAGGACCAATACAGTCTGTTCCTATCAACACTTTAAACACATTAACTATATATTTTCATTTCCTGCCTAAATCAAAAACTCAAACTCAAATCAGAATCTGTGCATGTTTACCAGCAGGGAAGTGAAGACAAGTTTGTGTTTATTTTTTTTTAAGGGTTTTTTTTTATTCTGACCTGAGATCCAACCACGACAATCTGAGGCAGCTGTATGATATCCGCACCCACTGTGAGAAAGACCTCCTGCAGCCGGTTGATGGTGGGAATTAGAGTCTCCATCCTTCCAACAGACTGGCCACACTTACTTAAGTTGGTAGAACAGAACATACATCAATTTTCGGACAAAATACACAGTTGAGTTTCTCATGGGACGTTTAATCAAAGAAAATCTATGGTAATTGATGACCAACGCTAGCTGGAAAAAACTGATATTCACAAAAGCCCAATGAGATGGAGGTTAACCTTATTAACCTACTCTATACAAGAAAAACAAAACCATAACACTGTGTTGAATAATTGTGACTGCGGCAGACAGATATAAAAACAATATATAAGCTATAGTTACTCCACCAAGAAGACAGTATTTGTTTGCTTAAGGGAAAAGTGGTCCTGATGAGAGGGGTGTAACCCCCGAGCATCAGTTATAGCCCTGAACCGAGTCCTCCTGGACAAATATTGCACACCAGTGTATAATTTCAAGTTAAAAACCTGCATCTTGTTGACACGGCACTGACTAAATGTCTGCGTTAAATGGTTACAAATAATGAGGAACACAGGCCGAAGGGATCTTTACTATCAGCTTATGTTAGCTGGCTAAAGCTAATTGTACAATGAAGGAAGTGAAAGAGATGTGCTAGCTTTAAGCTAACGCTAGCTTAGCCGCTAGATCAACCGATGCCTCCTTGTGACCTTACCGATGTTAAACAAACGATATCCCCTTCTTATCAAATGTGGCTGTACTTCATTGTTCGTATTAGTAGAAAGGGCAATCATCAAAAACGTTGCATTTTGTCCAACTTATCCTAAATTAGCAGCAGAGGGGATCAACGACAGTTTACTCCATAGGCGTTACTCGAGTTACTGTTCGTTAATCTGATTGGTCATAAGATATGAGTCACGGCCTTTACCGTCACCTGATTGGTAGACAAGACAATGACGCCTGACTTGTAAATCTTTTCAGATTCAACTTCCCATTTCATTTTCGTAATGAAATACTTAAAATTTGAATGTTAAAAAAATACTAAAAATATATCCAAGTTAACAATTGGTTCATTTTTTCAAACATTTTAACCACAGAAACATATCAGAACACAACACAACAAGAAACATTAACAATTGTCCTTTTTTCCCGTGTTTTAATGTTTGTATATATATAAACAATATATTTACAAATCATACAATGAACATCAGTTAGTTACGGATTAAAACATGTATTACCTTCTCATGGATGGTTAACAGAAAACACCCAGTCATCATCCAACACAGACATTAACAACAAATACCCTCCAGAAGAAGTCAGCGTCCTACTGGGAGTTGTAGCAGCCAGAGATCATGTGAAACCAACAGCATAAATGGATTCATTTGTATTCAAATGTTATGTGATCAGGTCTTGTATCATGACTGCAACACCAATGATGAGGACCAAGTCGAAAGTGGCCAAGTTTTCTTATCCAAGTCATTTGGTCATGGATAAGAAAGCCCTATTGCTGTGAAAAACAACAGTCAGTGCTATCTGCATTCACTCAGCCACTGATTAGGCACACAGCTGGGGCCCTCTACAAGAAGACTGACACTGTATTTTCCATGCATCACTCTCAACACTGTATGCATCTTCCAGCGCTGAGCACCTCTCTTTAAAAGACAATCACATTTAGCAAATTCCAGCCAGGCATTTTTAGTCCATATATGAGGTGTCCATGGCCTCGCCTTCGGGGTGAAGCAGCCTTCCTGCCAAGCGTTCAATGTCATCAAGACTTAGTTGTCGAAGTGAGCGTTCATAGTCCTAGGAGAAGAACAAATAAAAAGACATTTAGAAACAGGCTCAGTTAAAATGATTTTTATTCCATTGAATTTATCTTATGATAGGTTAGCAAAGTCTCGATTTAGGAGCCTGACCCTGCAGCCTACAGCTCCTTCCCAAAAAGTTTGGTCTCAGAGACCAAAACAAGCAATGAGAACTTAGTAAGTCAAAATTTGGATCTATATCTTGAAAAATGCTATGAAACGAGCATAGATAGATTAAGCATTAAATAAATACCAGCATAAAATTGGGACAAATTTCAAGATTATTGAGTTAACAGGATGAAACTGGCAGTAAATTTCACCTGCATGGTCTATGGATTAGCAAAATCTATTCAGGTTTTTGACATTATTGAAATTAGAAAGACTGAATGTATAAAAGAAAAAAAAATCAATACAATTTCATATACATTATGCATTGTACAAATTAAAAGAGAAAAGCACAGTTTAGGCCAGGCTTCCATTATGTTAATTTTATGAGACTCTATATGATCTTAAATTACAACGCATGACACCAGTCATGCTGCATTTATGTACCTTAATAAGCTGTTCATGGACTTTTGCTGCATCTGCTGGACTAAAATGTCTAGCAAGAATAGTGGATACAGTCTGCCACACTCTTCCCTGTGTGCTGCTGCTGCTGCTGCTGCTGCTGCTGCTGGCAACCATCCCTGATGCTCCAGTCCTCTCTCCCACTGGACGGATTACCAGATTCAATTTAGCTTCAGGCCCAATGGAGTAATCACTCAGTCTGTGCTCATCTAAGGAAAGTAATATGGAATGCAATCATCAAGTAAACATTTGGTTCATGTGCAAAATAGATTTGTGGATCAAGCAATTACAATTCTGCACAAAGGTTATGAAAAACTTGAAAGTACCTGCAAGCGCTTTCCCTTTATAGAGTAATCGCTGCTGGTTTGCTGGTATGTTGAGACGTTCAGAAACGAGTTCTTTTACTGTTGAGACCTTCTCATCTTCAGTCACCTGGAAGATCAATAAAATAATACTGAAGTCACACCACTTGGTTGAATTTGGCAAGCATTCACTCACTGTTTGCCTGAAGAGTATTAAACTTGTGCAAGAGTGTAGCCAGTTTGAAATTCTTTCTTTGCATCAACTTTACATCAAACCGACAGTTAATGGAAAATCCACTCACGCTAGTTACAAATGCATCACTACCTTAGTAAATGGTCTCATAGGCACATTTATCTTTTATAACATAAACAGCTGCTAGAGTGTTAGTGGTAATAATAATCCCATAAGCACTGTAAGTGTAGCTGATGACAGACATGTTATGAGTTGGAGCAAAGACTTATTTACTTTAAGAGCAAAGCAAGAGAAAACACTGCATGGTCTTGGTCTCAGTAGCTGAAAAAGTTGTTGCTGAAAAGAATGGGATTTAGTCACTTCTCTTTTGCTGAAAACTAAACTTAGTCTTTTATGTATTTATGTTCTGCTTATGTACTTCCCTTTTTGATGTAAACATCATCCAATGCTTTAGACTACCTTTGCCAGGTATTGATGTTGTTCCTGTTTAAATACACATGCCTCACCAATGCAGAAGCATGCTTAACAATATTTAGAATTTCTTAACTTAGTTAACCCTTGTATGTGCCCCGTCGTGATGTTATCAATTTAAAACATGAGAGGTTAAGACTGGGGCTGAGACTAGCCTGTAGTACGCAAATATTTCTAAATACTGTTGAGATAGGGTTTTGTTAGCTAGTACTTGAGTTACAGTGCTGTACTGACCTTACACTACCATTTTTAATAGGGTGCTGCATTCTTCTGGTATTTGCCTAGTGACCTCCCATTCCTACCAAACTACCAAATAAGGTCTCACTCACTTTTCACTCCCTTTGTTTAAGAGTGGCGGCTTAGAGTGAAATCAAGAGTGTTTGGAGTGTAAACAGGAGTGTAAAGTACGACACTGGTATAACCGTTTCCGCATCTTCCTTAATATATGGATAATAACGTTAATAGACAGCAGGGAAGCGTGACGTTGATTTTACTACCGAAAAATACGTTCTCGTGGTTTGCTGACTTTAATCCAAAATGTGTTAAGTTTGACAACCTGACCGACGTAGCTCTTTTCAGATAAAAATAATTTGCAGTCACTTCATTAATAGGCAGCTTAGCATGTGACTGGGCTACCACCTATAGCTAATTAGCTAGCTAGCTAGCTTGTCCACAGGGGCTAGCTACTGCTGCGAATCAAGCTAGCGTCAGCGAGAGAGCAAGTAGCAGTTAGCCAGCTCGGCGATGCTTTACTTACCTGGACACTGCATTCTTTTCCTTGAAGCGGTTTCACAGTTAGGATCATTTTCGATGATAGGCTGAACAAAACAAGACCAGACAACAACACCCTCAATATTAAGCTACAAAATATTCTCAATTAAACAACACTTTACTAGCTCAAGATAGCCACAGGGCTTCTTCTCTTGTCAACGGCCCATCTTCTTCTCTATCGGATGTGGACCGCTGCCTCTTACAGATGACACTACTGCCACCTACTGGTTGGAGTGCTGTATGGCTGCTAATGGCTGGTTCCTGTGGATAATGAATTATGTGGCTCCTCTGCTCGAAATAATCAGTGCATAATTAAACAATAAAAAAAGGTTAAAGAAGACCCTGACTGGAGTTTAGCATTTAAAGACCAACCTTTGAAAAAGATATAATTGCTTTGTATTATCACTAATTATTCACTGCAAATTACTAAACCTGCACTGCAACCTTTTTTTTTTTTGTAAAGCAATTAGTGCCCCTTTTGCTATGCAGCGTAAATGCTTAAATAAAGGGACTGGAGTTGCAACGCCCTCCAGGGGGCGTTTTGGAGAACGTCGGGGGCAGCTGGAAGTGATATTTTCAAAGTTAGGCGTTGATGTGCTCCCAGGGGCGTTTGGTTGAGTTTGCACCAGAATTCACAAAGAGATAAGACTTAATAATAACCATATAAAAAATGTGTGCAATATTGTAAAAACCTACAGGTTGTGCTGATTAAGAAGGTGCATCACTTCCACAACAACGACGATTTACTTCTGTCAGCTTTCTGTAGCGAAACCTCATGCTGCGTTTATGCAAACAGGACGTCAGTGCATATCTATGTGTTTGTTTACTGTGTCAGCTCCGAATAAAAGAAAACTCCTTTCCCCTTCAAGTCCCTGTGGAGGAAATAAAAACTTCCTTAATTCCTAAAACAACATTTTCTCCTGAGGATACACCTGAGGTTCCAAATTTACAGGATGGATATTCCGCTGTCTGACTTCCCGTGAAAGCAACTTAGCGTCTATCATCCAGACACACACCTCGGCACTATCGCAATAAACCAGACAGCTGCCACCTGACACGCTGAGTCACAGCAGCTGAGACCCCGGAGTTCACACCGCTGCAGCATTTTTCTGCAGCCTTTAAACAGGCTTTTGTCTGTGGTTTAAACTTCTTTTTACTTTACCACGAGCAACACAGGCCAGTCTTATAAAAATATCATCTATCAGCGTTGAAAAGATGAACAAAGAAATGGTAAAGCTGGCAGGAAATGACATGGGCGCCTGCCGCCTGTCAAACGTAAGGTAAATGTTGTTTGCAGATAAAGGTCACCTTTCAGCATGGTAGATGGATTACTTTTATTAAAAAAATAGTCTAAAAATATTTTTCAAACAACAATGATCAAGATTAAGATGACATGATGACCTGATATATAGCATATTTCCTCTCTCTGGGTACCAGTGACTTTGAGTTAACAAGGCCAAAGCTGTCTATAGAGATTTTAAGAAGTGGCACATGAGAATCAGTGGATGACAGAAATGTGCAGCGACCTGTCACAGTGGCTGGTCAATTTCACACCCAGTTCAGGAGGCTTTTTTGTGCTCCACGGGAAACTAATGATAGGTCTGATGATATTCCAACCATCCAATAATATCAAATCTGTCATTTGGCATTCAATGTCATGCTTTTTTAAATACCTGGGACAAATAATAACCATCACAATACCAAATGAGACCTTGTGAGTCTATTTCACCTCATCTACAATATCACAGAGTATAAAAAAAAACATAGATGGTGTTGAAATATTCCAGATTGATGATCTATCACAGTTTTCAGTGAGTTTGCAGAAAATGTCGACCTCACAGATGCAGGATCAGATCATTTTTTTTCTTTTTCTTTTTATATTTCATATAGAACTAAATGTTGTTTCCCGAGAAGCATAAGTTATATTTACAAAGGGAAAGTCAGCCACAATATCTCACTGGAAACAAACCTTAAAGGTCAGCACAATAAATAATATTCCTGACATCACAATACTGTGTGACGTGTAGAAAGAATGGACAACTCAGACATCAGATAGTGTCGCTCTTCCTGTCCTCTGTCCTCCTCCCTCTGCTGCTCATGTGATTCACTGCCTGTAGGTGCAAACCGACGCACAGCAGGTCATTAAATAGTCACAAAATTTAATTAAAAATATAGAACTTGCGTACATGGACAAGAGTAGTCAACATAACTTAGAAATGGAAATGAATTGCACCTCTGTGTTTGCAGGGAGTGATGATGTGCAGTGTTGTGCACTTTGGGTTGCAAGAAAAGAGCTTTTGAAAAATATAGTCCATTTACCTGCCAGTTAATTTCACTATAGTGAATGAAATAGCTAAATTAATCTACATTATCCAATTTTAAACTGATAGATTTTAAACTAAAGTTAAAATTGCTTTTTTAAAAATTGAGTTCCTGTTAAGATTTTAAATTCATGAGGTACCCTTTTAGATTTCTGTTTTAATTGCAAGATTGTTGCCTATGCTAAAGCCTGTGTATTTTATGTTATTTTAATAAATTATTTTTAATAC
>JAPZDV010000022.1:24329661-24343282 GCA_029814665.1 Acanthurus lineatus
TTTTTTTAATAAATTATTTTTAATACATGTTGGCAGGAGAGACAAATGAGTCACGGAGAAAGAGACAGGCAGTGAATACAGAGTGGAGAGAGAACAAAAGAGTAGAGGACGGAGAGAGAAATGAACAGAAAAAAAATTGTTCTGTTGAAGGCAAAGACGCGAGAGGAAATGAGCGAGAGAGGGAGCAGGTAATGGGAAGCAGAGAGACAGAAAAGAAGGCTGAGGGAAAGAGATCATGAGACACAAAGAGAGAAAGAGACAGGAAAGGAACATATTAATATCAGGGATATCAAATCTTTTTGTACCCCCCAAGTAGGATCAGTTTTTTTGTATTTCTTAGTATTCTTAAACCCTGTGTTTGGTCCTGCATTCAGATACAATAGTAGGAGAGTAAAACCTCTTATCAGTGCTCACAGAAAGCCTCTAGTCTGTTTTACATGTGCCAAATGTTTGGGGAATAAAATGATTGATGTTCACCGCTAAGTTTGCCCAATACCCCAAAGACCCTCTGACCCAATTGGGATCCAATCCACGCATTTCTCATTACAGCCTCCCGGATGGTCTCCACTGTCTTGGTCATGTGATTGCCTGCCGTCTGTGCCCAGCCCTGGCCAGCCCCGAGAAAGAGAGGAGCATCTGCACCTGTCGAATGGACTGTCTGCTGCCAAACGGGGACAAACCTATTCAGGACAACTGAGAACGACTTCCACAACAGCGGAGAGGCTGCACAAGGTGAGTGATCTTTGCGTGTGTGATGTGAAATACAGTACGGCTTCATGTTTTTTTTCCAGGGCAGGGTTTTGCATCTGTGTTGACAGTCTGTTATCACATTTTTACTAACTCATTCATTCATTACAAAGGTTGTTATCATCGAAGCAAATGGCTCTGGGTGTGCCTGCGACCCGGTGTGACAACATCTGTATTTTTATTCCTGCAGGGAAACAAAGTGCGTGTGACTCAATAAAAGAGTCTGCAATGACCTCTTAATCTGAGGGGTTTACTGTTGTGACACTACTTTTTTGTGCTTTTTCCTCTCATGTATTTGTTCACTTTCTTTAAATTTATATGTTTTTCTCTTGAGGTTGAAGAGAAAGAAAGAGACAAATACAGGAACTGCATAAGCGAACTGTATCCAAAAGGCATTTGTATCTTCAGCAGTGGTGGAGCCAGATAATATTTCTATGGGGGCAGACTGAGACCATTACTCACATTGGTGGCATAGAAGCTGGTGTCTTGTAATTTGTGTGTGTATGTGTGTGTGTGTGTGCATGGCAAATCGCTGTCGACCAAATTATCAATATTTCTGGTCAAGCACAAATTTATGATAAAAGCACAAAATATAATTTCATTTAAAATAACATGTGAGACACTTATGTCAAACATTTCATTAATCTACTCAGGTTGCTCACCTGGTTGAGAAACTATCACACGATGTCCATCCAGCCTTTTGTTTTGCATTTTCTGTCTCTTGGTTGCACGTTCTGTCTCAATATTGCATTGTTCAGAATGAACCACTTGTTTTCTCGGCTCTTCAAAGCAGGTTTAAACCCTGCAGTCTTTAAGAGTCTCTGCTTCACTTAAATCCAGCTAACTGAGTATTTTTTTACAGTTTATAATCTCTTAAGTGACTAATGCAAATTCTTCAAATTGCTTCAGATTAGGTGGAGGCTGAATATTTTCACGAGACTTCTTAAGAATTCAGTGAACTTGTTAGCGATGCACAGCCCCCTCTCACTTAATATAATGATTTTAAAAAATTAACAAATAATACTTGAATGTAGAAAATTAAAAAAGAAATCATCATTAAAATGTGTGAATCATCTTTATTTTTCGGCCTGAGTCACGCAGATAGATTTTCTTTTGCCATGGTGGCTTTTAAACATTAAAAAAGTAAACTAATTCCATGATCCCAAGCCACTTCAAAATCTCATCAAACTGTCTTTTGTTTTCATTGTTTTTGCTGAGAGACCTTTAGAAATTCCACCTTAATGTTTAATGGTATTTTGTTGAATCAACAAAAGAGACAGTGTAAGTATTAAAAAAATGATTATGATTCTGAATTGTTTATTGTCAGATTGAACTGAAGTGAAAATTTAAAGGCTTTTTTTTTCATGTCAGCCTTTTGTTGGCACCTTGCAAAACATTACAGACAGAGAATAACAGTAAACAGTTTTTCTGTTTATGTTTGTTTGTGTTGGTCTGTTTGTCCTTGAATGCGATCCACTCTGTTTTATGAAATGTTTCACTGTATTTTCTCATTCAGATGCTGACAAAAGTCACTTTCTAGAGTTGCTGTGTTTTAAAACCTAAAAAAGGTTTTGTTTGTCTGCTCTTCTCTGCTGTTTTTTACGTAAGACAAAAGCAAAATTGCTCAGTAACTGATTACTGGATGTCATTCCAGTTGAGTACATGCATAATCTATCTATCTATCTATCTATCTATCTATCTATCTATCTATCTATCTATCTATCTATCTATCTATCTATCTATCTATCTTGCTTACATTAATGTCATTTCATATCAAGTTATTATGGTGATTTGTATGAGAAGCATACAGCAAATTCTCCTGTGTGTTCTCGTCCAATTGGGCGCCATTACACCTTATTGATTTCCTGTTTGTATTATTAATTTGAAAGTAGATTTATATAAGTAATCAAAAGAAGAGATGCAAGTGAAGGCTGCTCAGGTTTGAGTGATCTTGTAGCTGCAGAAAAGCACCGAGTGCAATTTAAAATTCAACAGAGATCGTACAGTTGTTGCATTGGGACCCACAGTGTGTGCTTGTTGCATGCTTTTTTTGCAGGTAATGGGTACGCTTAGGGACTTGCAATTTGCCCTGCAACTTAAGATCGAGGAGCTTCGCCAGAGGGACACGCTAATCGATGAATTGGAGCTGGAGCTGGACACAAAGGATGAACTCATTCGACGACTGCAGGAGGAACTGGATCGCTACAGAGCAACCGTTTCCCTCCCAGGACCCTCTGCAGCCAGTGCAGGTGCAGAACATGGCCATTTCAGATGTCATATTCGAAAGCACGAGCACGTAACACGAGCCTCGATGCTGACTTGTTATGTGTTTTTCCTGCAGCTTGTTCAGCTCAAATTGAGGTCAAGCAGAGAACCAAATGGAAAACAGTCATTTCTGAGCCCTTCACTCTGGACCCAGTTTCTCTGGCCGTGCTTTCACACAGAAGCTGTGACAAAAGCCAGGAGTAAGAGGAGACAATGTTCCCCAACCTTAAGTTAAAAAAGAAAATTATGTCACACAATTGTTCAAGGCTCTCTGAGCACCTTCAGTATGACTCAGAATCAATAAATATCTCTGAGCATTTTAAAACACTGTAACCTTTGATTCCAACATTCAGAGTGTTTAATAGCATGTTTTTAAATGTACATCTTTATTCCGCTCTCAGGTCTCAGCGGCTGATTCATGCAGCACTTCTGAAAAATGACTTGTTGAAGAACCTTGACGAAGGAGAAATCAGAGCCATCATCGCCTGCATGTATCCCACCCCCATCAATCAAGGCTGCTATGTCATTCAGGAGGGGGCCAGCGGGGCTCAGGCTTACGTATTGGAAGGTAATACATTTTACCTCGTGGAACATTAATCATGCTTAAGGATGATTATTAGTATTTCCTTGAGATGTCAGGTGCTAATGAAATGATGATCATCATCATGTTTATTATAAATTTAAATATGAATTTTCCTCCAGCCGGCTGCCTCTATTCGATTAGATAGTAGTGCAATGATGCTAAACAACACAGTGATGAGGGAGTTGCATGTTGGAGCAAGAAAAGAGGAGGCACTCTGGGGAATAAGTGACCCACATTAATATTTGGTGTTGAAATGTCAACTTGATACAAAAGACAGGAGGAGAGAAAAAAAAGGGATCTGCTTTGTCCTGGTTGCAGAGGTCATCAGTGCTTTATTCTCCCCAGGAATCTTTGCTGTCTTTGTAATGTGACAGCTAATGGAGAGAGGCTGCCACCCATTTTTCTTTTGTCATCCCAGCCAGCGAGAGGTGATGGCCTTGTTTGGCTCAGAGATGATTGCATATCTGCTGTTTGTACAGTTTGTCTCAGACATCAGAGGGTCCTTGACAGCTTCCCTATATTTCCCCGACACAAAAACATGCACATAACAGCTCTACTTATTATGAACACGCTATATTTCTTTACTGGCTCTGTGTTTATTGACAGAAGGGAGGCTGGATGTGACAAAGGACGGATTGAAGCTTCTCACGATTGAGCCAGAAGACGTGTTTGCAGAGCTGGCACTCCTCTACAACTACACCCACACCTACTCCGTCTCAGGTATCAAATCACTGTGTTGGCTTCTTGGTTTGATATTTGCATGCAAACATCGCTGCAGATCTTTTGTGGTGGAGATATAAATAATTCTTGTTTAAGAGAATAGCTCGTGCAATCAGCCAGAAGCGTCTGCAGAATTTGAAATCAAGACCCTTTTGAGATCTGAGACAATACCACAACTTCAGACGATTTTCTCAGAGATGTGGGGAATTCAAAGCGATTTCTGCTTCACTGAGTTACCGAACTGTCTGCAGCCACGTCCCCTCGCTGCAAGCCAACGTGCATTTACTGAAACTGTGCAAATAACATTTTCAGAAATTGCTTTGTATTGTATAATTAACTTTATTTGTATAGCACGTTTCATACAAGTGCGGCTCAAAGTGCTTCACATAAAGACATAAAAAAGAATATATAAATAGGAAAAGAAAATGAATGAAAAATAAGATGAAAGATGAAACTCTTTAAATAATATGGCAAACAGAAAGCAGGTATATACTGTTAAAATTAATCTAAGATGAAAAATAAAAACTGTTTGATGGTGATGATAATGTCATAAAAAATAAGGAGGAAATAGAATAAAGGGATATAAAATCCATTGAGCAATATTAAAATAAGTAAAGATAGTGCATAGTGCATTGAATAAGTGCAGCAGTGAAAAACATCAGGCAAAGCACAAACATGAGTTTCAAACCTGAAGGTCACAGCTAGTTAAAGATTAAACTGAAGGGATATGTTTTTAGCTTTTTTTCACAAAAATATTTAAAATTATTTATTTTATTTGCTCCTCTTATTGTTGGACCTAGCATGTATATGTTTCTGGTAAAAAAAAATGTGTGATTTTCTTCAGAAAGTAGACAGACGTCTGTCATTTTCTCGCAGCATGTGATCTCAGAGTCCTGTGGGAAAACCGTCTCAGTCTTCACCTCGTGCATCTGAACTGATTTTTACAAATAAATAGACTTTGTATGAGGTTAAATTGAAAAAAATCTAATTTTGAGCCTCGTCCAGCCCCAAATCCTCCCTCTTTCTTTTTTTACTGCTTTGTTTTTCTCGCGACTGGTTTCGCTTTTTCAATTTACTGTTTGTCTGTTTGTTTTTCGGTAACAATGCGAGCTCGTGTCGTCCTTTGCTCCGCGTCCGTTCCTGTCAGCCCCTTCCATTGAATCTGCTCGGGGCTCGATGTATTTATCTCCTTCCTGACCTGAAATTGCTTTTTTCTTTTTTTTTTTTTCTCATTGTTGCCATCTGAGGCCATCAATAGCTTGTGCCTGTGTGGTCTCCTGCATTGTGACAGTGATAAAGGTGCAGATGAAATCGTGGCTTTATCAGGACGTAAAGGTTAGAAAATCCTCCTTTTAGAGCAGAGTCTTACGTCATAAAAGTCACAGCGTTCAGACCCAAATAAAACCTGCAATTGCAAGTCATATGGTGCTAAAGTGGAACCTGATGGGGTGTTTCCAGACGGGGAAACTGAGATATCACGGCTGCTCCATATCATCAGATAGTGGATCTAATTAGACCGTCTACTTCCATTTGCAGGAAGCTTCAGTTCACCAATCAATAAGGCTCATTATTAATTTATAGCAGCCTCTTTCCAGCTCTGTTATAGAGACAGAGGTTGTAATGGTTAAGGAAATCAGATTAGATCTATATTAAAAGTCCCTAACTGTACTTATAATGAGCTCTTAGATTCCTCTTTAATCTACCTGATGAACCTTTCTGAGTAAAGTGCTCTCAGTCTGCTCTTCAGGCTGCGAGCTGATGCTGCATTTCACACCACCTGCGAGCTGTTTCAATGCTCGCTTTTTGATTGCGTTTCCACCTGAGCTTCGGTGTCACTGACGCAACCTTCATCGCTCCCTCTGCCCCCTGTCTTTTGATCTGCAGCACAAACGGACAGCAAGCTGTGGGCTATTGACCGCAAGAGCTACCAGACCATACTTATGCAGAGCGGCCTGAGCAGCCTCTCTCGTTCTATGGAGCTGCTTAGCAGGTGAAACATCAGACAGAAATGCTGGATTTGACAGTGAGGAGGCCCAGAAAGCTTTGTGTTATATTCTTTAATTTGTAATACCAGCCGGGTCATGTTGTTTGCTGTCCTCTGATATGTTTCTGACTATGCTAAGGCAGCTAGAATCATCAAATTAAACCCTTTTTCAGACCTGTCGTTGTGGATAAAATCTTTACACGCCTGCTTTGTACCTGTGTGTCTGCAGCGTTCCCTTCCTGCAGTCGTTGCCAGAGGATGTCATCATGAAAATGTCCGATCTCATGGAGGAGGTACAGATTAAGTGCTTAAAAGCTGAAGCACGGCATTGTGTTGTGTACCCATCACTCACTCTTAAAACAGAATCCAGCCTGAAGATTATGTGTGCAAACAGACGGAACGCTTGTAAACATGATTGTCTGCAGGGGGGCCCGTCTCTACTTTCTATTTTCAGCTTTCCTTGCGTTGCATCAGTTAACAAGCAGGTGTTAAGATAGAATCAGGACTAATCCTTCATGTTACAAGCCTTTATCTTTACATCTGAACGAACGCTCGTTCTTTTTCTTCCCCTCTTTAATCTATTTTCCACTTTTTCTTCCTCTCTTTAATCTATTTTCCACTTTTAGCTCCTTTATTTGTCATCCACATTGATATCTGTCCATCTGGCACATTGCAAAGATCCTTCAGACTTGATGCTGTGAACTTTTGCTGCTGCACAGAACAGCTCTTTTGTTTAAACTAAAGTCATCGTGCATTTGTTTTTTGTAATATTTTTAAGGCAACTGTCCATATTTTATATTCTATTAATGCCTCTTGGCTTGCAGCACTTGCTCTCGTCTTAATCTATGTATTTTTTATGTTTAAAGTTATGCAAATATATATACCAGGCAAATTCCCTCCTTGTGAAAACGTAGTTTGCTATACACCTGATTTCTGATTCACAGACTCACTACGCCGAAGGTGACTACATCATCCGACAAGGGGCCACAGGAGACACCTTTTTTATCATTAGCAAAGGCCAGGTAAAGTTCTCCACTCTCAGCCTGCTGCGCAGATGAAATGAAGCTTTCAGAGAAAAAGATTTAGATTGTGGAGGAAAATGTCAGTGCAGTTTTAGAAATTGTGCCCTGATGGAGATAATTGACCTTGGCGTATTTTTTTTTCTCCACATTGCTCTCCACCATTTACCTCTTTTTCGTTGCCTCTCTCTTCCTGATTTGACAGGTGAATGTGACTGAGAAGACGTCAGGCCGCGAGGAGCAGATAGTCCTCTCTAAGCTCTCTGAAAGACAGTGGTTTGGAGATAAAGCTCTTTGGGGGTAAAGAGAAAATAATGCACTTTATAGATGAAATTATTCAGAGCACGCAGGAGCTTTTTATAAAAACAGCGTGTGATGCTTTGGTGTCATTTCAGCCAGCATGAGATCAGTGATTTTCTAATTTTATTACTGTGTGCTTTGCATCGGCATCATTATGAATTTCTCTGTCTTCAGAGAGGATGTTCGGACTGTGAATGTGATCGCTGCCGGTGAAGTTACATGCTTGGTCATTGACAGAGAGTAAGAGGAGAGTATTCAGAGCCAATAAAACTCACTGCGCACAAGATGTAACTGCACTAAATCATAAATTAATGTGCCCTTCTGGAGATTTGAAGGGGTTTTTTTATGCGTTTCTGTGTTTCAGGACCTTCAAAGGCATCATCGGCGGCCTGGTGTTTGACTGCAGTCAAGAGGTGCAGCAGAGTCATGAATTCAAAAGCGAGTGAGCAGCATTAAAACACTGTTTTCTACACTAATTAAATGCATTTAATCTGCACCATAAACTATACGCTAAACTCTGGTTTCCTTGTGAGCAGGCCGGACAAGGATCCCGACCTTCTCTCATCTTCCACCTTAAGTGATTTCCAGATAAATTGCACTTTAGCAGTTGGGGATTTTGGTCACGTAGACCTGGTGAGTGTCGATCCTACAGCAGCAGCTCACACACACAATGACGAAGATCCTTCCCATGCTGCTGTCTCCATGTTTCTCTAATGTAATCTATTGATTTTCACCTCTTTTAGGTGCAATTTAAAAACAACATGAAGTGTCTATTTGCCATGAGGGTCCTGAAGAAGAAGCTGATCCTCAACAACGGTCAAAGGGAGCACATCCTGAGAGAAGGACGGATCCTGATGGAGACTCGCTGTCCCTTCATCGTCAGGTGTCTCATCTGTTTTTAAATTATCACTTTTAATTTCATGAATGATGAGAGATAATGACAGCAGCAAAAGGTTAAAAACATACATTACAATGACACACACATGAAGAGGTGTCTGTTATATTCACAGTTATCTAATCAGGATTTGTTTTGATTACATAATATCTTAATGACTAATAAAGATACTTTACATTTTTGCTGTATTTTCATCGATCACAGGTTTCATAAAACCTTCAGAGATGCAGAGTGTCTCTACATTTTGACAGAAGCTTGTCTTGGTGGGGATCTCAGCTGTCTACTCAAAGATAAGTAAGTATTTTTAGATTTAAAACCTCAAATCTACAAACTAGAGAAGCTGCAGAGGTTTTCTTTCATTCACATTTCAAAAGTGTTTTTTTCTGTCTTTGTCTTTTATTTGACTTAGTTATTCCAAACAAAATTATCCAATTCTGCCTTTCCAGGTCTAATAGACGGATTCGTTTCAAGTTTCATGTTTTGCACTGATCCTAATTTGAAGTATTGCACACCATCAGGGGGAGTGGGGGGCACTTTGTCGTTTTGAAGGAGATAGACAACAGATGCAACAAACGCAGGGCTCATCTCTTGCTTTATTTTGCGCCTCCCCGTCTCCTCTCTCTCCTCCTCCGTCCTCCTGCCTGTGACCTGGAAATCGATCTCAGCCTGCCGTGTTGAAGGATGTCTCAATTCCTAAAACTCACGTGGGGATGCTGCACTTCCACACGTCACATTTAATTGACATTGCTGTAAGACGACGGCTCCAAAGCCAGAACGTCTCTTTTGTTAAACGCCTCTCGACTCAATTCGACTCCTCCTCCCTTATGTCTCCTTCTTCCCTCCTCAGCTCGCATCTCAGGGGGGAGGAACTAAAAGACAAGGAGAGGAATCAAGGATGCACAAGCTGAGAAATGAGAGGAGGGGACAGATTTTCAGAGCTCTGTTAACAACATTTAATACTGCTCTTAATGATGATAATGAGGCATCAAGGTCAAATAACCCCAGTTGGTCTAATTATTTAAAATGAACACAAATATTTTTCATTTTAAATACATTCAACCAGAATCAAAGGATGGAAAATAAGCTTTTAAGCACTAATTTGCATAAAAGCTTCAATTTAATTTAAAGAAAACTATATATTTTTGTTTTACACAATATGCAAAAATTTATTTGTAAATTTCCTTAAATCCTGTTAAATGTAATCAGTTTTTTTAGATGAGATAGTAACATAAATAAAGTTATGACTTTGCTGTTGTTTCTTTTAGTCTCCAGATGATTAATGGATGGATGGTTGCAGTATTTATAGTTCAAACACTGTTTTTTTTTTTAGCCAGCTGTCCTCACAATGAAAATTTTAGGACTGACACCAGCTGACGTGTTACATCTGTCCACATCACACATATTTTTTGCTGCAGTGTTTAAATAATAATAATAAAAAAACCTCTGCATATGTTTCAGAGGATGTCTGGACGAATGCAGCGGCAGGTTTTACACGGCTTGTGTCGTTGAGGCTTTGACCTTCCTCCACCGGCGAGGTGTCGTCTACAGGGACGTCAAGCCTGAAAACGTGGTTCTGGATGAGCGTGGTTACGCCAAACTGGTACTACAACTCGTACTTTATGATTTCAAATGCTTTATCACATTGCATCACAGTTAACTTTTGTAGTCTTTTTGTAGATTGGCTCCAGATGTCTGAAAAGGGTTGAAGTTGGTAAGAAAACGTGGACGTTCTGCGGCACGCCGGGCTACATGGCGCCTGAAATCATCCTAAACAAAGGCCACAGTGCGTCTGCAGACCTCTGGTCGCTGGGCGTTTTTGTGTTTGAGCTTCTGAGTGATGGGTAAGTTTTACACGTTTTATGTGCAGCTTTGCCTCCAAAGCTCATTTCTCCAGTTACAGATCGAAGCGACGATGATGGGCTCATTTTTTCATCTCCAGGCTCCCATTCAGCGGCTCTGACCAGATGAAGATTCTCAGTGCAGCCATTCGAGGCATCGATCAGATTGACTTCCCAAAAACCATCAGCAAGAGTGCCTCCAGTCTCATAAAGAAGCTGTGCAGGTGTTGTTAATAAGACCTTTCTAGACAGCATGAATTATAATGTGAGAGCTAAAAGGCAGTTTTCTGGGCTTTTTTATAGTGTTTTTCAGTCATGAGAAACAGCCTCTGTTCACTCTCAGCTGCACACACAAACAGATAAACAAACAAATTAGGAGCTGGGGCTGGTGTGTTGGTTCAGCCTGAGCTTTATAACCACCTCTTGAATGGCAGAGTCTGATTATTAATTTATGAAGTTTATTTATTCCTGTGTTCTTGTCGGCTTTCCATCACCAAGGAGCAATCCCTCCGAGAGGCTGGGCAGTCAGAGAAACGGGGCCAAGGACATTCAGAAGCACAAGTAAGGCGACAGATTTATCACACAGGAGAAAAAACACTGAGGCTTGTGCTTGTAAACAAGTTTTTTGTTTTTTTTATTCAGATGGTTCGAAGGTTTCGACTGGGACGGACTCTGTAAAGGCACGTTAAACCCTCCGGTCGTTCCTAAAGTAAGTCCTGTTTTGCAGAACAGTTTGGTTTATTAGTTTTGTTTTTAACTGGATCTGCTTTACAGTGTTAATTATTTCTTTCTTTCTTTCTTGTAGGTGAAGCATCCTTTGGACAGCAGCACATGTGATCGTTACACTGAAGGCTCAGTGGAGCTGAGCACAAACTGGGAGGACTTCTGATGGATCAGCTAACCAGCCGGACAAAAAAAAGAAGAAATCATCCCTTTTCCTCCTCATGAACGACCCTCTGTCCTCAGTCTCACTGCCAACTATAAAATAAATTGTATTTTCAGACAAAGCTTATTTTTCACAGTATTAGTAACTGCAGATAATGTTTGTTAGATGGCTGTGTTTGAGCTCAGACTCTTTTAGATTTATACATGTAAGAGTTCAGTGATGTCTCTGCTGCTGAATGGACCTGAATAAACTAAAAAGCTGCATTACTTTGACTTTTTTCCCCCAAATATTCTATAAAACTCAGGTTGAGTTTCTTTCTTTGATTTGTGCAGTTTTCGTCCATAATTGATCTTTTTAGCAAAAATGCATGAATTTGATTAAGACGTGACGTCAGAGCCGGTCCTCCGAACAAAAGCGTCACGCCACAGAGAGATGGGAAGCTAATACCGGAAGTTGTGTGATTTTGACTTCAAAATAAAGCAACCAAATTAAATTGTTGAAAAAAAATGTTAGAACGAAAACAGTAATTAACTGATATAATTAATTTTGACCGAAATATGGAGTGAATATCATGCTTAAGAAAAGAGAGCAGCTTTAATTTGATGCATATATGATTGCTTCACTGACTGGTTAATTTGACTTAAAAGCTGAATAAATAATTAACAGTGACAATTGAAAGGTTTAAATGCAAAGAGGAGAACAAAAATGACATAATTTGCAACCTTAATGGTATATTTTGCTACAATACTGAAATACAAGTAATTTAATAATAGGATCACAATAACTTTGCAATAATGACTCTTTAGTTTTACAAATTCTCCTCATTAATTGTCCATTTTTTCATGAATCTTTTTTCCCGTGCTGTTTTAATCTTGCATATTTGCATAAATTACGCTTTACTCTGTTTTTTTTAATCCTCATGCGTACATCAAGCGTCTTTCACGAGTTTTATTTTGAAAGTTTCGACCGAAAATAAAGGTTCATTGGCTCAAGCTTGACTTGTGTCCAAATTCCGATGGATTTGCAGCTGAAGTTGTAACTTGGAGCCCAATTTGGAGAGAGATTGAGGCCTGTGTTAGGTAAGCGCCGTGTGTTCTTGCCTTTTTTTTCTTTCTTTGGTTTGTTTCAAGTCGTTTTTGCTCGATTGTAGAAACCAAACGAAGCCGCGAAGCTTCAGATCCAAAAGTAAGAAAAGTTTGGCTGCAGCCCGCTGAGTTTCCAGGCTGCCGTGTTGTGAGTTTGTTGTCTTCAGATCTGTGTGAGGATGAATCAACCTGTTAACAAACCGCATGAAGCTAAATAAATCAGTTTTGCCTTGAAACGATCCGGTGATCAGATGCAGCCTCCACAGCGACACACTTCATTGAAATTCTGCATTCAAAACACATTTAATGAGGTGATTTTTTTAAAAAATAATAACGTCTCTTTTATTGAATTTATTCATGAAGCCTTGACTTCTGTCAACCTCATGTTGTTTTTTGCAGTGTTTGTAAAATGATTTCACGCTGCAGAATCCTTCAAGTTTTATAGATATTTTTTGCAGCATATTTCCACATTCTTTTAAAGACCTGGGGTGCACTTACTGTACCTCTGGCTGTCATTTTAAACGCAGTGCTGTGGTCCTCTGTGCCGGAGCCAAGCTGAGGATAATTATGGTTTTTACAGCGGTTTCAGTCCTAAACCTAAACTGCAATTTCAGTGAAATTCTTCACTCTGTGTCCTCATTCTTGCACATGCTTTGCTTTCGTATGTGTGTTGTAATTGTTCTTTTTTCCCACCTGCATGTCTGCATATTTTGTGTCATGCAACATGTTTGAAGTTGTCCTCGCGGCCGGATGCCAGCCCTGTGGCATCCCATCCTGACTGTCTGACAGCTCCCAATGTGACGTCTGGTTGGATGATCTGCCCTGCTGCACAAAAACACTCACTGATGCAAGAGTGACACAAGAAGTGTGGTGCCAGAAACACCTCAGCTCCCTTTTTTTTGCATGTTGATGTTTAAACCTGGTGCTGCTCGGTGACATGAAACCAAAGCTTCAGGCTGCAGAGGGGGAGGAAGAAAAAAAAAAAAGCACAAATGTTTTATTGTCTGCAAGAATCCTGGTGGGTTTCAAGTGAATTTGAGGCCACGGGGAGACTCACGGGTCGTCTTGAGGGAGGTGGAGGTGCTTCCTGCGTGCAGGCTTTCTCATTTTCACCTCCTCTCCCCTCAACAAGAACCGCTTCATTGTGGCCAAGTTGTGTGTCTGTGTTCTTCACGCTTCATTGGGGAATCACAGCCGGAAAACAGTCGTGCGTTTCGTCCTTTCTCTTTGTGGGGGGGGGGGGGGGGGGGGGGGGGGGGGGGGGGGGGGGGGGGGGGGGGGGGGGGGGGGGGGGGGGGG
>JAPZDV010000022.1:24343382-24492597 GCA_029814665.1 Acanthurus lineatus
TCTCTCTCTCTCTCTCTCTCTTCCCATTAAAAACTGTCCCCCCCCTCCTCCTCTGTCACCTCCTGGAGTTTTCTGGGTCAGGGGGGAAACATTCCCCAGCATTTCTCTCATCACCACAGAGGCTCTGCAGGCTACTGTACACAGCCTCTTATCGCTCTTCATGTAATTCAGCGACTCTGTGCAGAAATGTTTGCTGAGGCTGGATTTTTACTCGAGTCTGACTCTTCTGATGGACCCGCTGCATATTTTCTGTTTAGTTTAAGGAGGAAACGGCCAAAAACAGCAAACTGTTTCCACTGAAAGAAAATCATTTAAGTCAGGTCTATCTGCTGATTTCATTGTCGATTAATCTGATAATCATTTTCACAACTAGTCAGTAGATTGTTTGGTCTATGTAATATTTAAAATTTGAAAAATAGTGACAGTTACATCTTCAAGTGACATCTTCACGTTTCTTCAAGTCTTTGTTCCAACCAACAATTAGAACCCAAAGACTTTTAAATCCTTTTAATTTGGACATAGATAAGCAGCAAACTTTACATTTAAGAAGCTGAAATCAGCAAAAACTTGACATTTTTGTTCAAAAAACGACTGAAACGATTCATCAGTTATCAAAATAGCTGTGAGCTAATTTGGTTATGATCAACTAATTGATTAACTGACTAATGGTTGCAGTGATTAAAACAAAAGATACAGACTCTATAGATTTGTTTAAAGCGGCCCTGACTCTTCTCTCTGCCTCAGACAAAAAGCCTGTAAAGTCATTTACAGCGTGAACACAGTCTGGCTGTCAGACTTTTAAAATGTGTGAGAAACGAGCTTCTCTTTTTTAAGTCCCTGCTCGGATCCTTTTTTATTTGTTTTCACAGGTAGGCGTTACCTGACTGACAAAATACGTTCCTGACAACTTTAACAGAAGCTTGTGATGAAGTTTTTGCATGTAAATCTTGTGAAAATTCCTCCTTAAAGACAAAGCTCTCATTTTTCCTCACTTAAAACCCTATTTTGACTCAAGAAAAGGCCTGTTTTCGTTTCTGTTATTACTTTCGAATTAGATTGTAAACACTTTAACAATTTTTCCCATTTCCACTGTTGCTTATTTTGCTCTCATCTGGTTCATTTAGTGTGAGGCTGATTTGCATTTTAATACACACAAATACTGTTCGCTTGAATAAGGATGAAGATAGATTAAAGATTGAAGAGGATTTTTTTTTTTTTTCACCGAACCAGTTTTTTGGTTTCTGTTTTCGTTCATCGAACAGCCTGTGCTGCTCTCTGGGTTTCTGTCTTGTAGTTTACTGTAGCTGCGAACGTCTCGGGCGCCCTCAGCTCTGTCTCTGCCTGTCAGCAGGAGTAAATGTGCACAGACACGCAGATCGCCTCAGGCTATCTGTTACACTCACGCCGTCTCCCTGTGAACCTGGATCTCTGCTGTGTTACGGCATTATGTATCAGTCAGTTAAGTTTATTTCCATTTTAACGCCGCTCTGTTTGCTGGATCAAACATCATTTACCCACGCGAAAGCACGATTTTTAATCTGTTGTTGTTATCCAAACACCGGCTCCATGTGATGTCCTCATGTGTACCCAGCTCTGCAGTTGGCTCTCTGAGTGTAAACTCGAGTGTAAAAAGCCTCCAAAACATTCAGGTTTTCCTCCCCCAGCGGGGACGTGCAAAGGCTGCAGAGGTGCGTTTGTTTTCCCCTCGGTATATTTTCACGTGTGTGTGCCATTTCTTTTGTCTCGCGTCTTCCAGGGAGTAAAAGCTCGGAGCACAATGGTCCCTGTCTGGGGCCTGACAATAGCCATTTTGAATGGAAGTGAGAGAGGAGGGAGTGATGAGGAGGGACAGAGGGAAGCTACAGGAAGCTCAAACTGTCTGTTTTTTTTAGATGTTTAAACACTTTAAAAAGCCTCCTGTTTTCTGTTTATTTACCTCCAGAGAGGGCTTAGGGGCTTTTCTGGCTGCTTTTGTTGCCCCAGCAGGTGTAAAAGTGGCAACTGAGTTTAATAATAATGAAGAAAAAAAAGATGCTTAAAGTAGATTATTTATCCTCTGAGGACGAGTGTGGCATCGCTTTGCCCATGAAGGGAGGGGAGGCAGCGCCACAGCGGCCCGCTGAAACAGGAGGGAGGGGGATGATATCACTCTTTATCCCCTCTCCTATTGGGTACTGGGGGAGAAAGTGGGTGAGAGGTTGAGGGGTGTTTGGGGGGGGGGGGTTGGATGTGGGAAAGTAGAGATTTTATGTAGTGAGGTTAATTCCTTGCCTGTTGGTCGTTAAATCAGTGAAATTTTTTTCAGTTTCGTGCGACGGGGAACGCTGTCGGAAGTTTGGATCCAGGTTATGGATTGGTCTTAAGTTTACCCCCCCCCCTCCTCATTTTTCCTCCTCCTTCATTCAGTTTTGACATGAGCAGCCTCTGGCAGTGACTCATGGGGGGGTGGGGTGGGGGCTGGACTCCTCTCCCCGCCTCCCTTGCTCACCCTGTCTCACCACCAGCCCCCCGTGCTACTGTACACACCCCCGAGTCTCCTGCTTTCTCCTTGTTGAATGAAAGGGTGGTACAACATGACTGAGAGTAACCCCGGTGCCTTTTTGTGTTAAGCCAATCATGATTACTTCCTGGTGTCCCCCCCCTCCCTCCTTCCTCCCCTTCTCCTCCCCCCTCCCCCTGTCTCCAGCTCAGGCCTTTTCTTCTCTTCTTCTTCTCTCTCAGAGCGCTGCCAAGTCTGTGGTTCAGCCTTTTTAACCGGACTCCTCAGAATGGTATTTAACAGTTTCAGAGGTACAATGATGTTTTTCGTTTCGTTTTCTTTTTGTTTTTGTTGAGTTTTTTTTGATGTTTAAGCTTGTAGCTCACAGTATGAACAGAAGTTACAGTGGTGGGTGACAGGGGAGAAGTTGAAAGGTGAACTTCAATGATTTTACTCTTTTTAGTTCTGTTTACAGGTCCTGAGGAGATTTAATGCAGTTATGAAAAAAAAGGTTGTGTAAAGGCTTTTGTGGCTCCAGAGGGAGCTTTGCAAAACCTGATTAAGTACCTCAGTGATTTCACTTCCTGTTAATACTTTGAAAATGAAAAAACTCTGGGTTTGTGGTTGTTCTAATGGATGAATTAAGCAGATCTGGACGCAGAGTCACATGTTTGGACCTTTTTGTTACGATGAAAGTTGCTCAGTGTTGCACAAAGACAGAAAAGTTTGACTTCCAAGTTATGTAGTTACTCAGGTCTCCCACATAAAATGGCATTTTGGGGCTCATAGAGCATGAACACTAGAGACTGAGCAGCTAACTTCCTGTTGAGCCCTCTGCTAATTTAGTTTGGGATAATGTCAGACTTTCTAAATGTAATTGGTGCAAATGGGAAACAAAGATAACAAGTGATTTTTTTTTTGCAGAGGTTGTGATGCTCAAAAACCATTTGAGCTGATTTACAGCCATCTTTTTCACATTATTAATCTATGAGAATAAGACACTTTGGGTGAGTCATCGTGTAATTGCGTGATTTGGCCACTGTGTCAATCTGGCTTCAAAGCCTGGCACACTTCCTAAAGTTTTGGTTATGGGGCAATCCATTGTACTGTGAACTCCAAGCAAAACAACTTCTGACACTTAAAAGAGCCAAAGTTTGGTTAATTACGGTGGGAAACTTGTGCAGGATTCATCCAGCTCAAACACACCTGACGTCACACAGAGAAAACGGTGGCAGAATGACCTTTTCTGCAGGTTCAACCACATGTAGTGTTTGTGTTGTGAAACATGCAGCAACAGTTCTGCTGATTTGAGTTTTATTTAAGTCTTTGTGAGTGTGTGAAACTCACATGTCTCTTCTCAAGTTGTGAAGCTCAGAGACTTTCCACACAAACATCAGTTTGCTGCAGGTGTGTGTGTTCACCTGTGCAGATGCATTTACGTTGCAATCAGGAGGACTGACCCGGATCTATGGACTCTTTACTCACACTGGGTTGGAGAATGAGAAGGAATGAGTTTACCAGGTTTTGACAGGCATGAAGAACGTATGGAACGAAAACGAGGAGAGCGTGGATGAGTGATGTGTCTGTTAGTGTTGAAGGGCAGCAAAAAAAGTCGAACAAGTGGAGGCTGATAGAGACAGTGAGACGTCCTGATGTTAGCAGACTCCCCCTGACTGTGAGCTCCTGCAGGAGGAGGCCAGCTGAAGGAGGAGAGGGAGGCAAACCACTGACAAACCAAAGACAGTGTATCTGTTGTCTCTCCTCTTTTAAGAGCTGCATTACAGTAAAGAAAAGATGTAATTTTTTGAAATTATCAGACTGTTCAGATGCTCTTGCTCTTTTTTTTCTTAGTCAGTATTTTGACATTACTGATAATCATAAGAGGTCTCGGTGTGTTAATAGTTTTTGGAGGCACAACCGGTCATTCCAGCAACACCGTCACATTTCTGATGTTGATCTATTTGGTTTTTTTCAGCCTGCCCTGCTTTTTACAGTTTGTAATATAACATGTCATTCTGAGTAATTTGCAGCTGTATATTTTCAAACGGTGCTGTGACTTTAAATGACAACTGAACATTCAGCTGACTCTGTAAAAAAAAAAAAAAAAAAGAGATATTTATACTGTGTGCCATGATTTGGCTTTAAAGAAAAATGACTTATAATCATTAAATTTAAGTGTCTGATACCTGCAGGCACCCCGTCCATCTCTAGCTATCAATAATAGGGTTTAAGGTAGATTCAAAGTGCACCACTGCAAAAAGAGAAAAAAAAAGAGATGACAGAAGCAAAGCAAAGATCACAGGAAACCTTTTGCTGCAAATTCTGTATAAAAAACTGGTTATTTTGTTCCATTTTTCTTAAACTAACAATCAACATTGGAAATCAATACTGATTTTATTATTCATTTTTCCACCTTCCATGTTTACTTTATTTTGAATATTTCAATTTTTTTTAAATTTTATATCAGATTCTTCTGTTTTTTAATTGAAGGATTCATCTTTTTTTATTTAATCAGTTTGTTAGACTTGTCCTTGAGCTTGGCACCTGGGAACTTTTCAAACTTTGTACTGTGTATGATTGTCTATGTGACAATAAAACATGGCTTGATTTTCAATTTTAGTTAATTCCTGCAAATTAAGCCATAAATAATAAGCAAATACAGGAAAAAACAGGTAAATACAAACACGGTGCACATTAAAAAAGATGAAAAAAACACTTCATTTTAAAGTCTTTGCACGTTTAAAAGTGATTTGAGAGGACAAACTGAATCAGCCTGTTTAAAATCTGCTGCCTCATGTTTACTGTGTGGCGCCCTCTGCAGGAGATGCTGCACGCTCAGATGTGCAGCACAATGAAGCTTTTGTGATCTAAATGCACCATATAACTTCCTTCTGTTCCACTGTGTGTTTTGTCGTCCTGTCCTCTCAGCGATGCATTTCCAGGAGTGGTTACGGTCACTTCGCTCCGGCTCCGGACTCAAAGGGTCTGAATCGGAGGACTTCTGGAGTCTCCTGCCGTCTCTGCCTCTGTCCTCCTTCTCCCTGTCCTCCTTGTCTCTGTCACCCTCCTCTCTGCTGGGTTTGGGAGCCCTGGCCTCCCTCACGGCGTACTGGCTGGTGACCCGTCCTCGACCCATGCGTCCTCCCTGCGATCTGCAAGCCCAGTCTGTTGCTGTGAACGTGAGTGAAACACAGCTGCCGAGTGTCTTTAAGCTCGTGTAAATGCCACGTGTCGTTAACGTAGGAGTGCATCGATGTGATTAATAGGTTTTGTTTGTTGCAGGGAGATCCCAGCTGCAGGCGATCGGCCCTTCTGAAAGATGACTCACTGCTGGAGTTTTACTACGATGACACCAGGACGGCTTATGACATGTTCCAGAGAGGCCTGAGGATCTCAGGTGAAGACAGACACAACAATGTTCACTGAACTTTGCCCTGAATTTTTTTATTTTTTCATTGAATCGAAGAAGAGGAGAAAAAAAAAGACAACTAACACCAGAATGGAAAACAGTTTTTCTGCTTTTCCTGCTGCCCTTTAATCTTATTGACAAGCTTTCAAACTCCACCGCTAACACCTAAAACAGCCAAGCTCCTCAAGGGAAAACAGTTTTTTTTAGCTCTGGACAAAACTGACATTTTGTGCTAATTAAAAGTTTGTCCAAAAGGGAAAAAAATGAATATCTCAACAACAACAAGCACCTTATTAACACATCAAGTAATGTTATTTTATAATTCTACTTTTGTCCGTCTTCATGTCCTTCAGGAAACGGTCCGTGTCTTGGCTTCAGAAAGCCGGGGCAGCCCTACCAGTGGATCTCCTACACTGAGGTCTGACTTGTTTGTGGTGTTTCATCCTCCTGTCTTTGCTGCTCTTTGCTGTTTGTTGACTGAACGTCTTTGACTCCTCAGGTGGCGCAGAGGGCTCAGGTGCTGGGATCCGGCCTGCTGGCTAAAGGCTGCCAGCCAAACCCGCAACAGTTTGTTGGGATATTTGCACAAAACAGTCCAGAGGTACTAACTCATAGTTTGTAGAGAGACATCTGTTTCCACTCCGTCTGGTTACCTGTGAGCTTTAAAACTGATGACATGACTTTAAAGATGTGGACCATTTTTGCATTTAATCAACACTGCTGATCCTTAAACCTCTAAAATATTTCTTTTCCTTTTTAATTTTTTTCATTTCATTTAATTTGGATTAAACTTAAAGTGGGGTTGTATGATGAACTGATCCACAGTCAGTGTGTGACCCTGAATAGATGGCGGCAGGAGCATCAGTATAGGAAGGTAAACGATGCTTTGCTGTGGATGTGGACAACAGCAAAACAGCTTTCAGGCCACCTGAAAAAAATGAATATCTGCTTAAGTGTAAACTACATGTAGAGTGTTTTCACTGCTTTACTGCTCCGTCAGTCTGCACCGCCTCTTTTTTGACAGGAAACTGTAGCTGTTACATCTGTTTAGCTCTTTTTAAAGCCACCAGACTCCTTTAACAAAAGCAGTGATTGTAGCTCACAGAACAGAGGAGTTGCTGGTCTGTCGCTGCCTCAGTAAGTTAGTTTGATGGTGTTATTGTGTGACTTCGGTCGATCCGGACAAAACCTTTTAAAAACAGCAAAGGCACACAAGAACACAAACAAAACGAACCCATTGTGGCAGCGAGGGAGTTTTTCCCTGTCTGATGGCAAAGCAGAGCAGTAAAAATATTATACATCTAGCAAACACTTGAGCTGATATTTATTTATTTACTTTCTCAGGTGGGCCTGTTCTTTTTTTTTTTCCACAGCAGCACATTGATTGGTTCCCTACATGTGAACTCCTGCTGCTTCTTCAAACCAGGGGTCGCTGACGAGCTCATGCTGTAGTTAATACACTAACAAGATAACCTGACTGGATAAGTGCCTCATACGAACCCACTTAAAACACCAAAACTACCACTTTTCCTCTGACAAACATCTCAAAAAAGCTTCACTCTCACCCTCAGAGTCCATTATCTATAAATATTGAAGATAAGAATATGATTTGTTTTGTCCGTTTGGCCCTAAAATGTGTTTACCTTTGTTCGTATTGAGAGCAGAGTGCTGGTGCTGAATGTGGGTCTCTGGGGCAGTTAATACCGGAGCACGTCTGCCCCAAAAATTCATTTTTTAACATTTCCGTCAGGCATTGCTATTTTTATCATTTCTGTGCCAGACGGAAAGCAAAAGATAATTTTCTGCTCCATCAGAGCTCTTTACCTCTTATCAGACAAATCTACACTCTGACTGGTGTTTTTTTACTTTGAACGCAGCTTTGTAAATTTGAAATACATGGTCACGTAGATTATAACTCCCCAATGTTTATCTGTCTATGTTTATATATGTAATCTTGTACTCTGAGACGGTAAACACTGGCAGTGTGTAACTCTGCTGCTTTGTCTCCCTCTGCTGGTGGCAGTGGATCATTTCAGAGCTGGCCTGCTACACCTACTCCATGGCCGTGGTGCCGCTGTATGAGACACTCGGGCTGGAGGCCATGGTCCACATACTGAACCTGGGTGAGGAAACCTGCATTTAGAAACAACAACAACAGTGTTAATGAGATTTTATTATTAATTAAAGGAGTAATTCACCAAAGAATATATTACTGGCATCAGTGGCTTGTCTGCCAGCTTCCTATATCAGGACACACTTAATTTAGTAAAAAAATGTTTGGAGATGGAGATTCATTCAAACTGTTTTAATATTTACAACTTAAAATAAGAAAAAAAATATAAAATAAATGTATAAATGCATATAAAGGAGACATAATTTGGTTTGCATTATGTTGAAAACTGCAGTGGAAGAATTGTTTAGAGCCTTTAAAGTTGCATAAAAGAATTTGTAAAAGTAGCATACACATGTAAAAAATACCTCATCACAAGTAAAAGTTTTACTTTTCAAATCCTACTCAAGTATTATTAGTTAAATGTACTTAAAAAGATCAAAATTTAAATGTACTGGTTCTTTTTCTGGTGACAAATGTTACTCTACATCTTATTTACATACATATACATATATATTTTTTTTTACGTGTCTTTAATCATTTTTTTAAGATAAGTGTTGGGTCATTTTACCTCCTTTGGTTTAGAGATGGATTCATTCTTTGGGACTCCAGACAGTGTTTTTTTAATAAAGGGTTAAAAATCAAAAGCCATTTTAAATAGTAGTTTGGTCTTAACAATAATAATAATAATGTTTTGTATTGTTTTTTTGTTTTCTTTTCTTTTTTTTTAATCTCAAAAATCTCCAAATATGAGCAACTCAAGCTGTCAGATTGCTGAATTGAAGCAGAAAATGGCAGCACAACTATGATACTTAAATGTTCTTATTAGCCCTTCTCTGCCGGTTAGTGCAGTCATGTGACGTTCAAGGGGTTTTGAGAGACACTTGATTATAAATTTGATTTTTATTTTAATCATCTCAGTGGAAAAAAAGTGCTTGAGCTAAAAGTACTCGTTTTTAGTTACTGTTCATGTTGGTTTTTCAGTCCTTCATTTGTAAGTGGTAGATGTTTGTATTATGTGCACATTGTTGTAATTTTTAAAAGTTTTCTTTGCATCTGTGCGTCGGGGGTCTTTAGCGGAGATCTCTCTGGTGATCTGTGACCGGGAGGAGAAGGCGGCATCTTTGCTGGAGAACAAGGAGAAAGGCGTGACTCTGAAGCTCTCCTGCCTGGTTCTCCTGAACGACTTCAGCGATGCCTTTGTGGCGAGGGCGAGGAACTGCGAGGTGGAGGTTTTGAAATTGGAGCAGCTCATGGTGAGCGGGGTGGAAGTACCAAACCCCTGTAATGCAGCCTCATTTGAGAGCATCCCCCTTTAATTAAGTCATCGACGGTGATGTGTAAATTGACATGCATAACTCCTGTTTGTCCACATCTTAGGACCTGGGAAGGCAGAACCTCAGGGATCCTGTGGTGAGTTCCTCGTCTCTCAGCTGCTACATCACCGCATCAAACCTGTACCAGTAAATAGCTAATCCCCCTCTAAATGCTTGGATGACAGTTTAGTAGTTGCCCCTGTCTCAGAAGATATCATTAACAATCTCTTGTAAACGTGGCTTAAATTAAGAGTGGAGGAAGCCTGTTGTCTTATCCTCATATTGTATTGCTGCCTGCTGTAGCCGCCCCAGCCTCAGGATCTGGCCGTGGTTTGCTTCACCAGTGGAACCACAGGTACCGTCTGATTTCATTTGACTCTGCGTAATTATCCTTCACTCACATCATTAAAGAAGTGTCCTTCAGTGCCCACTAACAACCTCTCTTTATGGCACCGCTGTAGTTTCCTCTGCCGCGCAGGGCACTGCAATAATGTCTTGTTTATTTATCCAGGGAAGCCCAAGGGAGCCATGATCACCCACGGAAACATCGCCTCCAACACTTCCTCTGTCATTAAGATCCTGGAGGTCTGTCTACACTTCCACCTCCTTGTCTAATTGAGAACAGCCTCAGAGCTAGCATCGCTTGCAATCTGCTTGTCTCTCTCGAAAGTGTCCCTCTCCCTGCTGTGTGTAATGGTATGATTAATTGGCTGTTTGATTGCCCCTGTCGCTGCGAGGTACTTTAACTAATTGCCCCCGTATAAAGATTCTGCTATCTAACTGCTGCTGAAAAAGCCATACAGCGTGTTTGATTGCCTGCGAGGCTTCGCCGCGTGCTGCTGCTGCCTGCACTTTATCTCTCCCCTGTGCTTTTGCTCATTTTGTTTCTCGTTTTTTTTTTCCCTCTCAGGGTTCGTTTGTGATCCAGCAGGAGGATGTGTCGATCTCTTACCTGCCGCTTGCCCACATGTTTGAGAGGATGATTCAGGTAGTCGATCCTCTTCTCTGACTTCATTGTGTGTGTATGTGTTCATGTGTACAAACCCTGAAAAATGAATGTGTGTTTGTGTCGCAGGTCTCTATGTTCTGCCATGGGGCCAGAGTGGGCTTCTACCAAGGCGACATTTCTCTTCTAATGGATGACATTAAAACTCTTAAACCCACTTTTTTTCCCGTTGTGCCTCGTTTGCTCAATCGCATCTATGACAAGGTCAGTAAATACATCCAGGTCTTGTCATTTGCTGCTGCATCCAGCACTTATTGTTCAAAGTTACCATAACTATTGGTCACATTTTGAAATCTCGTTTCTGTTTTTGTACTTTCTTGTACTTATTTCTGCAAAGATCCTGGGTTCTGTGACCTCTCCTTTGCGGCGGGCTTTGCTTCATTACGCCGTGAGGAGAAAGCAAGCAGAGCTCAGCAGCGGGGTTGTACGTAACAACAGTCTGTGGGACAAACTAGTGTTCAACAGGATTCAGGTCAGTCGCTCATGTCCACCTGGACTGTATTTTCCCATGTTGTTGCCGCAGGATTCAAAATAAACCTGAAGAACCACAGTGGTCTCTTCAGATTTCAACCCCCCCAAAAAACATTTATTTCACACTGGTTTTAAGACTTTAATGACATTTTCTGTAGAAGGCGCAATATCTGTTGAGTTTATACTAAAAGTAAAGGGCGGCATATCAGCAGAGTAATCAATAACTGCTGTTAACTATAGCATCCATCAGCTAGTATTAGACTTTCAACTCCAGAGGTACAAAGTGGTATTACAAGATCTGGCCAGCTGGTTAGCATGCTAATCTTGGTAAAATCTCTGCAACACACCAGATGTCTTTGACTCAAGAGTCGAAACTGTTATTTCTTCACAATCTTTTAAAAAATCTTAGTCACATTTTTTAAACTTCAACTCTTGCATATTCACCTTTAAATCCAGGACTCTACAGTTGTCACTGTTTATATTTTTGCAGTACTTAATAAAAGTGTACATGCGAGACCAGCAGCCCTGCAAATAGTCAATAAAATTGTATCCAAACTTTACAAGTGAAGCACTTTTCCAGCAACAAATGCCAAAATCACCCAGAGCATATTGGTCCTGTGGGAGTGTATTGGAGAAGCAGGCACACAGACGAGCACTGAAGAGATTTTGGCTCAGTGTGGTCAATGCAGATGGGAAAATATTGTCTAGGTTGAAAATGCTGTTAAAGTGGAGTTTCTTTTTTTTTTTTTATTACACACATTTTGAACTATTTTTCAGTAATTCTTACTTGTGTTTCAGGCCAGTTTAGGAGGTAATCTGCGCTTCATCCTTACTGCTTCAGCACCCATCTCCCCCGCTGTGCTGTCCTTCCTCAGAGCCACGCTCGGCTGTCTGATCTTTGAGGGTTACGGCCAGACAGAGTGCACTGCTGGCTGCACTTTCTCTATGCCGGGAGACTGGAGTGCTGGTAAAAACACCTCCTGATTCTTAGGAATTGTCTCTGAATTTGTTCTGGTTGGTTAATCGTGTCTTCAGCAGGTGTGTGGTTGTTCATTTTTCAGGTCATGTTGGTGCTCCTTTACCTTGTGCCATGGTGAAACTGGTAGACATCCCTGACATGAACTACTACGCTAAGAATGGAAATGGAGAGGTGAGCTGATCTTAAAATGCAATCCTACTGCACACATTACCAGATGGTGCTGTTTCTGCTGAGACCTTTTACGGCTTTGTTCTGTTAGATCTGCATTCGCGGCCCCAGTGTGTTCAGAGGCTACTTGAGAGACCCAGAAAGGACATCTGAGGCCTTGGACGGCGACGGCTGGCTGCACAGTGGGGACGTGGGCCAGTGGCTTCCCGTAAGATTAGACACAATAATCAGACTTTTGGCAACAGCTTATCTTCTAGTCTCCAGCAAGTGAGCAAATGTGTATGTTTACCTCTGCCAGAATGGGACACTACGCATCATTGACAGGAAGAAACACATCTTCAAGTTAGCCCAGGGAGAATACATCGCTCCAGAGAAGATAGAAAACGTCTACATGCGTTGTATCCCGGTGCTACAGGTGTTTGTGCATGGAGATAGTTTACAGGTGAGATGCTTTATACAGTGTAATCCATGTTGACATTATCTAGATTTAAAATATCCACCATTGTATGAGCTCGAGTGTTGATTTTCTCTTTGTTTTTCCTGCTTCCAGTCTTATCTCATAGGCATTGTTGTGCCTGACCCTGAGGTGTTTGTTGACTGGGCTAAAGAGAGAGGATTTGTGGGATCCTATGAAGAGCTGTGTCAGAATCCTGTATGTCATAAAAACCTTTATTTATAACCTAATCTTCTTAACTTTAACTGTTTGCACCCCGGATACACTGACCGACTTATTGGATTTTCAACAGGATTTAAAGAAGGCAGTTTTAGAGGATATGAAAGTGGTGGGGAAGGAAGCGGGGCTCAAGTCCTTTGAACAGGTGAGGAATCTCCGCTGACATTTGTGTTGGTTAACAACTGTTAGCTACAAATCTCCTAATTTGCTGTGACTCTGAGTTTGACTTTCCTCTTTATTCAGGTGAAGGATCTTCACTTGCATCCGGAGATGTTCAGTGTCGCCAACGGCCTTCTCACCCCCACGCTGAAAAGCAGACGTGCCGACATCCGCCGATTCTTTCAGGAACAAATATCGAGCATGTACAGCAAGGCGGCCATGTAAAGGACTCCACTCTGTAAAGAACCTGAGGGTTACAGGCGTCCAGTAAGGGAAAGCAAATGGGCCAGAAATAAAAAACGTCCAGCAGTGCCTTATCTAAACCATACAAACTGGATATATTTTTTAAAATTGGTATTTTGCCTCAAAGAAGTTTTAATTCACATCCACCGCTTTTTTTTTTTTTTGTCACTGATTCAGAGTTGTGATTCACTTGGGAGATTTTACTGATAAATAAATTATTGTTTAGTTGTAGAGATCAGACATCACTGAAGTTGTTAGGAAGCAACCGGCAGACATGTAAAGTTGTAAAGATAGATGTTTAATTTACACTACACTCTTTTTTTTGTCTTGAAAGGGGTTTTAAAGGGACACCGTTGTGTGTACTAAAGGCTTTTATTGCTGATAGAACTTGGATTAACTGTAGGTTTGTATTTTATGGTTGTTGGACCCTCACATCGCCATGATTCGAGCTTTTAATGAACATTCCGATCTTATCCTCATGGTCACGCAGTTTTCCAGTTGTTTCAGTGAAAGAATGAACAACTCCGGTTTTGAAAAAAGTTGGGATGCATTAACTGTGATCACAAAGTTTTATACAGTCTTACTCTTTTGTGATCGTGTGTGTCACAAAGTGATCAATGTTTGCCTTTGAAATGTTTAAGTGTTTTTGAAGCATTCCACAACTTTTCCAATCTTTTGTTGCCCCGTCTCACCACCTAACCCTAAGTGTGTTGCTGCCACCCAGTTTAGATTACAATTAATTTAAAAACAATCAATTAGTGAAACATAAAATATATATTGTTTTTGCACTTCTCACTTTAGTTCACATTCTGTTTAATTTTTTTTTTACACAGCATCCCACTTCTTTTGAAATCAGGGTTTAAAACTTCACCTGAAGCTAATCCATTAAAACTAGTGAGGGTTTGAACCAGCTTTGTAAAAATAAATGGCTGTACTGTACATAATGCTTATATTGAGATTGACAGGACGCTACTGACTAATTCCAGTAAAGTAACAAATAAAGTAAAGATGAGTAACTGATAATTGCTTTTGTGTGATTTGATTTTGCAACATTTTTATTCCTATCAGAACAAAACCAGCACTCACCCTGAGAAATATGCAGTAAATGTCTAAACTTCAACAATACAACAAGTATTCGATTAACAATGCACACTGGAGACATGGTTGTTATTCCCACATTTAATTTATTTCATGATTGATTTGTAGTTTAGATGCTAGCTGACGACAGTGTCATGACAAATTGTGGTATTAATACATTAAAAAGCTAAATAAAACCAACTCCGATGTTATGTTATTTACTGTTGAATCCTGTACTCAGTATTCACTTAGTTATATTTTAAAAAAAGAGAGAACACTACAAAAACTTAATTCTTGATTAATTATTTAGAAAAACACCTTCATTACTACAGTTAAGCACATGTAACTAAAACAGTCTGTGTTGCAGAAAACAAAAACAGGCAACTGACTAACTCTTTTTCTTCATGAATTACAAATCAAAACATTTCTGTCGATGAATAAATAGTCAACTTCTTGGTAGGACATCTTTAAAAAATCCATAAACATGATTTGAGAGCATTTATGTTTGTACACTAACACAAAGCCCCATTAACTTACATGTTCATCATACTGAGGCAGTACCTGATAGAGGTGGAAACAAAGGAGTGCAATGACAGTATGATTTGGTCCAAAAATTAACTAAAGCCAAAACAAGTTAGCTTCCAAGCCTGGTATGAAAGGTACAGAGAGGACTTTCTGCAGAGTGCCAACAAGGAGTGAGCTTCTTCGCTAACAGACCACAACAATAGAACAAATAATGGATGGTGTATTTAAAAAGAAATTGTGTCATGATCAGTATTACCCACTAGAGGGAGCACCAGCCTTTGTTTTGGACAGCTGTTGGACGTCAATAGTGACTTGTTCTCTCCGCAGCCCGAGCAGTCGACCTCTAAACGCTGTAAAGGCACAACCTCACTTCACACAAGACAGTTATCATGTTACATCCACAGTTAGGACAATGTAGGCACGTTTATGCACAGGTGGTGTCACAAATATCATCCTGTAAACCCCAATCAGAAGCCCTCACACAAAATGGCACAGACCTAAATTTACAGATTACCAGCAAAGGCCAAAATACAGAAATACATTTTCCTGCAGAAAAACCTGCAGTACGTTAAATAACATTCAGTCTGTAGTGTTTGTAATTTCGAAGTTGGGTCATAAAAACTATGTTTCACAGATTGTTGGTAACAAAGCAGATGTGACTAATAAAAACATTTCCTTTCTAATTTCCTACTTTGGAAACAAATGCTTCTAGACATCTCTGAAACCAAGAAGTGTAACCCTGTTAATTAGTTCTGATGAGAACGGTTTGATTCCTTTACTAAAAAAAACAACATATTGGCTTATAATGTTGCACTTGGCTGATGGCTTAGTTAATGTGGCATTTCAGCTGCTTTGAGTTGCAGAGAGTCTGAGAATGAAACATGGGAGTGTAGTGCAAGAGGAATTGGGGTTGATGAGGCTGCAAGGAAACAAGCTGATAATCAGGTTAAGGCCAATGCTGTCCATTTGAACTGTCAAAGGAGCCTGAAAAGAGTGCAATCCATTCAGAAAGGCATGAAAGGAGCCCTTCCCGGTTTTCGGCTTTCCTCCCTCAGTCATCGGCGACAATGGACAGAGCACGCAACTCACTGAGCTTGGCCTCAGTCTCCCTTTCCCTCTGCTCATCAGTCAACCCTGCCTGGTCGATCTGGTCTGTCAACTCGCTGAAGATCTTGTACATTTCGGTGAAATAGACCACCTGGGGGGCAGGAGGGAAAAAAGAAAAAGACTTAGTCTGTGATGGTTGGAAAAAAATAGTCCTGGGCAGGCTCAATCCACTGACGTTTCTTTAGAGGTCTCTCAGGAAAAACTCCAAACTAATATCCAAACTCTGCTCCACTCTGCACAATCTAACCTTGTTTTTACTTACACTAGTCTGAAGCTGCTAGTCTCATACCTCTTCAACCCCGCTAATGAGAAGTGATTCGAGAGGAGAAGAGGGAGCCTGCAGATATCAAACAACTCCGACAAAGCCCCAAAAACCCAGCACTTCAGTGGGTAGTGACCCTGCTTTTCTCTCCCAATCTGAACAAGAGATAGAGAGTGTTCACTGAAAGCTTTCTTGACACTTCCCACCCCTGCTTCTTCCCCTTAGTTCATGAGTCAGGCTCCCTAGAGAGTTGCTTTGATGATTAATAGACTTTAATCACATTACAAGACTCCAGAAGAGTAGGCAGAGAATGAAAGTACTGGGAAATACAACCCCTTGAAACCCACACACACACATCTCAATATTTATTCGTGCAACGATGCATACGATACCTTGCTCTTAAGGGGGCATTGTTGGCTTCTGTGAAATTGCATGTGTGCCCTATTGTAGGCCGAAAAAGCAGGACCAACCAAGATACCAGTGGGAGAAATGCTCACTGATTTGCTATGGGTCACAACAGAATAAGGTCAAGTTTGAAATGAACTGAGAACATTGCATCTATCTAGAAATAGTATTTGGCTTACTGTGTCATGAGCAGATTTGACATTGTCAGCCAAAAGGGAAAAAGTCAAGTTTCGAAACCACACTGTACAAGCCTTTTTAAGTGTTCAGTCTGAGAGACCTTTGGATGTTTATACCAATATTTGCCACCTAAACCACATGAGTGGGCCATAAGTATCAGGTTTCTGTTGTTTGTGGGGGTAAAGCGGATATTTTTTTTTTCCAAAAGTGGCTTGTTGAAAAGGGCCATCGGAAATGTCCATATGACCAGTAATGATAATGTACACCAGATCAGTGTCTGGGTGCCCTCTGTAGCAAAGACACTCTACTATTACAATTAGTCGAGTCACCACCAGGAGTAAATGCAGCCTCACACAACTGTGACCACCTACGATACAAAAAGGAGCCTTTGGGTAAAGCAGAGCTTTAATTTACATGACTTCTGTCTGGGCATAACATACCATAGTCCCAGCTGCTTAATATTTATACAGAGAGGTTACACTTTGACCCCTAAGCCTACAAAAATAATGAATAATTTAAGTTGCATCCTTAACAATGCGTGACCACTGTTACAGGAAACAAAGAAAATCCACTGACAGAAGGACAAAGAAAGTAGTATTTTAACTGTTACAATGAACACGTGCAGCACAGAATGCAAACTAAGAAACAGAAATCAAGACAATGTCTCAATTCATAAACATCTGTACAGGTGGACAGGTCAGGCCAAGCGTCCCACTGATGGTCACTGGACAAGACTTTTGGTAGTGAAGCTGAAGGCTTACAACAAAGGCAGCCTTTGTGCCTTTTCCTGCTGCCGCTGGGAGCTGAGCAGCAACAGCGGCGGGGAGAGAGAGGGGAGTGGAGGATGAAACCAAGCACATGCAGCAAGGCTGGGGATGAGGTCCACTGGTCCTCTGGCCACCCACGTGTGGCTGTGCAGTGTGTAAACATGTGTAAACGCTCATTCATGTACATGAGCTTCATGAACAAAGATAATGTGAATAGAATAAAATAACATCACTGTGACTAATAAAGAGCTCTTCAATCATGCAAAGTGAGGTAAAAAGGTAAAAATGAAATTTAAATTGAAA
Source organism: Acanthurus lineatus (assembly GCA_029814665.1). Taxonomy (NCBI): domain Eukaryota; kingdom Metazoa; phylum Chordata; class Actinopteri; order Acanthuriformes; family Acanthuridae; genus Acanthurus; species Acanthurus lineatus. The sequence continues at coordinate 24,361,019 of JAPZDV010000022.1, forward strand.
AGAGAGAGAATACGTGAGCTCTGATTCATGGGATTATTTAATGTGGCTACAGTTGATTGCTAAGTTTGCTAATTTTAACTTCAAAGTACATCATATAACTCCATAATTGTCATTAAGTCAAGGATAATCTAGTTTTACTAATTAGGAGTGTACCAGTTACTGTCCCAAAGAGGAAATGACACGGCCAGGCAGGTCTGTGGTGGGGGAGGGGGACACTATGGCGCTAACTTGAGACGTCCAGCTGCTTTAAGAGAAGCTTCAGGTTAAAGGATGACTTGCAGGGCTGCAGTGGAGCCAGACAGATGAGGCCTTCCTGGGCTAAACACAGTAGTGTGGGCCGTCACTGGGGGTTAATCACATTAGGACTGTGGAGGGAGACAGACTGCCAGGATTATACACTCCCTTCCATCAGATACTTTATCCACTGTTTAACCAATGCTCAGAGGACGTAATAGCACGCTGTTGGGTGGGTGTGTGTGTGCATGCGTGCGTAAGCGCCTCATTGTTTGTGCATCTCCAGGGGGTATCACTAACCTGCGCCCTGATGAGAGCCTCAAAGCTGGGCTGGAAGTAGTCGATGCGGCTGTGGTAGAACTTGGGCATCTCGTCCAGCAGCTGCTTGTTCTTGGCCTCGAAGTCTTCTCTGACCGGTCGCAGCTCCTCTCTGGCCTGAGGTGTGGAAGAGAGTAAGAAAACAAAAGGGGATTACCAGTGATCCCAATCGGCTCTAACTTTACATAACAATCCCTCATTTCACTCTGGGAGTTCCTATTATGATTTACATGTGATTCTCGAACATAAACTGGTGCAAACAATTGCACATTATGAGACAAACAAATACCTGCGTAGATAAACAAGTTAGTTTTAAGTATTTTAGCACCGGAGCCATCTTTGGTGTCCTTTCTTATTGTTCAGAAAGCTATTTGCCTAATTCCCACGGAGAAGCAGTGCAAAAAAAAAAGGAAAAAAAAAGAAGGCTGTAATCACGACCACAGTGAGGAGGAGTGGGTAATGTGGGCAGACTTGGCTGTGAGTGGACTCCAGCACCACTGATCTGTGTGTGAATGTATTAGTGGGTAGTCTACTGTAGGCATGGAGTTATGGAATGCACAATGAACATGTGTGAGAGGGTGAGAATTTTTATTAAGGGAAGGGGGAAGTTGCTATATTCAAACCACAACATATTGTTTATCCGTTGCATTATGGTATGATCATTAGTTAGTTTTCCTCAGACTCAGTCGTTGAGATGGCATAGAGTGTTTTGTCAAGATCATTTCTTTAAGTGCACAGGGATTCAAAGGGCAGGGATGTAGGGGCCTCTTCAAGGCTTTGTTCCCCTGACAGTGCTTTTCTCAATGTGTGTGGGTGGTTCGCCATGTGAGGATGTGTTAGAGGCAATAGCATAGGCAACACTGCAGCGTTATCTGTGAATGTGTGCGCTTCTGTAGTGGCCTCATAGTGTGTACGTGTGAGGCTACAATTCTCAATTACGTGCCTGTAGATGTGCAGCAGTGCCTTTTTGAAAAGGCACTACTTGAGAGCCTGGTAGCTTGCGTGGGTGAAGGAGCGCACATGTACAGTATGCATGTGCTCAACTATTTTTGTTCATATCCAGTCAGCATTTGTGTCTTTTTCCACTTATTGCGCTCTATTCACAATACGTGCAGCACGTAAGAGCAGGTGAACTCTGCTCCTCTGCAGATAGAGGGAGCATTGGAGTGGACCAACACGTGCGCCGATACAAGATTTAAACTCACTGTACCTGATGTAGCTTCACCATCGCAGGCCCGGTTTTTTCTTTCTCTTCATACTTTTCTACTTTGGACTGTAGTCGTTTGTAGTCCTGCAGCGCCTGTTCCCGGCGTTTCACTGCCATGTTGAGGCTGGGAAAGACGCCACTGTACCTGCAAAATTAAAGACACAAAAAAAAACTCAGACACGTCTATAAGCATCAGAGCACTGAGCAAGACATATATGCATTCATGCAAAAAAAAAAATACCCCGACACTCAGACCAGAGTGTTGAAAAAAAATTTGTCACCAAATTTTCTGGGAGAAACCAACTAACTGAAATTAGAAAGAAAGAGAGAAAGGCTTTCTTGCTCTATGAAATTTGTAGACATGCATTCGGTATTGCACCCTATCAGAATTAAAGTCATTATGAATTAATAAATCCCTCTCCTCAACATCTTATTGTAGAGGTACTCTCAAACCCCAGAGGACAGCTCTGCATTAAGCTTCCTCTAATCTATTATCTAATTACTGTAGTTCAAAATGGCATGAAACAATTCATTTTGTGACAATTATCATATTCCAAATGAAAATGTATTCTTGCAACGAGAATCCTATTCTTCAGCACTAAAAATAGGAAAACACTCATCTGTAACTTAGCAACAGGAGTCTGAGCTCCATCCTGGGACTTGTTGCACTGGTTTTGTGGCTGATTTTAATCGGGAGCAGGAATACTTTATACAGAAAATATAAAACCTCATAATATTTAGTAAAATAAAAAAAAAAATTAAAGTTAACATACCTGAAAGATTTAAACCAGAACAGTTAAAGTAAAATTGAAGGGATGTAGCATTTGCATAAAGTATGTTTTAAAGGCCAAGCTTTATTTATTTAAACTGAGGTAGTAAAAATAAATTTTCATTAGGTTTAAAAGACAAAGGATGTAGAACAAATGAGACGAGGAAATAAGACAGCAATCCCAGCAGTCGTTAAATGAAGAGTAAAGCAAACTAAACCAGGAGACCATTAAGAAACAAATTGTTGGCTTCTCAATCTTTGTAAACACCAGCCAGTGACAGTCTTTTTTAAAAAGCAGGCCGCAAGATTATTCACACAGGTGCTACTCGAGTCAGTAATAAAAACAACCATAATGAAAAGTGAGATATAGTTTTTTTGAATGACTCATTTAAAGCATTTCATCTACCGTGTAGGCACACTACTACGATACTTTATTATGTGCTCCTCCACCCATAGTGTTATTGGCCACAACATGTGTGGGCTTCACGATTTACGTTTCTCTCCATGCCAGCCCTTGCCCTGCTCTATGCCGACGAGGGAACCACTGAGAGAGCTTGTGGATTGATTGTGAAATCCTAGATTATGGCTGTGTCTGCCTGTGTACCTTACCAGAGGGCAGGAGGGGGGGAGTAGAAAGTGATGTGAACTGAAGCTCAGTCTGAGACAAGCAGGGATTGTTTACTACAGGAAGTTAAGCAAGGAGTGGTCTTGTAGCGTTTGAGTGACATCACGGAGCTTAGCTCAGCCCAGCCCCGCGGCCCACGCTTCACCGCTATTTATAAAATATCACTTTGGCCCAGTTTATGGCAGGGGTGGATGCCGATCCTCAAGTCTACTATCTGTTCCAGTGTACACATACTTGAAGTGCCAGGGGATTATGTAACTGCCCTCTAGGCATGACTGCTCTCCAACACGATCCTATTGGTTGATGACAACACAGCAGCAAACCAGCTTTCAGGCTGATGACATTCTCACCAGCGAGCTTCACCTGGCAGCAAGGGGCAATTTCTTCATGACACACCACAACGTCCTGCTGTTTGTGCTCTTAAGCGGGACAAAAAATGCCAGCGACTACCATGTTTCAGCACTGAGAGAGATCTAAGGGCTGCTGCTCTCCTGACACTGAAGGTGAAAATGGAGTTAGACTTGAAGTCAATTGCTTCTTAACCCAGTTTGGCCCTTTTTTATACTGGAAGTTTATGTCTCAGTGTTACACTGTCTGAATTCAGAGGTTATTGAGATGCTGCTTCAAAGGTGCCCACACAACAACACAAAGCAGTGGCCCTGACTAAAGGTGACTATATATACATACATATATATACACATAAAGAGAGAGAGAGAGAGAGAGGGAGAGAGAGATACTTCGTGATATAATTTGGTCTAAAACTGTCCAGGCACTGGACTCCCTCGATGTCTTGGCTTTGGCTGGACAACTACCGGTCAGCCAGCTAGGTCTGCATTTGCGGTCAGTCTTGCCTGAATGAGGTCTTATGCTTGTTGAGGGCTGCACGGGGGCCAAAAGCACACCACTGTCCATGTGACAGGTCAGGGTGTGGTGAACAGGCTGGATGAAAATAGCATCTGGACCAGAGAGTGTGTTTGTTAGCAGCTGCCAATCCACAGACAGGCCAGTCTGACCCATCAGCCAAGCCCAAGTCTGGTCTCGACACCCTCAGTCTAGCAAGCTGGCTGGTCCTCTTGACTATCACCATCACATAACTCACTACTGCCAAAAACACACAGCAAACCACTAAAAATATGGGAAAGGGAATTGTTTATGCAGAAAATTGCCACCTCCAGTGTGTCACGGCCTCAGATGAAGACTTAAGAGTGTCAGACAAGGTTACATCACGTGGCAAGCTTTGTTAAAATATGCTTCTGTGAATGTAAAATAGCAACCACCTGTTGTAAAAATGGTTTAAGAGCAGCAAGCCATGGGAAATGAGTGTATGACGTACATGCCAGCAGAACCTCCTTTGTCTAAGTAGGAGGAGGGTTTGTTCTGCTGCAACTTGCCTTGTGTTTTGATGATCAAAACTTAGACAATTCATGCAGCCTGGATACATTACACAACAGATAAAAAGACACAAATCCTCATAGCAAACACCATGGATAAAAGAAAACACCAAAAAACAAACAAACAAAAAAAACTAAGGTGCTACCATAGTTATTAAACAATGAAATGAGAATTAAAACAGAAAAAATGCATTGGCCCCATAGCTTAACTTGGCTCCGGGCCTCACTACCTGCCCCAGGGCCAGACTCTTCCTCTGACTGAGATGGGCGAATGTGGCTTGTCCAGTCAGTGCTAAACCCAGGGCAGAGGTCTCAAAACAGGCTTGACTTTTGTCTTACCCAAAAGAGCAACGGAGCAGAAAGGGCTAGGTTAGGAGGCCGAGATAACACAAATGCCTCAATGCCCACGCACTCCCCTCCTCTCACATAAACACAGTGATGTCACTCAGTGACCCCGCTGAGTGGATGAAATGCACGTCTGGGCTTCAGAAAGAAAAAGACACACGGGGGTGTCGGAGGGGGGACTGAGGTGGGGGCTGCCTCTTTTTCTTTTGTTAACTGTACATTTTACCACACCAAGTATTAAGGATGGATGCCAAAATTTGAAATTGCAATCACACACGGACACACACGTACTGAACGCACACAAACACACACTCTCACACATCCAATTCAAGGTCTTCCATTAACATTAACGTTCTCCTTTTCAACTCTTCTCTAATTCTCTTTATGATGACACAAGATCACCAATAGAGTATTTTGAGACTAAGTAAACAATAAAAAATATTCATTAGTGATGGACTAATGGAATCTTAATGGAAGCTTCAAAGTATAGTAGCTTTTGTATCTCAGTTTTCTAAAAAGGACACGCTGATAAACTAATAACTAATAGTGCTGTGTTTTTAAGGAGGGAAAAAGTTAATGAAGAGGTCAGTTTATCCACCCTTTAAAACAAGCTCATCAACTAACTTCCTTACTTCCTCTGCTCTATTTCAGAATCATGTAAAATACAGTCTTAAATACCATCTTTGTGAGACAGCGCCCCCTCTGAAAAACTGGGTTGGTGTTTGTGTATATGTGTGTATGTTTGTGTGAGAGTGAGCACTGTCCTGAGACAGTTCTCCTCCTCAACCAATCCACGGCTCTGGGCCCGGGAAGCTGGGCCTTTTGCCATATTCTGAGCCTGCCCACACGTCCGCCTGCCGCCCACCAGGAAGAGGAAATTAGAACCATTCCATCCTGTCATTGCTCCGCCACCAGAGCACACGAGGAAGAAAGGGCTTAAAACACACACACACACATATACACACACACACACACACACACACACACACACACTAACCTTTTCGCCAACCTTTTTATGTTTTATGGAGACATTTCTTAACATTGGTTATTTTGAAAAATGAACTAACAGTCATATGGGGTTAGACAGAAACTCGTAATAAAAACACATACACATGCTCTCTGATCCTGCATATGTTATATCTCCTGGGAGGAGCCAAGAGGAGGAAGCAAAACCTTAACAAGCGCTCCGGAAGACGTGTGGGATAGTCCAACCACTCCCTTCAGTACCTCAGCTTTGCATGTGCGTGTGTACAGTATGTGTGTGTGTGTGTGTGTGTGTGTGTGTGTGTGCGTGTGTGTGCGTGTGCAAATGTTTGAAAAAGTGAGGCCTTAGGAATGGAATAGCACTCACAGCCCGCTTAAATGGGGGCGAGTATTAGGAATGAAAACCAAATAAACTTTCTTCCAGACTCACTACCACCACAGCAGCACCTCTAACTCCCTTGTTCAGTTTTACAATCTGTATTATTACACTGCAGGCCTTCCTGTAGTCCTGCTCTACCAGTGAGGGTCAAATAATAAAAATGTTAGAGGGCACTGGACTTAAACTGCCCACAGTGTCATATAGATTTACCACACCAGGAACCTTAAGCCAAAAAAACTGAACCAAACTGAACCTTTATAGTACTTTTTGTGATTCCATAATACATTTAAACTCACTTTATGGCCCTGCGTAAAAAAACCACCACTTTCCTACTCCAAACAAATGTTAAACTTATCAGCAAGAACTATTTGACCCTGGTCTGGTACAGAGAGAGACATTTAAGGCCAACTGTTAAAAAATAGCACAAACAAAAAATAAGCAAGAGTACAAGAAAACATGGTGAGCACTTACTTTTTTAGAGGGTCGATAACTGTCTTCTGGATCTGATTGACCTGTTAAAAGAAAAAAAAACATTGGTTCACATAAGCACTAAGCACCAGCATAACAAGAGAGGTGACATTACAAATTGTTATTTATTGTCAAATAGCATTACATCAAAACTGAAGTCAGAACAAAATAGCTTCTACATCTTTCGTTCATCAGCTGCTATGTAGTGCCACTGCACAAACATCAACAATTGTGTATATTTCAGAGCATTCAAGAAAAAAAAAAGGGAGAGGGGGGCTTGCAAAGAAACTTTCATGACGTTGACTCTTTTATTGTACACAAGCCCTGAGGAGAAACCCCTGAATATTCATTGAGCTTGCGATACAAAAGGATGAAACTGTCAGGGGACGGACATGAAAGCAAAGCCCAACTGATTTCAAATCCTGTGGAGGGTGGGCTGCCTTACAAGATGAAAGTTCTTTGCAAACAAACATTTTAACAATAACAGTTTATATTTTCCTGCATTCTCCTTCTGGTTGCCAGAACCGACAGGGGAGGAGAGGAGGGGAAGGGGGGTGTTAAATGGAAGTAAATGAACATCTCATCTTGAGGCCTCCAGCCCCGGCACAAGTCTCATCGACAGAAGTTGGCGCACAATTAATAAAGTTTCTAACGTCATTTACATTGCAGATTAAAAATGACTAACTACTGGATCTTTCAGCATGACAGAATACTAAGTTAACTAGGCAATCGAGTCAAGTGAAGAGTAAATACTAAGAACAGTGAAGGAGAATATTAAAGCAGTGAGATGTGAAGTGACAGCTGCATGAGAATAGTGAGCATCTCCACTAATCATATGTTCACTCGCTATTGGAAGGACAGTCAATCACACAACAACAAGGAAGCGAGATCGCAGCTGTGCTTTGTAAAAATGCCCTGACCATCTATAAGAACACACTCACTGCTTCACACCGGCAGATTTCCAAGTACAAAATGGTTGATTGTGGTTTCAGGGAAAACAGAGAACCAATAACAAATAAGTACATGGGAATTCACATTTTCTTTGTTTTACATATTCACACCATCCCCCTCCCCGACTTGAGCAGCGCCGCTGCTTCTAAGGTGAGAGCATGCAGCGAGGAGGGAGAACAACAGCGGCAGATTTGCTTAAGCATGCTGGTGCCCTCTACCCTCTGCCCCTTCCCACAGAGAGGGGGGGCAGAGTTATTCCTTGGAGGCCCCGCAGAGCCTGAGGCCGACGCTCAAGCAGTAGTCTCCATCAGTGAGTCACGGGGCAGAGGCCATCCTGGCACACAGGCCTCCCAAAAATACACACAGATCGCAGAGGAAATCAATATCCCTCCAAACGGAGCATCCTCTACTGCGCTGCCGCCATCTACACTGGGGCTCAGCTTCGGCAGCAGTGTGCCGGCGGGGCTGTGCGCCCTCCTCAGCCCCAGAAATAAACACACAGACCTGGGCCACTGCTGCCTTCATTATCGCTGCACGTTTTATCTGCTGGCTCTCTCACTTGCGGGCCCTGCGGCAGAACATCTCGTCTCAACATGGAGAAGAGCAAAGGGTGGATGCTTTTGTGTCTGTTTTGCTGGAGCAATAGGGTTTGCTGTTGGTGCCGTCAGAATCAACAGTCAGCTTGAAGGGAGAAGCTTGAGTAGTGTTCGAGTGAGCTGTGCAGGATTTTTAAACACCTAGCAAACCTGAGGTGATATTCCACATAGCAGACTGACCAAAAAGTGTTCACAATCACTATTTTGCCTTTAGCTCACTTTTAGCCACTCTACAAAAAGGAGTCACACAGCCCTGCACAAACCTGGAACTGAACATTGTGTTAAAGGGAGGGATTTTTATTTAGTAAGACTGAAAGAAGTGCAGAGAAAATCAGGTGTGACCTAGCTGTCAAAATCCACTCTAGATGAAAGTGTGTTAAAAAAAAAAAATACCACCACGTCAATACAGTTGGTGACTGTTGTCCTCCACAAGTTAAAAACTGTGCTGCCACGCTGAATCACTGTCAAACACATCCCAGTCACAGGGCCAAACAAGAAAACTACACAGCATGGAGCCAGAAAATAGAATCACAACTATATACTATAAAAACATGCTTTACTTTTTGCTAGTAGAGACTGCTTCAAATGTGAAAACACACAATTAAAATGAGAGATGACTGTACTGATGAGGGCACTCAGGAGAGCTCTGCAGGTTGAATGGCAATTTTAGCCAGTGGGAAAAAGGTAAGCAGAGATACTTAGTTTATAAAAGACTCCATATTCAAACCTGAGTCTTTAAATGTTGCGGAGGAAAAAAAAGTGGTGGGCTTAGAGCACTGAACATCTCTATTGACAGTCAAGTGTGCGTGGCATCCTGGTTTTCAGCTCCAAAAGTAAAGACAGTTAAAAAAAAGAGGGGGGGAATTTGATATGGTATAAAATCAGAAGAATGTAAAAGTTACTCTATACTGAAAACAGTCAAACTGGCAGGAGTGCTCTCCTGGGCACTCGACCAAGCCAAGTCCTGGAACATACGCACCCCGGGTCACAAACCCACACGCTCTGTCCAACCCACATTCTACTTTGTCTAGTCACTCAAAATTGCTCCTGTAAAATTTGATGAGCTGTGAGAAAAGCCAGTCTAAAAGACTGGTATATTAAAGCTAAGAAAGAAAAGAAAAAAAAAGTGACTGCTATAGTATAGGTGCTTTAAATCAACCTTCCACATTAAGCATATTTTAAATTCGAAACAATATTTTTCTTTTCTTTGTGACATCAATCAACTTCTATCTGAGTAAAAAGATCCTTTTTGACATGACGTCATTACACCTGAAATCTCAAATCCAAATAACGTGATGAAACTTATTCACCAACCTATGCAACTTAAATTTACAGCATATTTCAAAATCTATGCATTTAGTTTCAATGTAAAAGGACTTTAAATAGTAGTTTGGGTTGTGCCGTGGACACTTGCATATTTTTTGGGAATGATTATGGTTTGGTTTTCTTTAGAAAGTTTCACTGACCCTCATATGTACAAATCCAGACAGTGTTATTTCACAGATACTAGACTATCATTTAACAATGAAATAAAAAAAAAAAGTAATTCACTTTGAAGGGCGGTATTCATTTTTTTCTAACTTGTTAGATCATTGTTTTGGAAAAGGTTATGAAATCATTCTGGTACACATATAAATGTAAAAAGGAAGGGGAATATTTTCAAGGCAACAAATGTGAAAAGCACAGAACACCTAACAGCAGGGCAGTGAGTCAAGAAAACACAGATGGAAAAAAGTCAATCGGTATATGCCTTAGTGTGATCTCCTGTGTTCTCATGTATTTTTTCCTCTTTAAAAGTCTACCCTTCACAGTGTAGTGCCTTGAGGATGCACACATGTGGTGCCACTGTGATTCACATTATAACTACCTTTGGCGATGATTCTAATCAAAAACCTAAAGTGCAACAGGCAAATAATCTGAAGAGGCCTGACAGCCAAAGAGGAGATCTTCACAGCTGTGAGAGAGAGAGCGAGGCAAGAGTTTGCTGTATTGCTTACAGTTCTGGAAAGAAATGTCTGTCTATCTGCGGTTGCCCCTTAGGACACAACATACAAAAGTAAGAAGCACAAAGATTACGACAAGCGCACTCAAAAATCAACAAGTACTCTAAATATTACAATACAAACAGAAAATGTGCAAGAAGAGAAAAAATATGGGTAACAGAAGAGATGGACCTTTTTCTTGCCACAGTGGTTCCACTGTGTAGCTCTATTTAAGGCAATGTTAGTTTGGGTCTGACTGCTGGACTGTCTGAAGGTGGGACTGGACAAGTTTATATATGAGTTCAGGAAAAAATATTCAAACTGATTGCAAATGCAGTTCTCCATGAGTGAGGAAACAACTAACTTTTTGCTGAAAGCTTTCAAGACCATATGGGTGGGGTGAACTATCGACAAATAATGAGATGTTGAATTGAAGCCAAATGTTTGTTTCAATAAGTAATGCAAGCAATACAATAGATTTGTTCACTACAGAAGCTGCGAGTTACTTCTATGAATTTAATTGTAGTGCATATTTTCCTTCTGAGACGAGGCCTTTCCATTGTACAAGATATTTCTGACACCAGTGAGTCACAAATGCATCAATTTTCACAGCTGATAACCAGTTGCTTGAGCTTATAGAGGATGATGCCACAGATGCTTTTCAAAAACAGCAGAAGGAAAGACATACGGATAGTTTTTAGTCCACAGGCTGCACAATATTGACAGATATGAAAACAAGCATTTTCAACAAAAACTCGTCTAGTTTTCTACTTTGTATGTCTGAGGAAAGACATTTCCCCTGATACCAATCTGATGGTATCAGCGCCAATGGCAAGTGCCAGGAAAACAAAGCACAGAAAGACAGAAAAAGAGTGAGATATTACACTAAAAATTTTAAAGTGCCAAAGAATGGGATCGAGTCTGACCTTCTCCTGGTTGAAGGAGTCCATCCTTTTCATAGCTGTATCTAAAGCAGTCATGGACTCGAGGAAGGCCTGGTCCTGCTCACACAGTGGATTACTAAGGAGGTCTGCAGAGATCTTCACCGCTGCTTTGGACATGGCTAAAATACACACACATAGAAAGAATTAGATGCTGTTAAAACAGAGTAAAAAAAAACAAAACCATGTAGATTACAGCTCATATAAATGGTGATTGAAGACGCCTCATCTACACATTAAAATCCAATTCAGTGCCAGAGGTTGTGGTTCTTCTTAAATCACAGGGGCAATTTTTGTGGATTACACTAAGTCCTCAACATTTCATCAGTGTTGAAATGTGAAAAGAGTCAGCCTTTGCAAAATAACCAAACAGCAGAAGTTAAATGGTACAATGTTTGAGGGGTTGGTTTTGCTGGCTGCTGTGTTGATTAATCACTAAAGCACCAAGATTCTTTGCAATGTTTCTAAACTGACAGCACCAATTATCATTAATCTGCAATCATGCCACTTTGTTTAGACACAGAGCAGAGATCAGATCATGGCTTCGCAGTAAAAATAAATGAGCTTTGCTAAGGAGACATGAACTGACAAAAGAGGGTGTGGTGAAAATGGGTCTCACAGAGATCTAAAACAGTTTTTTGACACTACCTTGGGATTATCTCAAGATCAATTTTCAACACATCTAGTATTGTGGTGTGCTATTTCAACATCTCTCCCCATTTGACAAGTAACAAATTGCTTGATTTGACAGCATCTGACATAATTCATACACAGGTTGATTAGAAGGTCATGAAATTCAAAAGGTGACCTGAGGGTAGCGAATTAGGTTTACCTGAGGGTAACATGCAAATAAGTGAAACTCCTTGTTTCAACCTGGGGCTTTAAACGTGGTGAGCAATTTCTCAGCATGAAAAGCACATTTATCCCTGCCACTTTCTTTGCCTGTTACTTAGTCTAATTTAAGTTGTGAACCGGAGCAGCCTTTAAAAGATATTATCGTCCCTCTCCGGCTAATTGGCTGTGAGTTCAATAGAGCTCTGCATATCACCACCCTTAACTTGATAAATGATGGTCGATATAGAAAGCAGTGTATTAAATGCAGAACTGACATGCAGAGTACGTCCAGTTCTTTGTTTAGTAGCAGTTGATAGAGACGGGACCTGTGCAACAGATGGAATCCATTAACGATAATGAGGGCCTGACAGCTATGACACTTTGATGATGCAGACATCCATATTCCAGAGCACAAAGGATAGGAAATGAAGAAGCCTCTCACTCCTCCATCCGTCCCTGCTCCTCCACCCCCACAACTGACTACTTACCACAGGCCATGTCTACTGCTGCTTCCCAAACACACAATTCCAAAACCAACAAATAAGCAAATAAAAAGTAGAGTAAACATGGTCTCTGTGGTCGACAAACGCATGAATAAATGAAAGCAGAGATGGATGGACATTTTAAGCCCTAACTGAACACCGCATAAAAATATATTCTCATAAAGCCAAAACTCACACACACTATAATAGCCCTAAAACCTATATAAGATTACGGCGAAGGCTCCCACTCCGTTGTTTCATTTGTCAACCTATTTTAAAAGAACTGACGCACAGCCAAACAAACCAAGACAGCCATACGTCTTTCTAGGCCTGAAAAACCTGCCAAGCAACATCAAGTATGTTGGTGAACAAGTAGAGATCAATGGCACACCCGGCGGGAACACACAGGTTGGTAGCAGAACACACCTAAATCAGCCTCAGTGCTTTTCTTCATGTCCTTGTGAAGCTTTTTCGTCTGATCCTCCAGCCTGAAAGATAAGCAGAAGGAGAAGAATGAATAAAAACCGGCTTCTGGTCTAGTAATACGGTAAAGCATCAGTAATTCTGAAAACAATGGAAAATATGGGCTAAAATGTGCAACAGATAATGGCATTAGTCAGAAATAGAACAGGAAAAAAATGACAAAAGCAACAAAAATGATGAAATTACACCCTCTCCACAACTGTATAATAATTAATCGATAAATCAAAATCCGTTCCATCCACTCAAGGCATGTTGACATGGACAAAGAAAACATCTAAACCCAAAATACGGAAAAGGAAATTAGTGTATATATTAAAAAAAAACATGGTTCAAGAAGGAATTACACATTTCATTGATTTCACATAAAATGTTATAACATCCGTTAGCTAATTAATAATACAGGGAATCCTTCTTGTTACTGTCAACTACATTTTGCGCTCAAAAGCATTAATGTCTTCAATCATTCCACTGCACATATTCCATTGATGGGTGTTAAAATGGCAATTAACAGACTATGGAGGCTGAAAACACATGCCATTCATTATATCAATTAAGGCAAACGAGGGGTTTAGAATCTCCCCTGAGACTGCTGTCATATCACTTCTCCTGGTTTGATGAAAAAGGGAGCATGGTGGGGTTTCATTTTCGTCTTTGCTTTGAGGGATTATATTAACTACTAAGACAATAGCTGTGTAATCCCATTGGATTTCTGGTGGGGACATATGGCCACTGGCCACAAGATTTAAAGACACTGATAATACACAAATGAATCTGCACACCAAAAATGGCAGTCAGTTGCCTCCAAATACTTGGTTCAGAGCAAGGAAAACAAAAAAATGTTGGGCTGCTCTGGCATACCAACAGCTGAATTAACCTATGTGAATGTGACTGGTTGTCCGCTGCCTCACTACTACTAAGGAGTATGGCTTTAAAGAGTAATGCACCCCAAAATTTTAAGCGTAATTAAAAAAATGCAAGGAATTCATCCACAATACCTCACAATGAATGTGTAACCAGAGAAGAAAAAAATACCATTTAAGAGGCAAAAAGCAGGAATGACATAATTATGCACCAAAGTCTTGTTCCAGTTTGACATAATTTGATAACTGAGAAACTAAATGACTAAACTTATGACTTGAAGTCTTAACTTTTAAATTCACATTAAATCAAAACAACGGCAAAAATAGCACAAAATAGCATTTCAGATCCTGGGTAACTGTCAACAACAGCAGCAAAAACATAACACAACACTTTTGATTGTGATCTGTGATTCCATTTTCATTTATACATCTGTTTTTTTGCTTTAAAGGAGGGCTAGTAAATTAAGAAGATGAAGGGTCTAAGGCTAAAAATCATTAATTATTTTCTATCATAACTTGTCCTCTACATGCTTTTGTTCGTCTTGACATGTTTCAGGATTTTGCTCTCAATCGCCACAGACCAGATGGAGGTTGTTCCAAAAATGTCATTTGCAGTAAATGATGTAACTTCATCCCTTATTGTTCACACCAAAGGGAAAAAAAATCATACTGTCAGAACAATCTCCACAGTAACTTCTTGTATTCTCTCACCAATTAGATGTAAGTGGGTCTCAAAAGCCTTATCAGCCCTGCTCTAAAGTCATAAAAATATACTTATAAATTTCACTTGTTTGGAAAAAGACATTTCTAATTGCACCAAAGCTACTAACATTAAAGGTGATATTATTAGCAATAATTCAGGAAGGATTCCTCCAGTTTCCATGATATAGACACACATTAAATACACTTTCAGCATGCATGTAGACCAGCAGAATGTGCTGTGAAAAGTCATGTGTTTATATTAGAATTTGGTTTTGAGTCATACTTGGAACTACAGAGTTGCTTCTGGCATCGACAAAAAAACATCTGGAGAAAGCGAGATTTTGTCCATTTTAGCATTTCTTTTTTTGTAATGGCAACAAATTGAAGTAATTGAGAATTCATAAAACATAACTACACTCTGTTTTGAAAGTCAGTGGAGTCAGTGGGGGGGATTCATAAAACAAACTAAAACTAACGTACTGTAAATTAGCTGACACATTTAACACTTCAGAGTAATAAAGGGAAAAAAGGAAAAAGATTGTAAAACCCTGTCACTCATGCAGATCATGTTGTGGGTGAAAGCGTCTCACTATGTAAACAAACTAGAATTCACTGAGACCAGTGCCTGTTTGTGCATGCGAAACTAACGTTCTAAACAGTACCTCCTACTTTAAAATGTGTTGCACAATATTGTTGCATCTTCCCTTCTCTGTCAGCACTGACGCTGAAAAAGCCATTCTGGATGAGTGCCAGGTGAGCCTCGAGTCTCTTTCCAAAAGGTGCTAATAGAGCGGCCTCATGGAACAGCTGCTGCTCCTTGCTCCGGTGCCCCAACATTGGGCCCGTGCTGCCACAACGCCTATTGAAAACTAGAAAGATGCTACTCCCATTATGTTACACCTTTTGTATGACACTCAAAGAAAGAAAAGGTATTGAACCATGTTTGACCATTCACACCTTTTGGGTAAATACCTTGTCAGTGCCTTTTATAAAATGGTGGGCTCTGCTATCAAAGGAGCTTATCTACTCAGCTTAACTTGGGGTTATCAATAAAAGTCAGGGTTGACAAATTTTCATTGCCAAATTGGTGTTAAATGGTACTACAACGGGGAATAAGATGTAGAGTCGGTGTCAACTAAATCGACACTTGTGTGCATTCGCAGAAAGGAATGTGATGTGTTCAACAATGCCGGCAGAGTGTTTCCATCATGGTTAGTGCTGTAATCTAACACCAGATTGGTAGCACATTGTTTCATAAGTCTTGAGTTATGAGTTAAGTTTCAGTATTTTTGTTTTATGTTCTCTTCTTTCCAACAGACTCTTCTATTTGAAATATGATTGAAAGGTAAGTTAAGTTACAACGGTGTATAGGGCCACTGGTAACACAAATTGAAAAAAAAAAAGATGTAGGCCACTGAGTTAACTGTAAAGATAACATATTTGGAGCAGTTTAGACATGCATTGTTAAACATACCTCAGGTGACACTTATCCATCTTTCGAAGTGTGGGTTAATTGGAAAATTTAACTCAATGTCACAAATTTACCCCTGAAGTGAAGTGAAGTGGATAAGCTCAGTAATCTTGCTTAGTAGTAAAGCCCCTGAGGTCAGAAGCTATAGTTTCACGTAAATCACTGCTAAAACCAAATAATTATATGAGACATCATGTAAATCCATTCACTATATAGACTTGTCACATTTCAGGACATTATATCCATCCACTGCAGTATTTATACAAGAAATAGACCTGCATCAAGCAGAAAAATTAATGCCAAATTTCTTCTTCTTCCTTTTTTTTAAATGGGAACATGCTGATCTTGAACAGTTGGTACCGAAAGGTCAACTTTAAAGAGCTAAATGAAGTTTCATGTGTTTGTACCTATCTTAGAGGTGGACAGATAAAAAACCCTGGCCAACAGCTTGTAGATATTTGCTAATTGTAAATGCCATCAGTTAATAT
Organism: Acanthurus lineatus; assembly: GCA_029814665.1. Classification (NCBI taxonomy): domain Eukaryota; kingdom Metazoa; phylum Chordata; class Actinopteri; order Acanthuriformes; family Acanthuridae; genus Acanthurus; species Acanthurus lineatus. The sequence continues at coordinate 24,377,529 of JAPZDV010000022.1, forward strand.
TTCATATTTATTTAAATGAGTGATGCTATTACATTGTTTGTCACCTAGAGAGCACAAACAATTTTTTTAATTTACAATGTTCAGCTCACTATGTAATTTTGTTGTAATTATTTAACAAAAAATGTAACAGTTCATTGTCAAAATGTTTAAATATGTCTTTGTCAAAAAAATATATTTATTATCAGCTAATGCATTATGTTATGTGTATTTTTTGTTACTCTATGATACTGACTGCAGTGTTGGACACAAAAACTAGTATTGGGGCACTAGTAAAGCTATGAGAAGCATGCTTCTGTGCACATGGATTTGACCAAACTGATGTTTCGTCAGGCAAACAAAACACAAAAACAGGAACCAATGTCAAGCCAACCAAGTATATTTAGGTCACAGATGCACCAGGATGAGTTGATATGGATCTCCAGGGTGGAGAACCTGAATGTCTGTACATGCCTGCTGCTCTGACTCATCTATAAGGTCTATTGGCACCACACCTTCCTGATAATGGGCCCTCCTACTCAACAAAACCTGAGAGGAAAATGGTGCTCCCACTCGTTCGGCGGGGCCCTCGGGGAGTTTCTATAACCTCAGCCTAACACTGAGAGAAGGCCGGGATGTACTGAGTTCTCAGACCCTGGGTGCTCTGAACCCCTCTCTCTTTTGTTTCATATAAACCCAGATACCATTTTTGTTTATTCAAAGTAGGCTGGTTAAATAATATCCGTTAAAATAGTATGTACATAAAAATTAAGTTAAGAAGTGGTTTAAAGTAACCATACTGTGTTGGATTTCATTAATCTGAACCAGTAACTCCCAAAAAGTGAAGCCAAAATATCTTTTTCATCCCCCCTTGTCTGGCTGCAGTTTACGTCATAAATCTAGCTCCTCTGTATTAGTGGATGGAAAAAATCACATCACAATAAATTCTTTTCCAAAAGACGGAGTCTGTCAGTTCTTATCATGCTGATTTTCTGATAAATAGTTACTTGAAACTAAAAAAGTGGGTGTGTAACATCGTGACTGATGGCTAACTGTAATTTGCAACTGAGGTGGGTAGGTTAAAGTGTAAGCTGCACCATCAGCCGATCACTACTGTGTAGACTCTGGCTTTAAATGACATCAAAAGGGCAAGATGGCAGCGTCTGTATCAGGGATATTTTGGCTTCATTTTTTTCAGAGGGAGGAAGATGATCATCCATCTTTTATTTACCATCATTAATTTAAACAATGTACACATGACAGAAGTTGCAGCACTTTTAGTAACAAAATCTTCTCCCTCATCTTAGGTTGGTTAGGACACCTCCTGCATTTACAGCTATATCCGCTTTATCATGTTTTCCTGATGCACTCTTTTTCTCAGAGGGTCAGCAAATTAGCTTTAAAGGGGCATTAGCCCTATCAACTGCCACCTTCACTTCACACTAGAACATGGTAAGCACTTCTGGCGCCCAAATCACAATAACATACATACGCAATAAGAATCCAGTCATGATTTGTAGCAAAGTCTGCCCTGAATACAAAGTGGTTGGCATATCTGCCGTTGCCAGCCTTAAACCTTCATAACGCCAAATCCTACATAAGACTATAATTTCCATCTTATTTCTAGGTTTATCAGAGGTTCAGAGGGATATCATACAAAAAAGTAAGTTTTCTTTCACAATTTTTAATTTCAGACTCTACCAGAGCTCAAACGTGGGTCCTTTCACAGTTTAATGTTGAGAAAAAAAAAGTGACCAAGCACAGCAGGGATTGGCAAATTGTGTAGGACAAAGAAACTGTATGTACAATGAGGCACATGTTAAGTGTTAGTTTCTCAGAGTTCTTTTTAAACATATAAAACCAAAATACCTCCAAGTTAAGTCAAATTGCACAATTATTGCACAACACACAACAACAGTCTAGTTTTGGATTAACTTGCATAGATTTTGGAAAAGTACAAGCCCCAGTGTTTTCATATTTCCTTACATCAGGGCTGGAACCTAAATCTTATTTCATACTTCTCTGAAATGTAGCAGTAGTACTTTGTCAGTAATTTGGTTTTAGTTCTTATTGCCATTACAATAATGAACAAAGGAATAATGTGGGTAATTGCCTCATATGACTCACACTGGACTATACACAGCAGATGGCTGGCACATACTCATCATAAGAGAAGATATAGAAAGTTATTATTTTGTAATTTAACATTTTTATAAAAACACCATTTATTTCTAAAGAAGCAAAAATTAAAAGCTGATGATGACAGTTTACTTAACACGCTTTTTTGACCAGACTGCCCAAATTTAAACAGTGCTTCCAAAAAAGATAAAAAGCATTATGAGGGTAGAGATATGGTGCAGAACACATAAACTTTCACCAAATTGAAGGCATTGAAAGATTACAGTTTTAAACACAAAATCTTATCAGAATCACACGTTTTTAAACTTATATATAAATACCACATGCAGGAAAAAACTCTTCTGTCTTCTACCTTAATATAGACCTATAAAATGTCAACTTACTTTTGGAGCTTGTCATATTCTCGTTCGAAGTCTCTTTCAACCTAAAACAGAACAGAACACATTTAATGTCAAATTTTGTAATTCCTTTAGTACACATGTGCTTGGTGACAAATATGTTTCCCATAATTTGAAGTGTTTTAGACCAACCAGACTGATAAATTAAAAGGTAACCACACAGTTTGAAATGTAATACATACTAGTAATCACTCTGCTTGTTTATAGTCTAAATGAATAATGACATAAGTTCTTGCAGTTTCAAGCCTTGTGTCATCACTCGACTGAGGTTCAATGCTTTACTCCATCATCATTACCCCAATAGTTTCCGCTATGTATTTCTTCAGGAACATTGATTTTTTGGGAGGCACAGACCACAGCTAAAGAACTTTAACTCCACCTTGTTTCAGTGGAAATGCAGGTAAAATACTTTAAGTACATCAAGATCCCAAGTTCAACAAAGGCTAAGACAGTTTGTCCAACAATGTCTCTAAAATATTCCAAGCAAGTTACAGAGGCAGCACGGCTTCCTGTCTTGTGGTTCTGTGGGCTTCTGGTTTTAAACACAGTGGCCAAAACAACGAGGAAGGCAGCTGACACTTTGTCGCTCGTGGATCATCTAACTAAGCTGCTTCTAACCCACTCCCTGGTTTTTGCCTAGGATGGCACAGGAAACTGGAAACCCAGTCTGACAGTGACTGCTGGGCCACAGACCCATTACACTGGAAGTGGTTTTCTTGAGCAAGGAGAACACCCACTGACTGTCACTTCAAGGTAACCAACTCTGCCCCCTTGTATGGCTTAAACAAACTGGCATACAATCAGTCTTTCGGGTGAGGCACTCTGATGACATTATTTAGACTACCAGTCATGTTGTATATATCATTTGTAAAGGCTAAGAGCTCCAGCTAAACCTTCATAAAAGCATGTTTGTTTGTTTTTTTACAGATGCTGCCTTAAAGTAAGTTTTTATTTATTCTTTTAGGTAGACTTGATTGAATTTTATACATAAGTCCTTTGGAATAAAGAGTGAATTGAGCCAAATTTTGTTCTTGTGGGTGACTTACGGTTTTAGAGACAATCTGCTTCTTTGGTTGTCCAATCTTGAAGGGAATCCTGCAATTACACAAAAAGAAATGACCAGTGACAGACATAAGCAACTGGACAATGAAAACAATTACTGAATGCTTCAGCTGTCATCGGTTTCATGATGGGTGACCAGAGGCCAGTACAGGTGTAAAGGTGAACAAGCGCCTTCCTCAGATCCCTGATATGGGTAATCTATAGCTGTTAATTTCTGCTCTTCTGGAGTCATTGACATTAATTTCATGTCATCACTAAACACATTTGGCTCCCACTGCAGGATGATATCACCACACCGAAGTGGTTGTACCCTCTCAATGTGGCTTTACTGTCTGACCCTGGCTGGCAATCAAACACAGATGCAGATGTAGATTTTTCTGATTGTATATCACAAAAATAGTACACCTATTTCAAAGTGTCTGGTAGATACACTAATATACTGGGACTCAAAAGGGGTACAGCCAGGACAATGGCTTTAAGCTTTGAAAAGAAAACTTCAGACCATTGCTATAAATCAATCAAAAAACAAAACATGTCTTTGTGGTTTAGTGTAACTGCAGTAGCTGCACCCAATTTCCAGAATGAAATACAAACTTTTCTTCACTCTTGAAAGACAAACACACTGACATCCTGACTTTAGTTTTGGCAAAAGAAAAAGAAACCTGTTCCTTCTTAGTTAAAACACAATCTTTTATCCCCATTTCAAAACCTTTCCTTCGCCTTAATAAGTTGCTGCCGAGTGCTTTGGGAATCCAGAAGACAGAATACAATGCCTTGCCAATGTGCTTGGCTGTAGGTTGTCATTGATGTGGCACTAATAGCCTGAAATCTAAGCTATATGATGGACAGTTGCTGCTGACAGGCAGGGTGAGGCAGCAGCTGCGTCAAAAGAAAGGTGTGTAGACTAATGAGATGGAAAAGAGAGGGTGTGATGTAGGGCCTCGTTGTGCAACCAAGGGATGCTACTGATGTGTGGGGAAGATCCTTTTGATGACAGCTCAATCACAGAACTCAACATGGTCAAATAACAGCAGGATTAATCTAGTGAACAAAAAAAAGAAAAAAAAACAGGTTTCACTAGTGGCACAGGTATCAAGATTTCCTTTTATTTCCTTTTATTTGCTGGCTCCGTGCTGCTGTGTGTTTTAGCTTGTATCAGGTACCAACTGTCTTGACCTCATCTTAACTAAAGTTTTAAATTAATCCTTTATTCATTAAAATCTGAAAAGATAATTTATGTCCAAAAAACATGGTGTTGCTTTTGGCTCAGCAAAGCAGTTTCACCTATTGTGTCATCATTTGGGTGAGCCAACATGGAAAATAACCAAAGAAATTACTCACTGCCATCTTAAGTGACTCACCTTTCTCTGATTACCTGATCAGTATACTATAACGTCACATTAGGTAAAACACACACGTATGTAACTTTCCAAAACAAAACAGCAGCGTAATTTAACAAAGAGTTCTCGAAATGTAAACTGAGTCTGGAGATTTATCAGCAGTGATAAGGAAAAGTAATCTTGCACAGTCAGACTATATCATAAAACGTGAGTTTTCACAATGAGATTTAAGTCTGGGATCAACCACATAAGAAACAATTCAGCCTCGTCAGACACACACCAACCAATCACTAAAAGTAAGACTTGCCTTTCTTAGCCTTTCAAGTGCCTTTTGTTCAGTACGTCTTGCCAACTTAACTACTTTAAAACTTGTGACTACTGTTCTTCTTGTCAAATCAGTGTTCCTTTGTTAAGCATTTACCCTAATTATTAAGACCTCTACAGGCATATTTTTTCCAGTCTTTATGAATGATGGCTCCGTAATTCAGGCAAAAAGTACAAACAGCTACATAAGTGACACATTAACTAAATTTTAGATTTTCTCACCAACAATATTATGCATATTTAAATTGGTGTCTCTGTGTGTTCATGGCTCCTGTGCGCAACTAATTTGTATTATAATGTTGATAGACATATAGTAAATGTGTAATATGTCTCAGGTCTAGCCTGTAAAAGAGATCTTATTTTCAATGAGACTTCCTGAATAAAAATAAAAGATTTACTGACAAATATGCACAACACGAGGGTATGTCCATTTTAACAATTAACAAGCACATCAGGCTTGTAAAGTAAAAACAGGACACAAGGATAAACAGTGCTAAAACATTCTATCTGGTTTAATTAAAGAAAACTGACAAGTAAACTGTCCCTTTGTTGGTTTGATGTTTTAGATGTGCTTTTAAATGGAGAATGCCAGTGGTGCAAATTTGCATTAGTTCATGTTTTTCTGGTTGGACAATTGGTTTTCTACCAATATTCCATGGCAACAGCTTTTGATTTTTGCTCCTAATTGGTGGGTGTGTCAGGAGGAAATTTATAACATTCATAGCATGAAACCAAAAGGAAGATTTTAGTATAAACACAGTGTTTCGGCCATAAATGCACCACGTAATGTACTGGTAAATGGTTGGTTTTAATATTCTTTTGCTACATTTTGGCAAAGCTGACCACGTAAGGATTTATTTCTTAATGTAATCATGAGTGTCTTTCCAAGTGTCACTGTATTAAGGTTGAATTTCTGTATTATGTACCCCAGGGTTTACTTTATTGGAAAAAAACTAAAGAAAGTCCTTAATTTTAAAGATTTAAAATACATCCACTTCTACAACAATCCAAAGAAAAGTGGTTACTCTCTTCAACTGCTCATGAGAATCGGCAAACACACAAAGTGAAGTGTGCTTCGGGGAGGGAGAGGGAAAATGTAGCAGGCAACCAGAGGGAGAGATGAGAACGAGGGTGGATGGTAGCCACTGTGAGAATCATTTCTAATGTTTCTTCACACAGCAATATTTCTGTAGGGGCTGTCACATTTAGAAACACTGGTAAGTCGAGTCCTGTGAACCCAAAACTTGTGTCTGACATGGCAAAGGCCTGACACAGCTGAAGACAGAAAACTTATGCGATACACCAGCTGAAGTCCAATTTTTTTAGAAAAAAATTCTAAGCCTAATGAATGCAGGCATAGATTTTAGCTGAATACTGTCCAGATATTTAGCACTTATTGGACAAACCGAAAAATATAAACTACAGTCATGGTATCAACATGTTAGAATGCTTAATTCCAAAGATTTTCTTGACCAAAAATAATGTTCTTAGTAAATACAAAAGAAAGAAATATGCAAATAGGATGGTTTTAAGGAATGTGAATGTGGTCATTTCCCATTTTCAGGCCAAGATTCATTAAAAAAAAATCCTGTTTGACATTTGCTGTCAATGTCAGTAAGTTGGTCAACTTGCATTTACAGAGCTATCTGATTTTTGCTGTAATAGGCTACACGTCACCTCCATCGAGTAAGCGCGTAGGCAAGAACAAAGACGTGACAGTCTTCTCTATCAGGGACACATTATGCACCAACTGGAAGAACCGATGGCTTTTCATCAAAACTACAAATGTGTACGCCATTAGAGGGATACTGCATCATTCAACCCTGGATACTGGACCATGGAGCACAGAGGGCTGGTTGAAAATGTTGGGAAGTGGAATTGTTCTGATGATGACCCCAAAGTCAAACCTCTCACGTCATAGAAGCAAGTGTGCAGGCCCTACTGGAATGCATCAGTCAGCAGAGCCCATAAAGGATTCTTTTCACTGGTTGGGCACCCCACTCTTGACCTTATGTTTGGCGGTGCATGCTGGTAAAAGCATTGCTTGCCAGCTATTGACTGTCTGACTGAACTGAGTGACGCCGTCTTGCCTATTTGATTCCTGTCTTCCATGAAAATGACACTATGAATGTGTAACGGATTATAAAGTGAGTTACTGTACACGTCATCGACGAGCTGAAAGAGTTTTTCATAATACACGTTAGGTTCTTCCAAATTCCTCTTGAACATCATTCAGGAATGTTAAGAAATAAAGACTGCAATTATATTTGCAAAAAACAGTTATGGTAATAGCTGAGTACAGAGTGAACTATATAATTTTTTTTTGAAAGAATGAGACAAAATCAAACAATTGTGGATGTAAGTAGGTTGCAAACTTCTGAGAAGCTGTAATAGAGGAAGAGCTCAGATTCATTGCCTTCAAAAGCCCAAAATATGATGATAATGCACCAATTGGAATATTGATATCTGAACTGCCATTTCTGAGAGATTATTTAAGATTATTCCATTTCGAAGCAAACCAATGGTATCAAAGATAGCAGCTTTTCAAAATTTCAAACAACCTATTGTCAAGACAAACCATGAACAGAGTACATAACGCTACAAATTCAGATTGTAACTATTTTACAAAATGAGGAGATGTGTAGGAGTCAATGATAAATCAAGTCTTGGACATCCATAAGGGGACTTTTTCTCATAAGCAAAGGTTTTGGGGGAGTGGTTCCTTTTTATCTTAAGGAATTTAGTCTGGGTCAGGAACTGGTGCTTATATAAGCCTGTGAAGCCCATTGATACGCTGTGTATCATAAAGATGTATTATCTAAATAACATAAGCTAGTCTGGAAAAAAGGTCCAGAATCAGAAATGCATAAAACATATTCTGTCGTGGACAAAATACTTTTTCTTGATGTCTTTGGCTAAAATGCACACTCAGCACTGCCTTATTAGCTGTTGTTTACTTTCTCAGGGAGATCACCAGCTGGATGGAAGTTCTCTGACTACGAGAAGTGCTGATTCAGCCATTATCAGTGGAGATCATCCATGCAGACTATGTCATAAGACCAACTGTTCACACCAACTCTTTTCATTCATCGAACTTAATCCCAAAATTATCTGTGGCTCAATAGAAAATTACCAGAAGACTTAAAACTACCAAATCTTCAAATTGAAACAATTTGGTTTAAAAGTATATTTTAATATATTACATTATATTATAATGGTAATATGGCAATTATTATCATATTCCAAGGTAATTGGGTTTAAAAGTATTATATTCATTTTTTAATACTTTAACAATCATTTTCTCAATTAATCTTCATGGAAAATGGTGCAAACGGCCCGTCACAACAAAAGGTGACATCATAAAATGAACTTCAATCAACAGTCCTGACCCTGCACATATCATATCACTCTGCTATTACATTAGAAAATAAACAACACATTTTACACTTGAAATGCTAAAATATGTTTGCTATGAAAATTGCATAACAGCTACTGTATGATTTTTGGTCAATTGACTACTTATTCATGTAAGTCACTTCAGTTGTGGCTATACCGGCAAATGACAGAGTTTCCAGTTAAACACAGTCCAGTGCAAACAACAGAGTTAAACCAGATAAAACCTGATATTAAACTGCACTTAGCTGTCAAGAGGCTTCTCCTACATCTATCTGTTAACTCCAGATTTGTGGGTCAGTAAACCAAAAAGACCAAAGAGCTCCACATTTTTTTGAACTTTTATTACACTACTAAAAACATGTGAACATAAGCGTGTCTTTAAATGCTTCCTGATAAAATCCAAATATTTGTTGGTAACAATAAACACGTTAGGATTAGGAGTGTCAACAAACTAACCTACCCACCTCCTCTCTGACATTGCTAAATTCGTCACCACCTTGCATATACAAATGTAAAAACCAAACAACATCATCACATTGCTTTGACTTTAATGTCTACATTGAAGTAATAAAAGTGGGGGGGAGAAAAATCCCAACTGCTTTTGAAGTAACTCAAACATGTCAAAATGCTAAAGTTCACATTAGCTAGTAACAGCTGGCTTCTGTTAACTGATGATCACATCTTTTTAAATGGCCTCAGCGTTGACCCTACTGACCTAACAATGAGCCACACTGAGTTTCGATATTATGCTCCAGGCACAACCTTACAGAGGAAACAAGAAGCTAAAACGTCGGATAGCAACGCTAGTTTAAGTAACTTATACTTTAGCATGTTTTATCTACTTAACCGAACGATCGAACTAGCGTCAACCGACGTCAGGTGCTGTACAAGTTAGCTTTATACTCGACTTTATCGAACAATCTTCGAGCGAAGTTATATGTTTGAAACAACTACCGCTTTGCTAACAACTATTATCTAAAAAAAGACACTGCTATATACCTTTGAAATGTTAGAAAAGTGTCAAGCAAATGTTTTATTCGTCAGCCGTAAGTTTAACAAGCTAACGCTAACTCCTGTTCTACTGTAACATTACTGTTTGTGTAGCGCTACCAGGAAATAGCCAGAGCCCGGTCGACAAGCTAACTCTCCTCGGTCACTATCAAATTATCATTTCCCGGATACACTTTTAGTCAGAAAAGGTTAAATTAATATTGCAGCGGATATACATACCAGCTCATTTTGAGTGAACTTTTATTCCGGGTTCATTAGGTGGTTTTATTATCATCCGAGGACCTCATACCTTTTTTACCAGTCAACAGTAGAGCAAACAGGAAGTCCGGAGCTTAGCCGCTCGTGTTTCCTCTAAGGAAGTTTTCTTTTCTTTTTTTTTCTTTCTTTCTTTTTTTCCACTTTTTAAACAGAAACTATCAAAACAAAATTACTTCCAACCTTTGTGCTACTTTAAAATACTTTACGGCTGATGCTTACATGTTTTTATGAAATGGGTGTTTTTAATGTCAGCATATTTATCAATAAATGTCATATTCGCGTGAGTGTTGCTCATACGACCTGGCGTGCACAGGTGCGCGTGCACGTAGAGAGCAAAGTAAAATGAAGGCAAGTGATATTTTTCTTTATTCAAGTACTTACATAGAAATAACAAAACAATTGCATTACAACAAACTGAAGTGCCAAGTAAACAGGGGAGCACAACTCCCCATCACAAGGATATAGTAAAATTCATTTCAATATTCAGCTCATCATAAAAGGACCTTATTATAAGGTAATAAAAACATGAAATAGGCTAAAGACATCCACAACATTTTAAACAAGACCCCTTGTTTTCTTACAAAAAAAAGGAAAAAAAAAAGCCAACGGAACAGTTATCCCAGTGTGTGTTTTCAATTGTCTGTCTTGAATTGTTGTTGGGTTCATCCCATTTCACCCAATGTGACTTTTATTTTCATGCATAATAAAGAAATGAGCACCACCCACAGAATCTGAGGGTAGCACTTTGGAACATTTCCGTGCACATGCAAACATGAGGATATACTGTAATGAAAAGGAAACACAACACAACAGAAAACAGTGAGCATCGACTCCATACGAGTGTCACTGTTGAAGACCACAAAATCCCTGAAGCCACCCTGTAGTCCATAAAATGACATGAGTAGCCTATAATATCTACACATTACTGAAATCTCTTCAAACGTGTTTTTTTTTTTTTTAATGCTGTAATTATTAATTGTCATTAATGCGCCCAAGACTGTTGCCCTGCCCAAGGCCAACTTCATGGAGACTAAATCAAACAGTTAAACACAAACATTAGCACAAGGCTGCCTTCAACTGCAAGCGGACTGAGGTCACATTTATGATTTGTTGCTCCTGTGGAGTTCTCACCGCATATTGTTTTTGATCAGCCAACCCTGCAACCCAGTTTGGCACAAAGATGGCTGCTGATGTTGGCTCAGATCCAACATGGAGCAGAGAATGAGGATGAGGCAAATTCCAATTTCAGAGCGTTCAGCCGCCCACTTTTGGACAATAGAACATAAAAAAACATAAAATAAATTATTCTTGGAGAAGCACTATTAAGAGGGGGTTGTTTCTGAGTTAGATTAACAATTCATTGACATACAGTATATCTATAACATTCACACATTACACAGAGGGATTATTGTTCAGAGGAACATGGTGCAGCCTGTATTGTTGCTCAACCACAGACTATATTGCGGTAGTAGGATGGAGGGGGGGGGGATCATATAAATTTTACAAAATCTATCTGTTCATTACAAAAGCGTCACAAAACAAAAGTGACAAACACAGTGAGATGATAACTGGTGAAATATTGACTTTGCAAAGTTGTATTACATGGCTTCATTTAGATGTGGAATTAGTTTGGTGTAGTCTCCGCCTTTATCTGCATCCTTTCCTCACAAAAAGCAACATTAACACAGTCACCTCTGAGAGGAAGCTGCATTTCTATATATTATAATTTAAAAACATCCATTCTCACCAGCAAAGTGTTAAATCAAGAGCACACGATTTTCAGTCAAGAAAAATCAAAATGAGTCCATGATGGTCAGTGTTTAACATCAAAATTTTCTAAGTAAACATTAAAGATATATATATATTTTTAATTTGCCATCACCTCATGTATTATACATATTCCTTTGTGCTTACTCCATGAGGCTGTCTGCTACATGATGTTTACAATAGAGGCCATTACTCATTGCAAGACATAACCTGGCAAATTTTAATCTAATGTTTTATTCTTTGCAATTATCATGCTGTGTAATATAAGGAGAAAGCTGCGTAATGTGAGGTGTTAAAAGTCACATTTTTTGTGTTTTTTAAAGGCTGTTAAGTTGTGATTTTCATTTGAGTTGCATTTTATGGGGATTAGCTCAGAAATCTTCCATTACTCAGTGACCATCCATGGAATAAAATAACAATTTTATGATAAAAAAAAAATATTGATTTACAGTTAGATGTTACAGGGCGTATAAACTTTTAAACTGTCTGAAAAAGTGCAGAGAGGTCTGTTCATTTAACCATGTAGATGAGTTGAGAAAAGACTCTCTGAGGCCAAATTAATTGGAAAATAAGTGGACACTTGCCAGGAAGCTCAGCAGTGAAAACTGGTTGTTACAGGAAAGGGGAAGCATGGCCTTGGAAGCTCATTTCTGTCTGCACTGTGATCTCTGTGGCACTGCTTATCTGAACCTTTTTTTTTATTTGGCCTTTGCATTTATCCCTCAATATTCTCTTTAAGTCCGATTTTTGTGTCTACTGACCTGTACAATATATTTTTTTTCCAGCTGATAACAGTGTTTATATAAATCCTCTGCCTCGCATACAGCCTACACTCCTTAATAGAGCTCAGCCAATAACCAGAAATACTGTCAATCAAAGCAGATAGAGAGAAAGAACGTTTCTTTTAGAAGGAAAAAAAGTTCTGGTATTTGAGCACTAAACTTAAACAATAAAATGAGAAACTACCTCAGCACACAGACAGGGTTATTACTCAGTTTAAACAATAACAGAATATAAATAAATGTGTATGATTAGTTTGCTAAAACAAGTGCCAATATTTTTGACATATGGGTTTTTATACTAGCCCTGCCAGGGGTAAATACCTCAAGATTTTTAATCTAATCTGCATTCTTATTCATTCTGTAAATTTCAAATTGCAAAGTTTTTTATTAGTTTTGACCACAAGTATAATCAATTAATAGTAATAGATGAAAATGTCACAATAGTATCTCGGCTATGACATTTTTGATTTTGCTCTATTGTGCCGTAATGCATTCTTAGAGGAAAAAACCCTCACAGAAATAAGTTTAAAACATTGTACTTTGGGGAAAAAAGCGATGCTGGTGTCTGTGAGTTTAATCAAATTTAGTCTTTACTGTGCACTAGTCAGTATTGTTACAATAAACTTTTAAGATCCAATGGAAGAGATTAGTTTAAACAAAATGTGTCACTGAATGATGTTAGAGGTATTTGCTTCTATCAGGACTAAGTTCAATAAGGAGCCACATGTGAAAAATATTGGCATTGCTCTGTAAATGTCTTGTTAAGGTTCCAATCATTTAGTCTCTGAGAACATTCTGTGTTTTCTATACAATGGGAGAGATGTGTTAATTGAAATAACTGATTGCAGCTATAATGGAGATACACAAAATGTTTAAAAAAAAAACCCTTGTGGTTTATTAAGAGAACATATTAGTGCTTTCTTAAACAAGTTACCACTTGAAAGCGAACAGTTGGTGCGAATGTTATTTTTCTTTTTTCTTTTATGGAAGATAATACACCATATTTGGCACTATTGTAGTGCTCCAAAAAATGTTTGCAATGACCTATGACAACAAAATATTCTGTATTATAACTACATTACTAAAAGCTTTAAGACACATTCCGCACAAGCATTCAGTCAATTGAAAGTTCTTGTTTATGCAGACATTTGTATTTACATAGTGTGCATGAAGGCATGCACATATATGCACAATTTAATACTGAGTTATGGTGCATTTGACATTTGAGTACAAAAGTGAAACTTCTACTGTAGCTACCTGCATACATGTTTGTGTACTGTACAAATCCACAACTCCTTAGTTTACAACTCAGTCTCACTGTATTAAAAGAGGTGTAAACATGGATTTGGACACTTTATTTTTCTCTTCTCACCATATGCAGCTTGTCTTTTGATGACTTAAACCAAGTAGTTAAGTCTTTTTACAGCGTGAATCCTTATCCGTTTTTGCTTTTATATACTGCTGGTTTTGCAACCTAGTGTCATTTATTTAAGTAGTTCAGTCTGTCTAACTGTGCTCATAGATTCTTTGATTTACGGGTGTGTGACAAATGTCATGAATATATTGCATATAATTCCAGAACTCAGGAAAACTGAAAAAAATTGAACAGTATTGGTGAGCTTTTCCAAAGAAAGCAAGAGAAATTATATCTGGTAACACTACATAAAGCCACCATATAGAAAGGCAACAAAAATACACAGTGTCTCTCAGTGACTACAAATAAATAAGTATTGGCAAAGGCATTGATTGCTGCAGGCATGTTTGTTTTATAAGTACAGGTTACAGGACAAGACATTGTTTGCTTTGTGTAACCCAATTCAGTCATTATCTAGATTTAACAAAAATTGTGCAGATAAATCTAAATCTGAGATACTTTGTCTGAATCTGTTCTTAACATGTGTGCTAAGCTGATGTCACTTTTATGTTTGGCAAATGTCAGGCACAATAATAAGAACAAGGTTGGCTGTATCATCACAACACATTTGGCACATTCTTTTGAGAAAACAACATTCAAATAGAAAAAAAAAACACGACACCTCAACAAAAATAAAACAACAGAAAGACAGTCAAGTGCCACTAATAAGGTATCCATGACAATACACAAATATAACCAATTGCACTTTTAAACAGCCTAATAAAATTAATGCATACCTCCAGGACAACTCACCCTCAAACTAAGCTCCATTGTAATTTAGTCTGTTTTGACCCTTATGATGGACTCTGACCTTCTTCCAATTTAGAAATTGTCAGTAAAATTTACAAAAGTGTATCCACCCCAAAACCTACAGATACACAGAGGCCTTTTGGACAGAATGTGCCATGGTGCCCTTCTTTGTGTTGGCACTGTGTTACAGTAGCTGAGGCTCTGAGTTACTTGAAAGAGAAGGGCGTAGCAGCCCTACCCCTCTTACTTAAACTAAAGGCATCCATCTCAAAATAGAAGGAACTGATAAGAGCAGTGGGATGTAAAAGAGAGGAAAAGAGTCACCTATTTATCTCATAGTGGATGTGATCCCTCTTTCCTCAGTCTCTTTATGGGGCATGGTGAGGGTCCAGTCCAAGTGCACGTAGTGACGGTCATGATGTTCCCACTGTTGGCCCCCCACAGGAGCTGGGTGGCGAGCTGTGGCTCCCAGCTGCCCCACTGCTCTTATCAGCTGGCTTCTTGTCCTTCTGTTTCAGGTGAACCTTTGCGTGTCTCTTTCGCTCGTCACTTCTTGCAAACTTGCGTCCACAGAACTCACAGGAGAAGGGTTTCTCGCCCGTGTGTGTACGGATGTGTGTGGTCAGGTGGTCGCTCCGACTGAAGGAGCGCATGCATATTCGGCACTGGAAGGGTTTGTGACCTGTGTGGATGCGGAGGTGACGTGTGAGCTCGTCTGAGCGTGAGAAGCGTCTGTCACAGTTCTCAGCCGGACAGGCATGCGGCCGTTCGTGGACGGGCGTTTTGCTGGGACGGTTGGGGTACTTCCGAGGTCGGATGGGTTTGAGGGTGAGAGTCTGTGGCGGCGGGTGATGCTGGGGAGGGTGCTGCTGCCCGCCGATGAAACCTGGGTGAATTTGCTGCTTGTCTTTGAACGCTCTAATGGTCTCCAGGGGTGTGATGGGCGGAGGGTTGACTCGGATGGGGTCCATGGTCTGGAAGGGCTTGTGCTCCATCACGCCAACCTCCCCCTGATGATGGAAAAGGTTGTAGTCAGGGATCATGGAGAAAAGGCTGCCATCCATGGAGGCTTTGGATGTGGAGTGATAGTCATTGCCAGGGTAGGCTAGAGCCGTGCTGGTGGCAGGGCTGTGGTGGAAGGAGACCTGGTCCTGGTACAGATCGCTGCAGGTGGAATAGGCGGGCAGTGGTGGACCATATACCTGCTCCATATCTGACGTCTGTCCACCCATGCTGGCTGCGGAGGATGATGTCTGCGTCGTTACCGTGCCGGGTGATGGAGAAACGCCCAGGATCCCCGCGCTGACGAGGCTGATGATATTGTTATCAGAGCACCAGCCAGAGCCACCGATGCTACCTGACGGAGGAGTGTCAAAGGCAAACTTCCCGAGATAGGTGACAGTCTGCCCGCTGCGGTTGGACTGGAAGCTGGATCCATACTGAATCTCTGCAGCTGCTTTCTCGCTTCCCATGCCCAGATCCATGATATTATCTGGATAAAAGCAAACAAAAAACATATATCATGAACAAATCATTCACATGGTTGTTAAAACATGAAGAGGAAATGCAATCATTTGGGAATATAATCCTCTATAAGTAACAGTGTGGCATAAGTTGTGAAAAAAAAAATCTAGAAAATTCACTTTATCAAGCTTAATGAACTTGAAGTGGTTTGTCCGAAATTCAGCTTTTTTGCATATTCTCTGTGAGAGTGTGCCAACAAGAGATCAAAAATGTTAGAAGTCCAATACAGTTCATAAAGAAATGTGAGCGCTGTCAGACCTGTAAGTTAAATGAGTGACTGCTGCATGTGAGACAGTGGTGTGTGTCTCTCTCTCTCAGATCCCACAAGCTCTCATAAATCAAGACCTAAACACCCCCTTTGATCCAGTCATTGTGTCCCTCAGGAGGACAGCCAAACTGAATGGCAAGATCTGATTTCTTTACAGCAGGGAGGATTATAAGCCAGACGCCAAATCTATCATGCTCAGGGATTGAAACCACATTTGCAGCAAAGAACATCTGCCCATTAAAAGGGGTAAAATTTTTAAGTGTTTCTCATCCAGTCTCTGCATTGGTGATCATAACTACAATTTCACAAATTTCCTCGATATTTTATTTGAACAGATTCGAGTGCCTCACAGTGCAATACGCAGTCTCACACACACACATTTAACTTATTCCAAAGATGCCATGAAAACCTCAGAATGCAGATGTTCTTGTCGAGGATACATTTTGCACATGCTGATCAAGATCTGAGGCTTAATGTAAGACATTTGTAAAGAATTTCTTTCTATAACAGAAGTTAAAATAGACGTCTCTTTTCATTTGCAGGGCATCATACACAGGGGTGCTTATATGCTCACTCCCAGTAATTACAGCCTGCTGGAATTTGGCTGAGGCAAATCGTAATGAAACAAACAAAGCAAAATTACATATATTGCACAATACCATTCAACACATGAGCTACATAGGAACAATGACACTTGAGGAATTTTTTTTTCTATTTTGTGGAGGGTATGACATTTAGTAAAGAAGTCTGGGTTGATGTTAAATCATTTTACTCTTAACCTTTAGTCTTTTGGGTGTAATTTCAGCAATGGGATATTAAAACAGAATGAGGGGCATGGCATTAAATCACCACTGTTTCCTTACAGGTCAGTTTTGAAGAGCACAGTACACACTTGCTCAACCTGTAAAATTACAGCATGTTATTTTAAAAAATGTATATTTATTATTTACCCAAAAATAACATATATACTAAAATAACAAATTTATAAATTTGGGAGTTTAAATTGTGAATTTTACCAAGACTACAGATAAATCTAACACCTGCACTCTGCAACACGATTTTTCTCTCAGTTTTATTCCATTTGTTTGAATATCTCCTGACAGAGGTCACATAAAATACATTTTTTATTGCCGTGTTGATAGAAAAATGTAATATATGACATGCACGTCATGAACTTCATATCGCTTATTTTTGATAAACTTATTTTTAATAAATTAAAATACATTTTCTTTAAGATCATGGCGCTGGGATGCTTAATTAACGCACATTTCTCAGGTAAATAAGAGGAACATACTTCGGGTTAAAATCAAACCGAAATGTTATTTTTATGCGTGAACAAAAACACTTGAATATATATATATAAAAAAAGATAAATGAACAAAGTTCGACGAAGTAAATACAAATTGTGGCCAATGCATCACATGCTGATCTTCTCAAGCACATCAGGAAACTTCAGATTTAGAATATTTCGTGCAGCGGTGACCCATCACCTCAGAAGGTGAGCCTGCACAACCACACAAGTCATCAGCATGTAGGCGTCTGAATTACTCAGAAAAATACGTTAATCTGGACTAAGCAATAAATCAATCCATATCTCCGGCCTCGCAATTTAGTGAATATAAGACGGTTCAGGGGCCTGGCGTCTAAATTTGTTTCATATAGGGAAAAGCAGCCACACACACGCCTACTAAAATCCAATCTGTGACATGTTAATAGAGTTGTGAATGAAAGTCATTGTCTAAAGTAGTTGACCCGTCTTTGCGGGTGGATATTAGATTAATAAATCAGTTGCGTTTGTAGCTTAACCACATTAATTGGACACATTTTCTCACAACCTACGGATTTCAGTTTCGATCAGCAGCCGATTGCGTTTTTGCTTCATTTTGCGTAAAACAGCCTTTTTTTCCACAGCCGTGCATAACACATTTCCTCAAACACGCCTCAGCATTGGAGAATTTAAACCACTGCAATTACGGTAAAATTTGCCTCATTATAATATCTTGATATCTTTGGCCGATGTTTTTAATTAAACAAAAAGTTTTGATATGAGTCCAGTTGCCTTTTTTCATGTTGCGTTCGGAATCCTGACATCTCGGCTTTACGGACAAAGGAGAAAAGAAAAAGAATAAAAAAAAATCACACAGCCGATCTGAAAGTCACTCATTTTAAAGGTGTATCTAGTCATACCGGACAGTTTTACACCTGACCCCGAAAAAGTACTCAGCATGGGAATCTGCCTTTGTGCGCAACAGCCAGAGCGCAAACAGGTGCTCCACAAGCCCCAAGACAACTGTTGCCCTCCGCGCACATCGCAGTTTGAACCACTTTAACGAAAACACACACTCTCTCTCACACACACGGAAAAGTAAATTAAAAAATCTTACCTGTGTTCATCTGTGAATAGTGGTTAATAGATTCCGTATTGGTGAAAATATTCATAGACGTCGGGATGTCCTCTTCTGGGTAGAGACTGTCAGGGATCGTGTTTATTAAACTGCTCATGGTAAGAGGGAGCTTCTCCGCTAGTTTCCCTGTCATAGCAGTTATATTCAGTCCGACATTTAGCCTGTAAAGGACAACGCGCAGGTATCCAAGTAGTTTCACACACACACGCACCAAAAAAAAAAATTAGAGCGGGTGTTCTCAAAGTAGAAAACACAGGTGTGGATCAGGCGTGAAAAAAAGGAGAGAGGAGCAGGGATGGATCCTGTTGCTGTAGCTATCCAAGTATCCCGCGGAGGACGAGCAGCGCCGGTTATCTCCCCCTGTGTGATCACAGGCTATTGTTGTTATTAATCTGATCACTGTGGAAGCTGATGGGCTGTTTGTGGGGGAATATGAAGTCTGTGAATCAATGGAGGAGGTGGTGGTGTTGGTTGCACAAGAGCGGCTCTACTTGCTGGTTAGGGGACTCCAGTTTGCCTGTATTAAATAGGGGGATGGAACATTTGCGTGACGTAGATGACCATATATGGAGAGAGCACCCAGCGCCAGGCTCTCCGCGCGTCAGTCGGTGGAAACTACAGTGGAGGCAAAAAGGCTCCGACAGATAGATAGATACAAAGTTAAAAAATCTACATGTCACCTCCAGCGGCATCCTCCCTCGGGATGATCCGACGGTTCTCCCCTTTTCCTGTCCGCGTGGAAAACATGACGGCGTGTTATCTTCTAGTTGTTATTGTCAGACATTAGGAGAATCACCGTGGACTTTCAGGCACACTAGGAGCTTTTTCATGCAGCTGTGTGTGTGCGTGTGTGTGTGAGAGAGAAAGAGACAGTGATATGAACATAAGGGCTGACTACTTTTTTTTTTAATCACAAGTTTATCAACAGAGTGTTTGCTTAATATTCTGCAAATACTTACCTCATATTGGACGTTGTGTTTTTTTTTGTTGGCTTCACTTTCAAAAAAAACTTTTTTTAATAAAGTTTGCCAGAAAAATGACTTTGGACAGACTAGTGTGAATATGCACACAGTTGTATTGCAGAACAACTGATTCCAAACCCGTTTTCGTGCAGCAACACTTACAAAGACAGTAATTGGCGGAGTTAATCGCTTGTAAATATTGCATGCGCTTTGTAAAATCCACAGGCTTGCTTTGACTTGGAGCCCAAGTGACCGCTTTAAGTGGAAACTCCAAATAAGGCAGTGTCCGGCCCCGCCCCCTCGTGTCTGTATTTGGACATGTGAGTTCCGGGTGAAGTAGTAGTGGAAAAGTGATCGGAAGCCACAGACGCTCAGTGAGATGTCAGTGGACAAAGCGTCATGGCTCGCTTTTTCACCAATTTGGTAACTAGTAAAAAAGTACCCACACTGGTTGCCGTAAAATATTTATGACATTTCCCTTTTTTATTTACAGTGTTACCAAAGAGAAAAAAAAAATCTAAGAATTACTGCGGGGTCATTCACAGATTCACATGTCTCTATATAATCTCTAAGTAACTAGCTTCTGCTGTCTGGATTAATAGTTTAGTGTTAGAAGTTTTGGTTTGATTCTCTATACTTTCTGCTATGGCTGCAACAACATTAAAAATAATAAAAAAAAACAACACATAGGCCTTTGCAAAATTTACAGAAAATATTGAATGAAATGTCAGTGCCTGAATATTCAGACCTGAGAAATTAATAGTACCTCAATGAACCAGAAGTGTAAACAGAATGTGTGGGAGAATTAGTCTGAATCATGCTCTGTGTTTAGGGGGCTTACACAAACAGAGCAGCTAGTGATCTTGTGTGTTTCTCCACCACAGGCAAGTCTTCTGTGTGTGTGTAAGTGTGTGTGTGTGTGTTTTATGAGCAGCAGTCATACCGGTAGGCAAAACAGAGTCCTGTCTTGCTCCCAGTCCGGTACCTTCAATCAGCACAATGGATAGCAAAGAACTTGATAGACCTGATTCAAAAATTCAACACTCTTGTGTCCAACCAAAGATAGATTTTCAGTGTTGACTTCATCATCTCCTTCCTACTGACTCACTCTGTAAACTAGGTCTCTGAATCACTTTTTTGCACATTGGTCCAGGTCAAAAGGCACCTCATTTGTGTCTGAGCTGTTCACAGAGTTAAATGTAAGAGTTTTCAGTCTGAATATGTACAGATTATCATTTAAACACTAATTTAGGGATTTTATTATTATATATCTTATGTCCTTGTTTTTAGCTTGATGGTCAAATCTGAATAAAACCTGTTATACACGTTACAGGCTGTTAATGTTGTGTTGTATCTTTTTGTAACCTGTATATTTATGTGAAAAGACAAACATGCCCTGGATGAGACACAACAGCCTTAGAAAGCTTATTAAAAGTTTAAATGAAGACAAATAAACAAATAAATATCAGTGTTAGATGGTGAAATACATTCTGGACTGACTGAACACTAAATTCTTTATCTCTGGAGAGTGAATAGCACATGAATGTAAGAATTTATCTCCTTATTGTATAGCATTAAAAAATGAACCAAATCAAGGAATGTGTTAGATAAACTTGGTTTGGGGTAAATAACAGGAAGGCCTGACAAAATAATGTGATGTTGAGTAACACCATGACCTTTGGCCTCATAAATGACCCAGTTTAAATGTAGAGACCATTTTCAGCTTCAGCACATTTTATTGTAGGGATATTTCATCATAATGTTTAATTGTCTGTTATTGCTGTTGTTTTGACAACCTTGGGAAGTTGCCCGGGTTGATCAATGCAATGGGAAAAAAGGGTGCATCAACTGTTGTGTTTATGGATGCAAAGCTTTGAGAGAATCCCCTCAGGTGAGGGGCGTGACTTGCTGCACTATTGTGTCTCACCTACGAGGAGGCGTTTGTGTGGCGCTGTGGTTGGAAAGTTGGTCGGCCCAGCTGGAACACCTACCTGTAAGCAGGCTTATTTCCTCGACTGTGAGCAGGGTCACGTGGGGCAGGCCTGCGCTGTTTGTCCACGGCGTGCAGCGTTAGATCTCTTTGACTGCAGCCTCCTGGCTCCTTTGCATACAGGGATTCCATGGAAGCACAGGCTAATTTTGCAGAACAGTGGAAAACTAACCAGGCACTGTGGATATATATTCAAATTAGTTTTGTTTTTCCAAGCTTCATGAGGAAGGCTCAAATTGTTGTTCCTTGCTGTTCCTGATAAACTGGACAGATAAAATGTTGGCAGTTATATTAACAGTAACACTGCATCCTTTATTTTAAATCATATTTTTGAAGCAAATTCCTTCATTTTTTATTATAATACTGAGAAATACTTCCTGATTAGGCTGACTAATCTTCAAAAAATGATACTGTAATTACTAAATGCTCCCTAAAAGTCCTCATATCTTCTAATTATTACTTATTCAAACACTGAAAGCCTCCTATTTAAGCCTACTGACATGAAATTTTAAGTGATACAGTTTTGAATCTTCTTGTAAATAAGTACAGGTCACATGTCTTTTTTACATGACAACATGCTTGACTTTAAAAGCGTAATAGTAACACAAAATCATATCATCCACACAAGTGTACTTATTTAGATTTATATTAAAGTTAGTATCTTACAGTGGTTTAAACTGAACATCTGGAGCTTGTGCCCAGTCACTGCTATCTTCTGCTAATGTGTGGAGTGTAACATTTCATAGCTACTATGAGAGATACAAACACGTATTTAAGACACAAGACTAATGCAGATACTTTGGAAAAAAATGGGCCTGTTAGGGGTCAAAAGGTTGTAGGCATTTAGACAAAAAATAAGGATATTCATTGAATTTTTTTTTTTTTTTCAGAGGAAGGATTTGAATCTGCACTGAATCTCTGCAGTCAGATTTGCAGAACAATACCCGTCTGCTGGGGTCAAACGAGCAGGAAATAAATGCTACAAAGTGGTCAGCAGACCATACTGTTGACACGCAATGAGCAGATGTCACACTCAAATCCATTTCACCACTGCTTAGAACAAATAATGAACTGCTGAAATTCTCCGGTGGAATAAATCTCTTATACTTCTTCAGTAGCAGAGAGAGAAAAAAAAAAAAAGAATGGAGACTCGAGTCATCGTATGCATATTAGATCACTTAGCGTCGGTTAGGCAATTGAATTGATTATACAAATTCCTTTTAATTAATGTAAGTTTGAATAAATTAAGAAAATATTAAATGCCTTTCCCATATCATCAGGGGATGTGAGGAGTTATTTTTTTTTTCATAGAAGGCAATATACTGTGCACCGCTGAACTACAGCTGTCAGTTTTTCTTAATCATAATATTTCAACTCTCCTGACATTTGGAGTAAAAATAAACACATTCAAGGAAGCTGTGTGGCAAAACCCAGCTGTTCTGGCAGGCTTTCTCCGAGATATAAAGGAGAGAAAAAAAATGCACAGTATATTTGGAAGTACAAAACTTGGCATTTCAATGGTGTACTGATGGATTCAAGTAGGTGGTGTTTTTGGAAGAATGCTCTCCCACTTGGCATGCTCCACAATGAGTGTGGAATTATACACCACCTGCCAATTGTTAAAAATGTGATTTCATAAGTCAAATAAGATGGGTAAATCAAGGTCAAGAGCGATATTCCGACTGACGGATACTTAACATTTGTTCTAAAGCAATGGACTCTCTGTTTAAGTGTGTGCTCGTCTGCACTGTTTTGGCTGTTTTGTTTGTGGATGTGGCTGTTTTGACTGCTAAGTCAGGGAAGCAAACAAAGCAGATGCAGGACAATTTGATCAATGATCTCCCAGAGTTCATCGAGGGGGCACAAAGGGGTTTACCAAGGCTGGCTTAACCACCAAAGGAACAAAAACCTCCTTTACCTACTCCTGCCTAGCCCACTGATGAGACACCAAACTAGGGTCAATGAAACCACCAACTAAAGATTGATCATCAGAACATCAAAGTCCCTCATGTAAATCCAGCCTTTTTCAGACATCTGGGGTATTGATACAAACCCCTCCCAGAGGAGGGTTGCTGGTTAGAAACCAATATTCCTCATGGGGGGCACTCTGACCCACCCTCTACAAAGACCCGTGGAGTCTGAAAAGTATCTCCTCGTGAAAGGGTTGAAAAGTTTATCCGCACCATCCTCTGCAGACCTGCCAGGTGGGCCTCTTATGCAACTGTTCAAAGTTCAAAACGGGTTCATCGTCCCAAAGTTACATTCAAGGACGCTTCAACACGTGTCAGAGCTGCTTTCACTCCAGATAAAAAAAAAAAAAAGATCAATCAAGAACCTGAAAGCAGCTCAATGTTTCCAATTGGGGTGAGAGTGGTCAATGGAAATATGATAAACAATTACTCAAACAGCAAGTTCCCTTCACCCAATACACCACAGGCAGCCCCTCCCCCTGCCCTGTCACTCTGTAGAGTATTTTGGTTCAAGTTCCACTGCGGCATCCGGCTGTGTTGCGGTCTTGGTTTCACCTCCCACTTCCTTTTTTTGGCCCTGACGTGTTTCCGCCCCTGAATTAGAATCAACTCTTTCCACACAGACTTGTGATATCAGGCCGTCTTCCTTCTGTTGCCGACAGCGTTCGGAAACTAATAAGAAATCCCCTGTGAGGTCAAAATCTATCTCCCAAATTCTTTGCTCCGAGACCACGCGACAGAGATAAACGGCAACATCAAGACCAAAGCAGCTGGTGTAACACAAAAGGGGAAATCTCTCTCCAACTTGACGATAAGATAGAGGCAAAGAGGGCTGACCTGTTGCAAGCCTTGAAGACATGATGCCTTTTAATTCAGGAAAAATAGGTAAACATCTCATTTATCATAGTGTTGGCATGCACTGTACAGGCATTTGAGCATTTCTCAGTCTTTGTAGTTTTGGGTGAGAAACTGCAGAGAGGCCACAGGTTGCCCGAGATGACATCTTTTGATGAAGGCCTGAAGATCCCATTTACCTGTTAGAGCAGGATGACACATAACACATACATTTATTAGTAATAGAGGACATTTGGCAGTGGAATGAACTTTAAACGTAGCTAAAATAACAAAAACAGAAAAACCTCACATTTTTCCACTACATGTTTCTAACCCAACAACATTGTACATAAATTTAGTTCTGTCTGAGTGCAATCTCTGGTGCAACACAAGAGCATTTCTCATGACCGCTAGCTCCATGTTTAAGGGATCTGAGGCCTAACTGAGCAGCACATGGCTCTGGGATGTGAGTCACTGAGAACAGCACTGCTGAAAATAAAACATGTTGCTGTAATGATGGAGGTGGGAACGCAAGGACGTATTGGCAAGAAGATATGATTCAATAGCCTGCACTGTTTTTTTCTTCCCTCCCCTTTTAAACAAACACCAGACGGCCATCCGGCTGGTATGACAATATCACTTCTTAGATTTTGACAACCGCTGATTCCCTGCAGCTTCCCCTCCCTTTGCAAAAAAAAGACAAATTCACAATTATCATTCCAAGGCAACAAAACCCTGCATGCGTTAAACTTGCAAACTTCAACAGATTCTAGAGAAAATAAGTGAATGTTTGAGTGTACATAAGACAATGCTGTGCTCCGTAATCCAGGGAATCGCTGACATTCTGGTATTTCCGTATGTGGAGTAACTGCATTTACAGATGCTGAAGAATAGGGTAGGAAAGTTAATCTTTTTAAAGGAAAGCCAACTATTGAAATGGTCCAAATCTGTAGAGAGAATGGTCTCACAGTTAGGGTTCAGGTTTGACTCTGCCTGGATAGAAACATTACTGCTTTTCACCTCTGGCTGCAGCTGCTTAACTGGCCTTCGCTGTGGCTGTTTTCACCATCAGAGAGCCACATTTTGTATCCTTCATCATCGTGGATCTGGGAGAAGAAATACACTTTGCCGCTGCCACGCACATCAAGTGCACTCACCTCCCATGAATGCAGAAACAAAAATCAAAAGGATTCATTTACATTTCTGACAAAATGTTTTATTCAAAGCTGTGATTTTTCATGCCTTTTTTTTGAGAATATATTATTGTATTTAACTCTTATAAATCTTCAGTCATTTGTTTGAATGTGTTCTAATTGCAAAGTTTTACATTAAATCACAGTATTAACAAATTATTACTCAACTTTTTACAGGCTCGTGCACGCACCGAGATCCTCCCTACATTATTAGCTTATGAGACTAGCACCTCGATGTGTCTGGGTTTGCCATGAGGTTAGGTCAGTTCAGAGCACTTCTGGGGAAGATGATGAATAATATCTGGAAGACGAGCAGATGAGTACCTGAATCTTGCCAGGTCTTTTTCTGTGAATGAGGATTGCCTGCAGAAAGGGCTCCGATAATCAAGTGAGGGCAATAGAGTCAAGTGACCTGTCTGTATGGTAGGGCATGGCCCCAGTGGCCCCTCTGGCCTGCACTTCCGTGGGAGATAATGTACCGCCTCTGCAGATCCCCAAACTCCTCTACATGTCCAGAACAGTAGCACTTAGCTAAGGGGTGAGGCAACAGGGGGGACAACAAACTTTATACTAAATATAGGTTATAGTTCATGAGTCATATGTCAGATTTGACTCTCATGACAGCCATTACTATCATGACAGTCATGCATTAATAGTCAAACTTTCTCTTTCCCTTTTCCTCTTTCCCTTTTTAGTGAGAACCTGCCTTACAGTGGTATTAGCCAACATTTCCTCTACCGCAGAATGTCACACTGTAGATCATTTTATTGTAGACTAACGATCAGACGGAGAGTCAAAACCAGGCGCCGCTTGTAAAGCTTTAAACACCCATAATCCTGTCTGAAGCTGTGCAATCATTGGGTGCAATCCAAAACGAGGCGAATTCACAATATCGGGTGCTATCACGCTGGCTGGTACCCTGCAAATGCCTAGATTTACAAGTGACCTTAAAATAGGCTGATGTCTGTTTGTAGTGCAGAGACGTGTTTCCACCTCTCCCATCTGCCTGCTCATGGAAAGGACAGATAGTGTGGGACCTGAGGGCGATGTTAAAGTCTTCCTGCCTCCCCTTTTGTTTCCACCTTGCGTCTCCGTCTGGGTATGGCAGGAAGATCAGGACTGCTGTGAGGTGACACAGAACTGCTACATTTAGTGGTGTGGGCGGTGTCCCTGTTAAACCTCTTATAGACTCTCAAAAATACTCACAACCAAGTGATCCTGTTCATCGCAGCAGGGTAAGAGGAGCCATATCAGGCTAAGAGCTCTGCTGAGCCTTATCATATAAAATTCACAGTCGCAATAATGTAATCCTAACATCATGAGGGTGAAATTCTTTGAGGATGTTGGAGGTCAGGTGTCGGACACAGGACGGTAATGTCTCCCTCTGAGATGATTTGGCAGGGCAGATAACTTCTGTGGAGAGACCTGGGTCGAGGGACGGTGTCACATCGTTTGGCGGCAGATTTCAGCTCACAGCCTGTCGTCTGTATAGCTGCGATGGGTTTGCCACTCCATATTCAATTTCAAAGAGATATAACACATGTTGGATTTTATTTATTATTATTATGATTATTATTAGTAGTATTATTATTATTTTAATTATTATTATTATTGTTGTTTTGTATTCTTCCATCATTACTCAAGCCATTAATCAACTGTTAAGACTAGTTGCTAATTATATTGCTGTCGGTCATACAATTGATTAATTAATTTACCATTCTCACTCTTATTGAAACTAACTTGCTTGTTATTTTCCTCACATATTAATCTGTGAGTATTGTCTAAATAAATGTATACATTATTAGACAATACTGAATCCCAGTCTCCTACAGTGTGATCTAAAATCATCAAATGTCATCATCAATCCGAGTTTTATCTGTCCAACATCCTGATTAAGTCCAAAAATATTCAGTTTACTCACACAAATGACAGAGAAAATAGGTGAATCAGGCTTCTTAGAGCCTTTAAGATCCTGGCAGCTGGGAATATTTAGCATTTTCACTTAAAAGATGACTGAGAAAAACTAAGTGTTATTTTTTTATTTTCTCATGTATCGTTCGTCTAATAGATTAATCGTGTTGATACAGTGACTGAATTGTAAAATTACTTTGAAGCTATTAAAAGATAAGGGAAGTTGAGAGAAAATCTAGAAACTTTTACCCCGAACCTGACAAGCATCTGTTTAAAAAAAAAAAAAAAAAGTCCCTGCCAAATTTTTAAACGTCAAAGTGTTCCTTTAAGGCAGTCGACTCCTGGCTGAAACTCAGGCCTGCTGTAGCTACCAAATCCTGGCTCTCTTGACTCCACGCAGCTCTGATTAATGGTAGAGGCTGTGGGTGGGTGGTAGACATGGATCTGCCCATTACCACACTGCAACATTGCAAATGGCTTCAATTACTGTGGAGTGTGCTGAGCTGGCAGTAGGGGCTCTAGGAGGCAAGATGAGCAACGTGCACCATCCAGCAGCTAACTCCACTGCGATCCATTCATTCACATCACATGATCGTCCCGTACATCCTCTCCCTTGTAATTGACCATGAAAAAAGGAGGGGGGGATTAACATAGAGTGATATATTTTTTTATTTTCAAGCTTTGCTTTAATTTTTCTTTGACTGTTTTTTGTTTCAGATCAATCTGAAGTATCAGTGGAGGTTCCAGTCAGGAGACACTGGGCTGGATGTGTAAACAATATATGTGCAAACTACAGTGCGGGCTGAAACAACACTACAGATAGCATCTCTCAGGGCCCCAGCGTTTCCCTCCCCGGCCTTGTAACACTGTTTCCCTTGACAAACTGACTCGGCAGCACTAAACAGT
Organism: Acanthurus lineatus; assembly: GCA_029814665.1. Taxonomy (NCBI): domain Eukaryota; kingdom Metazoa; phylum Chordata; class Actinopteri; order Acanthuriformes; family Acanthuridae; genus Acanthurus; species Acanthurus lineatus. The sequence goes on from JAPZDV010000022.1 coordinate 24,406,109, forward strand.
AGCAGGACATATTGAGGGCTTGCCAAGTGGCTAACAAGTATCACAAGGGCCTGTGTGCCCACGCCTGCCCCCCACCCTGGCACAGGGGCAGCCTCCAGACAGGGACAGCCTTCCTGAGCCAGAGCGAAGGGGATTCCCTTCGATCACGCCCCTGTGCCCGGTGCCAAGAGCGCAGCCCCCCTGTAGTTCCCTGTGTAACAAACCAGCTGTCTCCATCAGTTCACTGACCCACATTCATAACCTTAACACAGGAGGCACGGCAGACTCCCACGGTTACTCACAACAGCCCAGCTCCACCCTTATCACTGTCCACCCCCTTCGACACTCAAGTGATGTCCAGAGATGAAAAGAAAAAAGACGACAAATTTGCGATAAAATTGAGTCAATGACTGCGCTACTGGAAGTGGAAAACGATCATTAGGAGTCTCCCACCCACGACTAAATGCTCTCCCTTCGCAAATCACATCAATTAATGTCATGGGCTATGAAAAATGCTCTCTGTGTCATACCACATGGAGGGAGGACAGACGCTAATAAGTGAACATACTTAACGGAGGAGGTGGGGAGACATGGGATTCCCTCTGTTCCTCTTGTCTGTGCGGGAATACCGTGCTCATCATGGCCAAGTGGAGGCCGATAATAATACAGCAGGTACACCACTGAATTCAGCCAAACCAATAATGACTGTGAAAATGGAATAATTTTCTTTTCATATCCATAAACCATGACTGGGCTTTTATTCCTAATATGTCACACTGAGTCTATTTACATTATTCTTTTTAGAAGGACAGTTTTCACTTAATAACTGACCCATCAAATGAAATATTTGATTATCCGACAGGGCATTTCTTAATTTCATTTCCCTTGAATAGAGAGAACAGTTTGCAGAAGAGAGGAAGTATATCAGAGGGAGTTAAACTCATCCAGCAGATTAAGGATGGGTGGATCCACTCAGCTCAATCGCTTCATAATGTGGGGGCAACTACTGTATCAGAACTGCTAGCAGAAAATGAATGCGTTTGAGTTTTATTTTGCTCAAAAAATATATTAAAATATTCTAAACAGCAGCCTATTATTCATGCTGTTATTTTCCTCGTCTTAACCAGTTCTGACACACTGAATACAGTAACAATCTGATAAGAGTTCATCTCGAGCTCCCCAAATGTGAGTCTGAATACATAAAATACTCCAAAATACATTACTTTTGACATTTCTTTTTCCAGAGATTTCAACATCAAACAGACCTCAGCCTAATGTGCCTGGATTGTTTGCTGACATGGCTGTCAAAACTTCAAACAGCAGAGACTGGCAGCTCCACTCATTCAGGGCCGCAGCGCTTGATGTCTCAAACCGCCCCGATCTCCCCTCAAATCACCGGCTGTGACCCGACAAGAACAGACAGACGGATACGCCTCCTGTGAAGCACTGTACTGTACATCCAAGTGCAGTTGCCCACCTTCAAGAGACTTTTCTTCAGAAGGAGGAAAAGTCGGAAAAACCAGAAGTAAAAACAGAACAACAACACGGCTTTCTGCAAGACTAACACGGTAATCTTTTTAGAAACAAACTAAGAAAATGATCTGGTCATAATACGAATAGCAATCAGCGCTGTAAGTAAACATACACTTCATGTGCACTGAAATGGTCAACGGTTTCAGGTTTGGCTGAGGTTAAACAAGACGTGGTCAGGCAGACCCGTGCAGGTGTGCGTGGGAGCAAACAATACTTGTCTCGACCCTGTAGGCATTAATACTGCAGCAGACTTACTCACTAACCTCATTAACATTTCCCTTGTTAAATTCAAGCACTTGAAGTAAGAGATCTTTCTAGAGCAACTCCAAATGCCCGGATCAAATCCTCATAATTATTTGTATATTACGTGTAATGACGTGTCCAGATAAAAACACAGCCATAAACCAGGACCTGGACTAAAAGATGGTTAAATAGAGTCACATTAGAGTGTCTTGGGACTTTATGTAATAAATAAAAACACTAATATTAGCAGCTTCAGTAGTGTCATGGTTACATTTGTTGAAATCTAATACAGAAAAATGTCACTCTAAATAAAATATTACGCCCACTCAAACAAATGATGCAATACCTAAATCAATCTAACGCTGTAAAATGACACAACTTCCTACTGTATGCCAGGAAATGAAATAATCTACCTGCTAATGTTTACAAAAATAACTACAGGAGCCCAAAACACAAAACCTTAAGCCACAAAAAACAATCATGTGGTTAATTTAAGAGAGGAAATGTTTGGGCCTCGAGTTTTGATGCCTTGGTGTAATCTTTCTACTGCTGAGTCAACAACTAGCTGTTAGCGGTTGTGTTGCTCAGTGTTGGTATATGATAGATGATATTTCAGTGGCCGACAGTGTTGTGGAGTCATTACCACGGGACGACTTCTCCGTCTCGCTGAGTGACACTGGTGCATCTGGAGGCTGCTCAAACAACATGAACTGGTAGCGGTGAAAACCAGACTTCTGTGGCGGAGTCGGAGGAAAATAGTCTGCATGGAAAAACAAAGAATCTGAATCAGCAGCACTGACACTGATGGATGGGTTAACATCGCAATATATGCTGCATACATTAACACAGTGATGCAACTAAAAAAAATCAATCAGTGGGCTGAATCTTTGATATCCCAACTCTTTACATTGTAAAAGGTTTCAAATAGTGAGTTTAAAACCTCTTCATACACATGGATTTTTTTTAGATTACAATAAACCAGTGGCAGCTGTAGATCCATAAAACTGTAACCCTAAATTCCTAGCTTTCTTTAGTCACTCTGGCCAGTTTTCCTTTGGATTAACTTTTTCATGGCCTTTCAAACAAAAATGTGTCCCTGGTGAATCCAGTGACCCACAAACTATGAGAAAAGACCATCTTCTCTGTTTGTTTCTTTCCACATCTGTCATGAATTGTGTTTCCAAAAAAGCCGCTCTGACTTGACTCTCCATGTGACGTCCTATTGGGCTTTTTTAGCTTAGCACCTCCTCTGCTGATTGAAAACACTGTGAATCTATATTTGTCTGCCATTGTTTGCTTGCTATTCCCAACTTCATGTTCTCCCATCATCTGAGGATATTAAAACCTCGTGAATTAAATTTAATTTCAACTGAAATGTGCCCACAACTACTGGGAAACTGTTTCTTAACGAGGCCAGTAAAAGAAGGCTTAGAGACTGAAGCTCAAGGACGGATCGATATCCATTTAAATTCCATCTCAGAGGCTGAACATTTCACAATTTTAATGTTATATTGTGGGTTAGCATAACAAGCTAACTTAGCGCTAGTTGTGTTATGCAACCAATGTGGCTAGTGTCAATTGCAGGCCCACGTAGATAAGAAATGTTGGAGAGAAAGTCAGTGTGTATAAGACAAGTTGTGTCAACGTTAAGCCTCATTTGAAGCCAACTGAGTAACCAGTGTTGTTTGTGTGCATGTGTGTTTTTTTTATGATGCTTTTTGTGGAACATTATATTGTAACATTGGCTTAGTTGGCTTTTTTTGTTGCACCGAAGTCCCGCCTGCTCTGTGACTCTCGCCAGTATGTGTTTGCTGCTGCTGCTGTGTGTAGATTTATTTGATAGACAATGCCTCAAAAGTAAACACGTGAAAAAGAAGTGGTTAAACTACAAGGACTTTCAGCAACAGTAACTGCTTTGCTTGGCAGAATTGTGTAACTTTGAGAAGCACAAAGACACAAACAACACCAACGGTAACAGTGTAAGACAGTATTAGTAGTAACTTCACTGTCTCTGAGTTCACATCTGTGTCTCAGCTCTACTGCTGCAGACTACCTTGTTATATCTGTTACACTGGAAACCAGAGTTCATGGAGGGGAAACTTAAATGAAACACATAAACAATAATTAAGTTAAATCGTTCAAAATAATATCGTGGAATCATTCCAACTAAAACTATAATTTACCACAGTACATTGTATAGCTTACACAACATAGATGAGTAAGATAAACTTGTGTCATTAAAGTAAACCATGATGGACTGAATACAGTAACTAAGGTTGCAAAATGAGTGGTCAATTGAAAACCAGACTTACCAGTGAGGGTTTTCCCTTGTACCTTTCCTTTCTTCAGTGTATTTCCCTGGTAATTTAGACACACAGTCAGTCACGCAAACTCATTTGGGATGAAGGATAGTTAGGTCAAATCTGAAACAACAATCCAACTAACAATTTGACAAGAAAGACAGTACATTGCATTCTACAACACAAATATAATGCCACTCTTTTCCCTAGTTTTGTGCTCTCACAGCCAAATATTCTGTGCTCGCTAAGCTCAGCGGTCAGTCCTTGAATTAGCACCCACTGTACCAACTAGAGAGAGGCTGGAGACGCCATTTAATTCCCTAGCCAATTTTATTTGGAGCCAATTTTGTTATAGTCTAACTAAATTAGAAATATACTGCCATACCAAGGAATTTTAGCATTTATAGATCCAACAGGCATTGAGACTTAAGGAATGACTGTATGAAAGCACACTCGTTTGACACAAGAAATGTAAATTTTCAACCTCTCAGAAAGCTTCACTGCACTGAAACTGCAGGTTAAAATATAACAAGTAAAATATATAAAAGGTCTGTCATGATAACATCTGAAGACAAGAGACAATTTCCAGACAAAAGGCAGTTCCCAAGCAAATTAAATCACTAAGTGGATTTCCAGGTGGCAATTTCCCATATTATTAATTGTATATTAACTTCCTGTTGCCTAGAGACAGACATGTAGCCCGATGTGAAGCGTAGATATTTTTCATAAGTATTTTCCACTGTATATTTGTCAGGTTAAACTCCCTCATCCCCAGGAAGCACACAGGCAGGCACCTCACGCTGCAAAACACACAGAAATGTTTGTTTAATAGACTTGGCTGCTTACTGCAAGACGGCTGCATCCTTGAGTGGGAGGAAAAAGGACTAAATATGTTGTCTGTGAAATGGCCCAAAACCCACTTGAGGTAAGCATGGAAGTCCCCATCACAGACATCAAATATCTGGTCTCAGCACCTATTTCTGTCCTCCATTCTCCACACACAGGCTCCCCCCACAGGGTGACAAAGGTACTGTGTTACTAGACAGCATGTCAGGACAAAAGGCACGCAGGACAAAGGAGCTTTTTTCTCATCTCCTCTGATCCTTGAGCAGAAACTTCAGTTTGCTGGATGATAGGACCAAACAAAATACAGTTTATAGCTGTGAAAAAAATACTAATCTGCACTGTGTTTTAGGGATGTGGTACTCAAAACATACAATTTTATTTTTGTGATCTTGGAAACAGTGCAAACACATATGCACTCAGCAATTTGATCCTTTTTAAAAGAGGGATGAAAAGCATTACACTGTTAAAAAGACAAGTTAATTCACCTATTTTAGTAATCTAATACAAAAAAATGCATTATCATTGATATTAATATTCATGAAAAGGAAATCTAAAGATTTTATTTGCATTCAAATAAATGTAAAACAAGAGATTATAAAGGTGGACATATCACAGTCTGACCTTTTTTTTTGAAAGTGCTGTTTCTGACAGCTAATGAAACTCTGTCTGGAGGACACCATAGTAATATAGTGCACAAACACACACCATCAAAAAGTACAACTCCATAGTCATAAGAACATGATGTGACTGCCAGAATGACTAAGACACACTCTCTAAGGGCTCATTTATAAATGTTAATTTTATCATTTATGCTTGACTCTTTCAATAAAAACATGTAGCATTAGAAAAGCATGTGTCCTCTACTGTGATTCATCTTATCCATAATCCTTTAACTGCTGTTGAGGAGGTTTAGCAGCAAGTATTAGTGTGCAGAGCATCAGTGTTTACACAGACTGGTAAAATTCAGAAGATTAGTTTCAACTGTGAGTATCTTCATCCACTGATCAGTGAGAAAAAAAGCTTTATTTAGAAATAGCAAGAGTCCTACAGCCTGCAGGATCCAAACCCATTGCCATAGCAACAGGTAGTCAACATTAGAGCGTGCAACATTTTTCCCACATCTTAATGCTCGGTTCTCGCTCACTCTCCACGGCACCCTCTGCCCTTTTAATTTCATTATAATACATAGAGTAAAAACAACAGCAAATCAATGCAATATTGAAATTCAGCCAAATAATAAAAGACAAGTCAATCACATGCAGCAACTCACATAGAATAACATATATTAATATTCACAGATATCAGATTCTTAATAACAATCAGTTTGGTGGTGAGAGGGGTTTATTCAGAGCAGAGCTGGTGTCACAGTAGCTGCAACAGGGCAGGGAAGTGTTAAGGTCGCTGACTCTTGATGTTCACTGGGGAGTGACAGACTCGCTCACACTAATCTACAGGACATTCTCACATGGTGGGCAGCCTCCCTCAGGAACCCTGCTGTGGGGGCGGGGCACAAAGCGTGAAAAGTTCTGACCGCTAAATGATTGACAGCCGCTTGCTGTGTTAATTGTCAGTTTTGAGAAGGGTCCAGCTGAAAGCAGGAGTTTTTAAAATGTGTCTTATTGTGTTCTTGCAGTATTGTAAATAATGATGAATAAACTTGCAGGTTTTCTAATAAATGTTTAGTTGTACAGCTAAATTTGTGGCCAAGAAATTAAAATATAACAATGACATGTAGAAGTACTGACAATTAAAATAATCACTCCACTGATTCAAGTGTTACTTCACAGGTTGTTATTTACTATAGTTTTAACCAGTTACAACAAAACAATGAAAGCAAAGTATTTAGTTCAATAACAGTGTGAAGTAACGTGAAGTGATGGGAGTTATTGTTATCATTGTTAATCAGCCGCCGCTACAAACTGATTTAGGTCATTTTCGCCAGCTTCCTTCCTCCCTATCTGATGAATCATATGACGTTTCCCTTGCTGACGATGACAAACGATAAAATCAATCTTTATCTTGAATAAAATTACAGATTTCTCTGTTTGAATATTGTTGGAAACACCTGAGGTGATGTAAGAACACAACAATATACACAAAGTACAACTGTCTTTATGGATATGGACATACCAAGTGTGGTGACAACTAAGACATCACTAAAGAATAAAAGTTAACCTGATGAATGTCATGAAAATATGAAAATCTGATGTAGTGCAAACGTGTTGGCTTCCTTTTAGTTGTTCTATACTATATTTTCCAGTATATATACAGACATTATACATCTATATCACAGATTTTCAAACAGACACACCAAGAATAAATGGTGCAACTCTTTTGCTGTACAATGCATACATATACTGACCAACTGTGAGCTGTTTTATTTTTGGATTGTCTGTGCTGGCCTCAAGCTGAGGATAAAAGTTACATTACATAAGGCAGATGTCAGAAAAAACAGTAGCTGGGATGGTTGTTAAAGTGCAGCGTGTTTGCTCATAACACCAAATGCGAGGCACATTGTGCAGCTTTTCCATTAAAACAGTTAAAATGTATATCTACCAGTTACTAGTCGTTCCTGTGTAATCTGAAGCAGACAAAATGTGTATCTTTACCACGAGAGTCCAACAAAGTACTCACAGCTGCTGTGTCATTGTTTCATCTGTTGGAAATTTGCAAGTTATGTCATTTCAACAGCTGAAAGTTGAAAACAACGAGAAACTGCTTCATTATCTATGCAGTTACTAAGAAATACACCATCAGTTTCAAAATATTTTCTCATCAGGGCACAACAGTTAAAATTCAAATAATTCACATATTCATGAGTATGAAAAAATCTAAATTTCTTCATCATTCAATCATTCATGGAGCCGATTACATACAACATTGCCTAGTTTTGAGGTCATCATTGTATATGTCAGACTCTTCTATACACATATCTGAAATCTGTGTTAATTGTATCTAATTGTAATTAATACCTTAAATATCTGTGCCATTCGCAAAAGTTTGCAGTGTGCTTTTTAAACTACTTGTGTGAAATGTTTAAAAAATTACATGTATGTTTCATAAATCAGGGTCAGGTTACAGAATTCTTCAACTAAGAAACCAAGAGAGAGATTTTGGAGTTTAAAGCTCAGTTTCACTGACAAAACCACCACATTTACAATTTGAACATTGTGCAAAAGTATTAGCACACAAGATAAACAAATCAGCACAAACTGCTGTGACTAGATGACATTGATTATGAATAATATCTGCTACCAAACCTTAACCCCTGACAATAATCAAGGTTTCATTTATCAAGATAACAGCATAGAAGTTTGGGATTGGTCAAAGTTTGCCTGAATAAATATACCAATGCCTTGCATAAAATAATACTCTAGTTAGGTTTATTTACTCAGTGGTAGGACAAGCCAAACCTTTTCTTTACTAAACTGCTTATAAAACACAGAAAGTGACACAAATTACCTACACTGAGTTTATGTGAGACTTATGAAGTCAAACAAAATGTGACTACACTTTGAATTCCTCATACAAGGGGAATACCCATTCTTGTAGCTGTGATGGTGAATCACACACAGAGCAGTGTGGGAGAGGCAGAAACTGACAGAGAGATAAAAAACCGAAAGCGTCAAAATGGCTGTTTACTGTTTTACATACTTCACAGAAAAGAACAAAAAGGAGAGAGGAGTTATAGTTTTTATACTGGAAACAAAGAGCTGGAGATTAAACATTAAACAGGATTGAAAGAGAAATTCTAACAATTAAAGTCACTTACATCAGTGGTCAATCAACTCTGACATATCAAATTGATAAGTAAATAAGTTTCGTAACCCGATGACAGATTTATGTCTGTTTGCATGTAAATCAATCAAAGTTGTCAGTGTAGATATGGTATTTTGATCAGCTCAACATTGTTTGCACAGTGCTGACATTGCCGGAAACTGTTCAGACCCTCCACTGATGTATTTGTGGCAGCAGGGGGTGTAGTGAGTAGGGACACCACCTTTCACATGAAAGACCGAGTTCATAACCCTGCAACAAGAAAGATGTGTCCTGGTCAGTGGCCCATGAAAAGGCCAAAGGTTGCTTTCAGCTTTTGTACAGCATACCTTGACATTTGCTCTTCCTGTTGGGGGCAATCATGGGGAAAGGCAATCATCTTAAATTTACATATAAAAATTACCATATGAAGAACTTATCAAATATATCCTCCAAATGTTATAGAAACAATTGATTCTGGAGATTTCTTAATCCGTCCCTGCTTGGTTCAAATATAGGAGCCAGTTACCTCTTTAGGTACCAGATCTAACTATAGTCCAGCTGCAGTGTTACGGACGCCTCATCCTGCCTCTCCCTGTTGTTCATCGTGCAGCTTGCCTTCATGTTTTACTGACTCCATTTCTCACTGTGACTCAGACAAAAACAGAAAGGATCCCGAACAACCTACACGTTATGAGCAATGAATAACTCTGAAAAATCTTGCAAAAAATAAAAAAAAACAATGCAGCAGAGCTTTTTTTCTGTGGGTCACGCATTAGCCTGACACTCCAACCACCAACATTAAACGCAGTAACTCCGGTTCTCCATTTAAAGTGAAGCGAAACCAAAGCTGATATGGACCAGCCAATTGAAGGAGAATAGCCGATGGCAATTATTCATAACAAAATGCTTGAAAACGATATTTTATGGGAAACTGAAGCCCCTCCTGTGGGTTGAAAAGTTGCAAATTTGAACAGGTACTAGAGGTATCAAGGTAAACTTGCTCAACATTTGGCATTAAACTCAATATTACATTGTTAACTCCTTCAGGCCTTCGAGAAGATGACGAACTGTGTTTGTATAACGTGTCTACATAACTTCCGCTAGGAATCCTCTGACAAGAGCCAATAGGTAGGAGTCCGCAAGGAGGTGGTGGGTGGGTGCAGGGGTGCGGTTTCACCAGGAATACCCACTTGCCCAACAACCCTTCTCCTTTTCTGTGTGGGTGAGTGCTTCCCTTTGTCGGTTACTCATGCACCTCCTTGTATATCCACCGCTTCCCTCCCCCTCCCTTGCACACCCTGTAAACCCACACCTACGACAATCAGCACCCACGTTCTTCTAATGCAGTTCTGAGAGCATCATTCTCCCTTTTACTTGCAGTCAGGCTAACAGACGGGGAGAGAGAGCATGACAGATGGTGTTCACAGCTCTATTTCTGAGGCTGGACTTGTACCGCCACAGCCACCCCTCCCCTCCCCCCTGCCTATTCCACTCAAGCCAAGTGCTTATGACTGCCTCCTCATCTTCGCCTCAGTAATCAGCCCATTCATTTGCAGGGTTATTGTGAATTAAAAGTCTGTGTCTCACAAGGAACCTTACCGTTTACAGGTTAGACACAGTTTTTTTTTTCCAAAAGTGGAAGAGAGAATACACATGACTGCTCAACTAGGGGGATTTTTATTCTCTTAAGGAAGTTAGAAATGCAAGATTTTATGTGTAACCTGCTCCTTCTGAATTTAAAATGACAAGATTCTCTAGTTTAATAAGTCATAAGACACAAGTGAGATCACTTGACTTTTGAGTTTGCTGACATAGTATGCAACAATCTTATATCAAAGGCCAGTAAGCATTCAGCCATCGGTCCCTCCTCTGCCTCATGTTTGATCACCTTGCCTGTGCACCACATGTGCCGCTGCTCTTAAAACTGCAGGTCATAGTCTCTGCTGACCGCCAGAAGAGGATAAAGAGCAGAACAAAGTAGGTTGATATATTTCCCAAGATTTGTCGAGCAGGGAAGAACTTAGTACTGGGTTTCCACACTTTTGAGCTTGAGTTTTTAGCCCCTACAACCTCATTAGGGGTGGCAATCTCTAGGCACCTCATGATTTAATTCTGATTCAAAGGGCTGTAATGTGCTAATGAAAACAATAATAGATCCATCTTAATGTATCCTGATTTCTATACATGAATTTAAATTATGTGTAGCTTTTGACAGTCTCCTGCCTGTATGAGAATAACAAAATGAGGGGGAGTGTTCGGCTGTGTTATTAACCTCATGTCTCCGGCAGTGGAGAGCAGCCTCTCTGCTCCTCCGTTACCTCCGGGGAAAGCCGTCATTATACAATGCATTTTCGCGGGCGCAGGGTTTTTGAGGTGAAACAGACCGAGCACTGAGTTCTTTTCTTCACTTCAGAGGCGGTTTAAATGCTTTTCAGTGCTGCAGCTGGTCTAGTTTGTTAGAGCTGATTGCTCTATAAGATAAGTCTATTGTATGTATACTGTGGTTTTTCCAGACAATGCACTGCCTTTAAAATAATTTTATTGACTAACATTTAGAAATGATTTTTGGACATGAGCAAAAAAAGTCAGAATCTTTTAAGTCTGCACTGCAATGCCGGGGCAATCATTGGAGACCACCTTCTCACTAGTTAGGACCTGGCAGCACTTCTTTGATGGGCCTCATGGTGTAGGTGCCTACCAATGCTTAGCCTTGTAGTTGATTATAGATTTTGCTAAAGATGCAAAGGAGGGTCTCTTGGGAGTTTATTGCAACCAACGCCTAGTGTCACGCTTTGGTTGATGGTTTCTTTTATCATAAAGACCCCTAGTTCAACATTGTAAAATTCACTGGGGAACCAGGCATTGATCTTATAGAAATGGCTCTACAACTGAGGACAGCGAAGAGACTAAACCAGGTGCTGCAGAATACAACCAGCAGAGCTTGGCTTCACCTTTTCACTGCTACACCATGTTCCTCTGCTGCAAGCTCTCTATTGTTCTTCAGAAATTAGTATGTGGCCTGTGCAGGTCCTAATCTTTATCTGCTCACATAGAGTAAGATGGTACACCAACAGACTGTCACAGTCCTGTGGTGCATGAAGTGGGAAACAAGTCAGCTTTACTTCATGGCTCAAGGGGCTGGTACAGGTGTATGGCAGTTACAGACAGTGTTATATGTTGTGTTGAACGGTATAACTGGTGACGTAGTTGCTTCCACACCCCCATCCCTCATTAACATAGGTAAAATGTGAAAATACTATTAATATACGCTTAACACATCAGTTAGGACATAAAATAAATAATAATGCATTGGTTAAAGTCCAATTTTCACACATGTTCTGCAGGTTTTTTTTAATCATCAAAATGCACTGTTAAAGTTGACCCCTATTAAATTAAAACAACCCTTTTGATCATTTTTTTCTGGAGTTTCCTGTAATAGTTAAGGAGCCCGTGTGAACCTAATGGGATGAGTCTGGGGTGACTGGTTGGTAGAGCAACCCTAATGGAGATCAGCTGAGCAGGGTGGATTGGCCTCAGCAGGACAGGGTGAAAGCCAGCGGGGGAGTCACCCATGATCTGCTTCAGTGCATCAACAAATTAACCCACTTAACAATAGCTAATGGCTTTAGTAAAGAAGCTCATTTGGCTTTGGTAATGAACTGAGTTGGAAACATAAACAGTCCAGTTATTAAGTGAACTCCAGACATCACTGACATCGCCCGACACACTGTCATGTACCAAACCTACACTACATTGGCCTTGCTCATTAGCAGGGAAGCCTACTATTACTCAAATCACTGACTTAAGAAACGAGCCACCCAAACTCATTATCACACTCATCTATTCATTCTTAATTTGCATACATTACAAATTCGCCTTAACAAAGTGGCCGTGCCGGGTCGGTCATTTCATCCTCAAAGAGCAGATTGGGCCTAACAGGGCAGAGCATAGGCCAAAGTGAGTCTTTTAATGAGGTAATTTCTCCCAACATGGATGCTGTTTCAGAGTACTCACAGCTTTACTGTGTGTGTGTGTGTGTGTGTGTGTGTTCGTGAGTATGGGTGCTGATGAGTCTCTACTTAAGTACTGTTAAGGGAAACCCAAGCCTGAGTTCCCAAGGTAACAGTCAGTTTGAGTGGGGGCTGGCTGACTCATTTGAAGGGAATCCTGGAACCTGAACAAGGCTGCCCACTCGCCCCACCCCCAGCTTCATCAGCACAACAAGCAAACAAGGCGCTGACATGTCCCCATATAGGGCTTCCCACTAACGGGGGTGGCACTGGAAAATCCCAGCCTGAGCTTGCCTACCAGTAGCATCAGAAGACACACACACATACAAACACAAGGCCTCACTGTTCCATGGCTGCAGCAGTTTCCGGCGGTAAGACCATTTATTCCATGGAGATAGTAAATTGATAGGTTATAATAGAGCTGTATGCCTACAAATAGATCCAGGCACGTGCTGGATTTTGATTAATACATGAGAGAATGGGGGTGAGATGTAAGGGGGTGGGAGAGAAGAGGAAGATTAAGCTTATTAAAACACTCAATGGCATAGAATTAAAATAGTTTTTGAAGTGTCAACGGTGACACAAAATAAATGAGAATAAAAATCTTGTGGGCCTAAACGTGGAGGAGGAGGAGAAAAAGAACTGAGGGGAAGAGAGTGGAGGATGAAGGAGGAGTAGGAGTAGGTGGACAAGAGAACGAACTCTTTGCCCACACAATTAATTTAATTATTAAGAAATTAAAAGAGATCAACAGGCGTGTAATTGACCACTTAATTAGTTCAAGGTCGGCCCGTTCTTTTGACCTTGGAGGGACGGTGGGCCGTGGCGCAACTAGATGGAAAACTGTTGGTGAAATGTCCTGAAATGTGTAATTATTGAAAAACAAACAGTCACAAGTGTTTCCACATGGGTGAATTTCCAATTTAACGATAACTTTTTTTTATGCAGCATTAATCCAGTTCTGAAAAATTCATAGAAAACAAAGGCAACCTACATTTTAAAACTGAATAATAATTTTAGAAACAGTAAAATGTGGCCATCAAACAAAAACTGAACGTGCGTAGTCAGTAATCCCTGCTGTTAAAAGTAGCCATTTGATAAGCTTCTGTCCGTGGTTATATCTGTTGATAACTCTATAGTTCATTCAGTGTCTTTAGTCATTAACAACTGAGAGCTGGTACAAAGGGATTTAAGAGGCAGCATTACTGTTTTGAATCACTGGATGTTTAATTCTTCTATTATAATTGAGGTAGGAGCGAGACAGAGGTTATGGTAACTGCTGGAAACCTGTCCCACTTCACAGAAAGGTTAATGAACCTTACAAGTCCTATGGGAGATGGAGTATGCTGTTAATTTGACAAACGTGGGAAATAAATGCTTTTATGCTTTTATTGATGGTGACCAATAGCGGCCTTTGCTGAAATGAAAGGTTTTAGTCTTTTGGGTGCTTTGCTATGAGGCAAAACAATAATGTGGAATGCATTTGTTGGAAGAAACTAAGTACATAATTGTTTGAATAGCAATTTCAGGCCAAAAAGCATCTTCATTATTAATTCCTACTTTTGGGGAACATATACTGTGCAAAATGTACAGTAACCTGATGTTATGAAACATCTGCCTTTATTCTGAATACATTTGTGGGAATGAGGGATTTTTAAAAAGCTGTGCTTTAAATCTACATATTTTCACATTCTATTTTATGCACCATTGGTCTGGATTTCATTTTAACGGGGCATCAAGGGTATAATATATTGACAGCTCGAGAGGAACATGTGTAACTAGTGTATAAGTGCTAACCTGAATTGGTCTGTGGGTTAGAGGGAATCATTGCAAAAGGTGGCTCTGAAACATCTGATCAGGACAGAGGTTTTAGGCACAGGACCAACTGTGTATACAGTGTGCATGATTAAGAGATTAAATGGATAATCTCCTTTCCATTCAAGGAGCCTGACGGAGGCAGGAATCTGGTTTCACAAAGATAGACTTTCACAATGGCTTAAATCTAACCGACAGTCACAGTTCAGACAGACGTCCAAGTTCATCAGTTACTCAAAACTGTACTTTTTAGACAATCTTTTAGAATATAGGAAAAAATGGGTTGATTTTAACTCTTTCCAGTCAGAGAAGCCAATCTTACAGTTATTTGCAAGCATCTTGAACAATACTAGGTAGCAAATTGGCAGAGTAAGATGCAAAATAAAAGGGACATGAACACATTTGCCTTCTCTCACTGGGGTAACATTAAGTTTGAGTGTCATGGCGACATGATGGCTAAATGAAAACAGGAGGAGGAGTTTACATGCACTGGCTTTACTAAAGTCATTTGAAATGTAGAGGCTAAGCTTTCATGTATCAATTGCACAAGTCTCACAGTTAATATGTGAGACTCCAGTTGGCAGCAGATTGTTGAAAACTTCAACCAGCTGCATGTCTCTCATTAGATTTCATGGTGCCAAAAATGAAATATTATATCGCTATTAGTGTGTAAGGTCAGCACTGTTTAAAATAAGTCTGGAAAATTTAAAGAAAGAAGGTAAGAAAGGTATGAAAAATCAATCAAAAGGAGAGTAGGACTGCCTTGTTTATCATTTAAATGTATTAAAAAATTATTTGTACATATTTTCTAAGTAGGCAGCACAATAAACATTATAACATTAACATATTATAAATATAATAAATCTATTTATATCCTTAATGTGCTTTATTCACTTAATACTACTCCACACTCCAGCTAACATTGAAAGTAGAGTGCATTACTAATTCTATGCTCTCACTGGTCAGTGTAAGTTGGAAATGAGTTTAAAAGAAACTTGAGCAAATTTGATTAATATATGTGACCAGGTATTGACCGACATTGTTAATTAAAAACAATTCAGAGAGATTAAGGATGCATGTTTGGTGTTTTCTTTACCAAGTGCTTATAAATTTAAATGTTACTGCAATTTATGATTTGTGTTTGTAAGTTTGAGACACCAAGTTTCTATTTCACATCTCAAGTTGAAAAAGTTTAGAAACCACTACTTAAATTTAAGTGCATAATTCTAAAAGGCCACAATTCTGCTGCAAAGGAAAATACTTTTGACATGTACTTTGATGCCAATTACATTGTGATAATTATATTTTAAATTCAGGGTTTAAAGTTAAATATTTTTACATTGTGCTATTGCTATTTAAATAGAAATGAAAGATCTGAATCCTTCTTGCATCTCCTAATTTAAGTAACTCATAAAGACAGATTTAAAAAATTCTTGTTTCAGTGAAGCCTCTATGGTAAAAGTCACACATAAGCATCAATCATCCTCCTGCCTTTAGAATTACATAAACATGGATGATTTTAATTGGTTTTTACAAACCACCAATCCTGTCATATGTTTGGAAAGAACAATCTATACTGGTAATTCTAAGCAATTCTTTGCTCTTTTTAAGCTCAGCATCAGTCTTTATTTTTGTGCATCTAACAGGTATTAGTCTAGTCTAAGAGCATAACTAGGTCCTAACCTTAAGGTCCAATGCAACATATCTTTGTGAAACCTGCCCTGGTCTTGTACGTTTTGATACCCTCTCTCTTTTGAGCCAGCTTGGTTTCTCTGTCTCTCACTCTTTCTGACTCCAAGCGGTACTATGGGCACTGTTTCCTGTGCCTGTGTGCACGATGTTTGCCAGAGGAACACACAAGAATCTAAGCTCCACAATCCCTCTTAACCTTTGACCTTGGCTTATTGTTACCTGTGAGCAGCACTGTGGCAAACATGGTGTACAAGTACTGTACAGCCCTGCAAGCTGTTTGTGTTCTGCAAGTATGGAGGGCAGGGGAGGAGGGAAGGAAGAGAGGGAGCTATTTAATCCCCCCCAAAGGAACTCCCCTCTCAACCCGTATCGTGAACTCACAGGCAAATCGCGTTGCTGGAAGGCACACCACACACACACTGCTGTCTTTTTAATTTCATCAGCTGAAAGAAATCTATACAGTGCTTTGGAATCCGACTGAGCTGCGGAGAGAAGTGAACTATACAGCACCCTGGAATGTAAACAGGTTTCTCACCAACTGTAGCATAAAAATACCACATTGTAAGAAACCTCTTGGCTATGATAATGGTCAATAGTACAGATCAGAGGTCTTAGTAGATTTTATGGTTGTTAGTCCTACAGCATATCAATAAGAACAAGTTGAACAAATCCAGAGAACAATTCAGAGGAAATTCAGCAGTCGTATACAAATTATTCAAGTGTAGCACGGATAAAATGTTGGCTTCTACTGAACGCATTATATTTATGGTGGCTTTTCATTTGCCATTGTCAAAAGCATTATCTTCTGAGCATATTAAGAACGCTGTCATTAAATCCCATGCACACAGTTGCTTAGTTAGGAAAGAACATGGGCTTTAATCTGCACAGAATGGGCAGTTGTTTTTTTGTAATTGTCAAGTACTCAAAAATACTTGCAAAAATAGGAACAATTATTTTATTTTCATAAAGCAGAGCTCTGTTCTCCAGTTTCTATTTACAGACTGTCAAACCTCCATCACCAAGTTTTTCGTGACAATGATGGACAGACTTATAAGCTGATTTATAAAATCATGATAGATTGTTTGGAATGTTAATTTTGTTATGTACAATTCCACTCGTACCAGTTTTAATTATTTGTTCATTATATAACGAGAGTTCTTTGCACTATGCTGCAGTTTTCTAATGTTATAGTTTAGTGTAACTTTTGGAACACAAACAATCATAATCAGTACGTAGAGTTAGACAGGCCACTATAATATCTGCCAACTTTGCATTCATAGCTGTCACACTTAATTATCATGCCAAAATACAAGAAAATACATTGGCTGCAGGAGGTCCTTTGTGAAGTCTTTGTTTTTGTGTACAATTAACTGGCAAGCATGCTATATACTTAAGTAAGGGCTATTTTAGGTGCGCATAATTATTAGGAAGTTGTTTTTATCAGCATGCCTCACTCCCCTTCACCGTACCCTATCAGGAGACACCCCTGAGTGGAAGCATTTTCCACAGCCGCGGCCCCAGAAACCCCCCACTAACCCTGACATTTGTTCATTTACCCGCCCCTCTCTTCCCCCCTTCTGGTTTCCATCCATGTCTGTCAAAATTGACCAGTTTACAGGGGAACAGGTAGGCAGACTCCGGAAAGCCCCCCACCTGTACCCTGAAACACACGAATTCGCACGCCGGGCCGACTGCCAGAGATCCTGCTTTACTGACTGAAGTGGAGGGGAGGGGGGGTATGACAAAGACGACAGCTTGTGTGGGGGAACATTGTCTGCGGCTGCGACTAGAAATCTTTTCAGGAAAAACAGGATTTTATACACAATGGTCGTGGGTGTGAAGAAAGGGGGCACATATTAAAAGAAGCGCCTTTATGTGTGCACAGCTACTGGTTTTAAACTGCATTTGCATGGAGAGGGTCCAATCTGTTCTTTTTTTTCCCCTACTAGGCTATAGTGTGACAGACTGGATCAAAAAGGGCTTTCCAGGTTGTCCTTGTTTTCCTGGAGAGTAATCGTGATATATCCAGGACAGCATGCAGGTTAAAAATGAAAGTAGCACACTGATATACAGTAGGCCTACGTTCTCAAACAATAAGAAATGCAACATTAATTTCTTTCTAACCGTGAAAAGACTTAATTTATGTGGTAAAATAAACTGATATAACTTTCTCCTAAAAGATTATTATAAAACTATTAGACAACTGTGTGAAGTCTAATTTATGTATGATTATTCCCTCAGAGCTTCTGACAGGAAACCATAGCAGCTCACGTTCTTCATGCAGTGAAACCTCCTCAATCATCTCACCACGGCAACCAAAGCAAGGAGGTCAGTTGTTATAGAGATGGCAAGAGGCTTGGTAGGTTATCAGCTACAGTATTGTGTGAGTATATTGCGTGTGTGTGTGTGTGTGTGTGTGTGTGTTTGTTGTATGTGGACGGGGGATGGAGCTGACAAATGAGCGGAGGATTCTTATGTAATTCTCCCTTTAGGTGGCGGAGAACAGTGAGAGCAGCAGCCCACACTGAAGAAGAACCAGTTTGTTAATAAGCTGCAAGTAAGATAAGATCAATAGTATTATTACAGGCTGTTTGTACACAACACCAGAGGGGAGGCGTTCAGGTGTACTAGGGCAGCAGGTCCACAGCCACAGTGCAGGTAAGAAGTGGGCATGTCCCTCAACTCACTGGTTCCTGTTCTATTAACCTCTTTCAAACTCTTTCACACATTCAAACAAAGCAAAAGCCTACAGACATGCACAAGTGGGACAAAATATCAATATAGGAATATATCAGATTACTTTGTCTTAACATATGTTTTTAATACACTTATGCCAGATGTCAGTTTTTATTAAAACATGCGGGCACTCTGAACAGATTCCCCTGCCAATTTGAGTTCCAAGAGTCACTACTTTGTCACACATTGCCTAATTTTTCTGTTTTCTGGTCTTTGGTCTTTTGCCATTTAATGTCTTTGTTTACATGACAAATGTGGACTTGGATCCCTTACACTTATTTTTACAATGTTGCATCCTGTTTTTAAAATTTTGTAAAACTGACACCACAATGCAGTAAATAAATACATAATTAATGTTATTTATTGCCTTTTTATTTGTATTTTCCTTTTCTTATTTACACAGACTTTGGAATGTATCACAGATGATTATATTGCAATCACTACACTGTTATTATAACATCGTTACTGTGTGAGTTACATACAAACACACAAAATCACATGAAACAATGCAACTTTGGTAAAGGCTGACCTCCAAAAGCCAAGCTAAAGCTTAAAAAAAGCCAAACTAACAAACAATAGCATCCTAATCTGGCTGAGAGGCTGTGAGAAGAGTCTGATGAGGTTTAGTGAGGGAATGACTTCCAAAAGCTGAACTCCATGTAGTACCACCTCTGACATTTGTCTGGCTGTAGCTGACAGCAGGATGAGCACCGCTCTAAATGTTAAGCACCTCCAGCTGTGCCTCCATGTTAAGGGCTATTGTTGACTTATACCAAGGGAGGTTTCAGATAGTTATGAAAAAAAGATGAATGACCTGCATGTAAACTTTATCGGGGTCAATATAGTTCAAGCTGCAATATTTAAGGTTAAAAAACAAAACACTTAAAGTTTTACCTGCTATTTTTGAAACCTGAAACATTTCTTTAAGTTTTAGAATAACTCTTAATCACATAGAATAAACAGGTGCTTAATTTACTTACTTCTCACATATATTATACTGACAACAATCTGTTCAAATTCTTTAAGTCACTTTACATAAAGAACATGTGTTTATGCTGTCAGTTTAAGTTTAAACAAAGGATGACAACAGGTGCACCGAGTGGAGTTTAGATTGGATAAAGTTGCCTCATATGGAGCCAGGAGGCACTTCTGTGTAAAAGTTTGCGAAACCATAAACAAGCAAACTGTTAACCTGGGTTATGAGCATGTTTAGCAACTTTGGAAAAAATCACATTAAAAAGGAAAATTGTTCAATTCCTTTGCGCCCACCCCCTTGTCATAAGATATGGATGTCCCGTAAGGTTATTTGTGTTTGCTGGGAAATGAAGTGCTCAACTGGATTAAAAACATACTGCATATGTTTGGAAATCTGTTTCCCTGGGCGTATGAGTGGAGTGAGCGAGCGTGAAGCAGCAGCTTGCGTCTCCTCCAAGAGAGAGGGCAGACACTCTCATCATTAGCTGGGCTACAATGTGCTCCTCTACCTGCTCCAATCTGCACAGCCAGGCTCCACTCTGACGCCAGACAGATGTTCCCAGCACGAGGTGCAAAGTACCGAGAGGGGAAACGAGAGTGAGCAGGAGAGAGGCAGAAGAATGGAAATATTCAGCAGAGTACACAATAAGAGTTTAATTATGAATAATACCAATGGTTCTTTGTTCTCACAATGAAGCTAGCTATGGTTTGCCTGGCCTTTGGGAAATTGTTTTTGGCTTCCATATGGGGGCAGCTGTCTGTCAAAAATAAACGCTTGAATCCTAACGTGCCACAGTAGGGATAATTACAGGATAAAGAACAATGCAATTATGTATGTTTATTTGCAATATTGGATAGGTATTTTGCTAAAACAAACTCTAAGGCTATTGCTGAGGTTAAAAATGTAATTTCAACACTAAGCACTGTCATTTGGTACTGTTTAGGTACTAATGACTGGGGACTGAGACTGTTATGCAAAACTTGACATCAACTGTTACTTAGGACAAAGACTTATACTCTTGTCATTTAGTGTGAAATGTTCCTGTGACAAGACCAAAGGGGAAGGGTTTACTCTTTTTAATTACTAATATTACTGGATTTATAAAAAAAATGGCTCAAACAAAAATAATTCATCCTACTGCAAGTATCATCTGTGTAACCACATTATATAGTTTATTTCTCTCTGACATTAACAACTGTTTCTCCCAAAAAATATGAAATGCCTCATTATGATCAAAGCTGCATAAAACAATACTTGTTTTCAGGAAAATCATGTTTTGGGTTCTGGCCTGTTGAGGTGAGCGGCTGATGAAAACAAAGACACAATATAACACCAGTCTTATCCTTTTTGAATGAAATGAGAAAGAAACAAAAAAGAGTTACACGCCTAATAGTTTGCAGTTAAAGGACATCTTGAGGTGTGGAGCAGACGATCCCTGCAGACCGCAGAATTCACAAACACAAGGCCAGCTGGTCTGATACAGTCACAATACTTCACTGTTTGTATTTGCCTGACCAGCAGCAGAACACAGGCTCTGTCCGCCTTTGGGAGCTGCTACAACAGAGATGGATGTTAAAGCATTCATATCCCTTATGCACCATAATAATGAGGACAGCACGCTGTGTGCTGAACAATCCAACTGGCCTTCAATTAGCCCGAGAGAGGAAGTTAACAAACATATGATGTTTTCCAATCCAAAGGCCTTATTGAAGTAAATCTGGAAATGGAGAATCATACTGAGTGAACAGAGCACCGAACGGGCCACAGCCGGAACAGATCATGATGGGTCATGACTCTCATGCAGCCTGTCAATAAAGATGATCCAAACAAACCAGAAAAACGCTGAAAGTCATCATGCTTTTGTTGAGTGTTAATATACCCTTTTCATCTATTTGCATATTGATTGAATCATTGTTCAAAAAATATACTTTAAGGCACAGACAATAATTATTTTTGTGTTATCTTTTCTGCACAAAATTAGTAGGAAAAAGACAACACACCTTTCAAGAAGACAAACCCTCAGCAGAAAAACTTCATATATTATAAAATGTGAGAAAATTCCATAAAAACCTAAGGCTGTATACTGCTGTTTAAATGGGATTTAACAGTGATAATGAACACTTTGACCTTTCTCAGAGCAGGAAAGAGCTTTAACCGAAACACTCTTTTTCTAAGTTCATATTGCATCATGTTGACTCACAAAACCACCAAAACTATAATGAGAGAATAAGTATTAACAAGTGAAAAGTAACACCCAATGCTGTATTTATATAAGCTGCCTCTATTCACATACTAATGATTTGCTTGTTACAGTAATTATCGCCGTGAGACCATAGCGGAACATCTGCATTGATTCAGACTCTGGGAGAGCAGAGTGAGGGAGGGAGAGGCTCGCAATCTGGAATTCGACTTCGAGAGCTAGACAACAATCTGTTGATGGTTTTTTTGGTAATTGTCCATAATTGATGTAAAACACAGAGTGTGTTGCAGAAGATTCTAAATTACTGTTTCTGTAGCTAGTGGGGGGGGGTCATTGAAAATGGGCAGTTGTGATGAAAATGCACATGCAGTTTTTTAATAACGTGAGTCCTAAAAAAAAAAAAAACTGGACAGCTGGAGAGAGAAGACGAGACTCCCAGCCACACAGATTTCACTTAACTGTTGGAGTAAATTGTTCTCAGCAGTCAAAAGTAATGATGTGATTAATGATACAGCCAGTTAAATAAAAGATTTGACACCTGACATACACATTAAAATATATTTACACACTTACACAGTCAGTTGGTTTTTCTGCATATTTTAGCAGGATTACAGGAAAACTAATGACTCGCTTCTCATAATTTTGGAAATGTATCCTGACATATTTAATAGCTGTGCTTACAGATTTGTAAATTACAGAAGAATAGACTGTTTGCCCTGGCAGAGCTTGGCATTGTCTCAGTTCCCTCAGACAATGCCGAAACTAGCCTGTATCACCCATTGGTTGGTAAATTTCTATTTTGAAGCTCAGAGTTTGGCATTACCTCTGGTACAATCATAGTTATTTGGAGCCAGAAGTGACTATATTTGAAGACAATGGTGGAGTAGAGGAGGATATGTACTGCCACAGTCATGAGTAATGACTAGCAGACAGCTAGCAGCTAGCTGTTGTACAATTTAAATTATTGAGTTATATAAATATTCATTCTCCGTACAGTTGTTGTAAAAATGGGAAATTATCTACAGAAATAAAAAAAATAACTTATTTGTACCAGGCTTAAGCATGTTAAATTCTACTGGGAATTTGGGGAATTTTAATTCGGAGGTCAATGGAGATTGCCTAGCTATTGGAGCCGACCTCAAGTGGTGGTTTGAAAACATTTATTTGGCAGTTTCGCACCAAACTGATTGAGTTTGCCTGCTTGGTTATTTATGTAACATGCAAACCTGCCCTGCAAACATGAGCTGGTAGTAGTTCAGCACAGACATCGCCCCCTTCAGCAGAGGAGGGTAAAAACAGTTCTTGATGACAAATATAGCCAGATCACCAATTATGTTCAGCCAGAATTGTCAAACAATACCAAACTTCTTGCATATCACATAAAAAAGCAATCGAAACTGCTAAAGTTTTTAATAATCATCTATATAATATTATTAAAAATAAGGCATTTTGAGGGAAGTAATGAAACACTTTTCTTCTAAGGAAGACGATTGAGCCTGCCTGTTTCTCTTAGCTAATGTTTAATTCTGCCACAAATAAGGTTCCACACTGTCTTTTTGGATGAGTACTGTACGCATGCGAGGCACTGTACTGCACAAATATCAGCCTCTCAAACACCTCTTTAAGTGGTTTGAGAGGGTTCTGGCGTAGTGGACAAATAGTGAGGAGATCCTCATCTTGTGTTTTAACAAGTGAAGAGACAGCTACATAACACAGCTCAAAACAAGGTAGGTGATGAGGCTATAATATGCGGCGTAGTCCAGTGTGTCCTTGTTCTGTTATCAGTGCTTCTCTAATGAGACTTCGCCTGAACAATCAGCGTAAATCTAAGGGGCCGTGTTGCTCAGGTCCAGCCTGACCTCACTTCACTTTCAGCTAAATTAAGGGAATTTTATACCTTTATATCTATGGATAAAGAATGCACACTAATTATGGAAACATCTACTATCTAGGGCAAGACTGCATGACCTTGGACTAATGAATATATACGAAAAGAACATGGCTGCTGCAGCTCGTGCTGTTTGACGAGCGAGGATAAAAATGTTGATCCGTTTGACATCTGATAGCATGACCTCTGACTTAACTAAGAAAATACTTTGCTTTAGAGAAAAATCTACCATCAAACATGTTGCCAGAAAGAATGATTTAAATGCCAAACACGTTATTGCATAGTACCTCACTCTCTTTACCTCATATTCAGACAATATATACAGAGAACAAATGAAGCAATCCTGAATCATGTTTACTTATTAGTTTAATCCTTTTGGCTACACTTTATATTTATATGTATGCATTAATTCCTAAATTGTCCTGCATTGCTGTCAAAATTGCGACTGCACAAAATCTAACACATGCGCACCGACACTTGAAAAAACAAAACTGAGGTTGTGTGATGTCACCTAGCCACCCTGGTCAATTAAACACCTCCCACTACAGGTTGGCATCACTCAAAAGGCTCATTAACCCTTCTGACCAACCACCAGTCACAATCGGAAAAACATCCCGTCACATTGGCCAATCCCTACATGGGCAACGCAGGTCAACACCCACACAAGTGACAGGAAATTGAATTGTTAGAGAGAATGTGGTCTGTCTGAGCACTTGAAAGACATTTGTTTATTCACAGCTGGTCACACGGCCAGACAGACTTTATGGGCTTAAAAATAAAAGCAAAGGTGATGCTTAATGTAATTTTATAAAGTGAAAATGATTTGCTTTTTACATAACTGACAAATGTGAGTAATATGAGGTAAATATTCTTGCCGGCAGTGGTTGAATAAATCATCTAAAGCGCAGCACCAATGAACTGAATCACAAAATTCTGAGTATATACCCACTGAAAGGTTTGCTAAATATAATATCCCAGATACATCACATTAGAATCTTTGAATCAATGTGGCATTAACTAAGTGTACGAGCACGCCTCATAATATGAAACGAGAGCAGTTGATACATTGCTGAGGCGTCTTTGTGTGGTTGTTTTTCAGACCACTAGTCTTAATCTACTGGGTTGATCTCCTGGTTCCCGCGGGATTATAAAATGTCTGCAAACCTCCAAATATTTGAGGCAATCAACAACTCAACACGCATTTGGCGTTAGAATGCAAGACTGTGAAAACACACAAACGAATGGATAAAAAGGAGTGAAATATGAAGAGAAATAAGGGGATCGGAGCCGTGCCCATTTCGGGGGTGTAAAATATGGAGAAGTGTGGATCATTGGGGGAGCTGCTCTGCCTGGGGGAACAGATGAAGGGAGGACACTCTGCCAAGATCTCTCCACTGGAGGGGGAGCTAAGGGACTGGAGCTCTATGGGAGAAAGAGTGTGCGCCTCGCATGCTGCTCTCCTCAATCTCAGTCTCACACGCCTGCATTGACACGTCCCAGGCTCTCTGCAGCAGAGGGAAATTGCTGCTGACAGGGCCTTGCAAACTTTCACAGCCATTTAGAAAGACTTACTCCCACACTTTTGTCACAGGCATTTACTGCACAAGATACATGATATGAAAAATTAACATTTTTTGAACTTGGCATCCTTTTTTCACCAAGTTAGGCTTAAAAACCATTCATAATTTTTCAGCCTTGCGATCGGCCCCAGTGCAGATGTAAACACAAGACGTGCCAAGTGAGACCCCGAGATTATGAAAATGCACAATTTTGAAGGAAAAAAAAATCCAAACACTACTTCATAAATTTGTGCCATATGAGTTCAAATCCAATAACAAATGCTGCCCGTGTCACCATCACCAAAACACACGAGGCTCTTTTTAAGTAAGAGCAGAGGTTATTGCAGACTTATTGTACCTTCACGTCCACAACCAGCCAGTGCCTCCAGTAAGCAGATGTAGGTTTGGCGCGACTCGGAGCATCAGGATCAACCATCACCAGAGCATACATCTTTTTCTGCAAACAGAAGGAGATTCACATATTACTTTTAATACAAATGCTTTATGACAGTACCACACACACACACTGTGAAGGGCCCAGAGGCAGTTTCAGTAACAGCGGTACCTGATCCCTTACGCTTTCTAAAGGCAGCCATGAGCTGTTTGTGCATCGCATTGCCCAAGGCTTGACAGACATCTCTGCAGCTGACAATACTTAGTTTAAATACATCAAAAAAGATGTTATACTTTTTTTTCTCAGCTTTAACATAATGTACCTAGAAATGCTACAGCCTGTGAATTTTTTTATTCTATTCATAAAATGTGTAGTTTGGTTTTTACGTAGTCACTGGATTTGTTAACTGAGAACACAAAGCTGACAAACAGTTCAAACCAGTAGGTTGCGTTTGCCTTTTGTTGGGTTGACACATAATCTTAACACTTACTTCAGCTGTCAAGGCAAAAATGTTGCTCTTTAAAAAAAAAAAATGCATGAGACAATATTGTTTTAAATAGTATGAAATAAAACTGTTATTAAAAGATGCATGAGAAATATTCTTAAGCCATGCGAATCGCCAACTGCTGTACACACACAGCAAAAGTACAGCTCTGTCTCTACTATGTTATTTCTTAAACTTAATATCATTACTGTGACATCAATAAAATGACAACATTTTGGATCCGATACCAAATCATCTCGTTAACATATTCACAGTAACTTTCTGCCACTTACCCAGTATCTTTGTACCCCTCAATCTGTCAATAGATAAAGTGAGAGAAAAAGCATCTTAACTAACACTTGATCACAGTTATTGGACGTTGACTTGGCGGCTCAACTGCCGGAAAAATTTCATTCTGTCTGTCCCTAAAAGTTAGAGAATTATGAGAGCAGATTGAATTATTGCGAGAGCACATTTGTCATCCCTGGTCCTGTGCCCAAAATCTGCCAGACCATATGATGGGCTTTTTTTATTTTGTTCACTTCCTCTACAAACAGAGACATTAATCAAGGCTGTTTCAATTCACGATGTCCTCTTACAGTATATGTACTTTCAGCTGAAGCACGACCATAGTGATATCAGCTTTAATACATATGAAACAGATGCAGCGTTTCTTACATCCTTACACCGACTGCCAAACAACGCTGTCTGTTTTCGGTGCTTCATAGACTTGAATGCTTGCATATAAACATAGACGTTAAATTTCTGTTTGTTGTGTCCTATCAACACTTTCTTAAAGGCCTCTGAAAATTATCGTAAGCCGATGTACTTGAGCTTGAATGAGATAAAGAAGTAGTCATGTATTTTTCTGCAGATGCTCATTTTCAGAAGGATTCTCTGCCTACCTGACAAGCAGTAATAAGCGTAAACAACTAAGCCTAATAATAGGATAATACTGTAGTCTCAGTGATAGTGCCTGCAGGTAACATCCAGACACACCAGCAACAATAGAGCCTCCTCCACAGCCTGTCAAAAGTGACTCTATATCAGTGACCCCCCCGGGCAGCTTACCAACCATGACCTGTTGCCTTCTGAAGAGTTGTAATCCTCATTTGTACATGTTTGCTACCAGGCAAAGACACTGTGATAATGTAGTTACACTATTATTTAAGTCAGACCCTGATGTATTCAGAAATAACATGGTTGCAAACAACAGCATGCACACACACACTCTCACACACACACTCATACACACACAGACTAAAAGGCAATTTTAAGCATTTAAATTAAAAATGACCTCCAGTCACAATTATCACTGAAAGGAATAGCACTTTATTGGATATTTCACGAAAGTTACCATGGATGGAGATACACTGCATAGGACAGGCTTAGTTTTCCCAAAGCCATATTTAGAACAACATTAAGAACATTTAACATGCATTTCTAACTGTAACAATGAATAACATGGCCTACTTATGGTGGGCACTGAATTTCAATGATTTCTGCACATATTTAGTGCTTGAATTTCTACCTGTAAGAATCTGGCTGGTCCAGCTGGCACGGATAGCAAATAATACAAGAGGCTCCCTCCATGCTTGCACTTCACACATTGTGGCATGTACCCTTCTCTCTTACAAGGACATTTTTTTTCTCCATCTGTCAAAATCCACATTAATTACGCACAGATATGTGTGAAAGACTCCAGGGAAAAACAGATGCATATTCTGCCATCTGAAATAATTTATCAGGGCTCGAACAAACTAAATGTATATCAAAACATGTTTTAACGGGGGCTAATTCTCGTAGCTGGATACTGGAAGACACACATTTTCCAAAAATATGTTATTAGTATTAATTACCAGTACTAATGAGGAAACTTAACATTTGAGTCTTGATAATAATTTGAAATTTAGATCTGCTTTTACACTTCAGCTGATCAAATTTATCACTGATTACAGTTCATTTTCTATATTTAGGAGAAAACTATTAGCAAAAACTTATATTGTTTAAATGTTAATGTGTTTAATCTCTTTTATCTAATTAATTTAGATCACTGTGAAAGAGGTGAAAACACACTTCTGCCCTCTATTTTATGTTATGTAATGTATCTAGAGGACTTTAAATTGTTAAAAAATCTGAGAGTTCAGAGCAGAAGTGAAAATCTGGGTAGGTGTCAGCCTCAGACCACTGAGCTCCACTGGGCCATTAAACAGGAAGGGATGTGAGGCTCCTGGGTGCAGGCTGGAGGTGGGGGGAGATTGAGCCTGCATTCTCTTGGGATTAACCTCCCACTGCCTGCTGTGATCACAGCAAAACGGCCCACTGGGACCACACCTCAGACGCCAGGCGGCTGGAATAAACCCTGCAGCCGACCGGGCGCCTCTGTCGCGGCTGCTGGTCGCTGGTAGAAAGAAAAAGGGAGAGGTGCTCTTTTTGGGTGACACCTATGGAGAATATAGGGGGGTTGTCATTTATTAAATACATGATTATATATCACATAAATGCAGATGTGGTTCTTTTAAATACATTTTTCTATTGTTGCATTTCCAAGAGATGACATGAAACTCCCACTCCATGCCAATAGCATCGAATAGATACAGTATTTGCAAAATAGAAGACGGCAAAGAACAAAGGCAGAGGAAGACGAGTGTCTCTGAGGATGTAAACTACTGGCTTACCTTTGAGTGAACTCTGCTGGGGATGAGAATCAGAGAGATGTCTAATCGCTGCTCTCGTAGAGCTGCCTGGGCTATCGAGCCCAGCTCTGCTAACTGATGACACCACGAAGGGCGAGAGTGAGTTAGCGAAAGGGAGGGAGGGATGGAGGAGAGGCCCCTCTGTGAGTTTACAAGTTCACGCTTTATCCCTGACCCAATACCCAAACAGTGTCATCCATGCAGTTGCCTATTAATATACCCATCGCTTTATCCTCCTGGTTCTTCATCTCCTTCAGCCTCTGTGCACAAAAACCCACAATGATTCATTAAATGGTCAACTGTGCTCAGCGCTCGACCCAGGGCAAAGCAACGCATCGATCTCAAATCCCTGTTTAAGTAGCAAAAACACTTGAACTCATTTGGTAATTAACAGGTATCTGTGTTGTGATTAAGAGACGGTGATGGCTTAACAACCATGGACTGTAGCTTAAAGCAAGGTTGTAAGATCGATGTATTAATATGGTGAAATAAAAACTCTAAATCACGGCTGTAAAACACTTTTTTTCAGAAAAATAAGATAATTCATCCCAGCAGCTATGGCACTGTCTTTGAATTTTTATTTTTGTGTATTAAAAAGAGATTTTAAAAGAAAGCGAATGATCTTGTATCAAGTGAATTCATAAAGCAAAGATATGTGGACCTTTACACAAAGGATCAAGTAATAAGGTCTCATTTTTGAGGCAGGATAGCAGCAGGAGCGAGTGATGAAGAAGGTTAACGGCGGTACCACTGTCAGGGTAAGAAGAGGAGGTTCATCCTGGTGTAAGGGAGGTCAAGGGTCAGCCAGGCAGCGGTAATTGAATCCTGACCAGAAATTGGGGGGCCATAGACCTAAAGATGAGATGGAGATAGAAGGGGGGCTGTGGCACTCACCTAGAGGTCACCAAACTTGCAGGTGAGAAGGTCCTTGTTGTCATTAATAACAGCCCCCCCCCCACCTCTCATCTGCAGAAGCTTTGAAACCTCATTGTTCCTCACTGCAAGCAACATTACAAAACCTCTTTCATAAACAGCAGCTTGGTAATCTTTCACAAAGGAATTGGGTGACCAAAAGGCTGCAAATTTCATAGAAAACTTGTCAAATAATATTGTATAATTCTAGTAATATAAAAGGTCCTGAGCATAAAACAGACAAAACAGTTACCATAGCAGAACTTTCGGTCATAAAATCTACTGGGTATTTATCATTGGGTTTTTAGATGCACAAATCAGTTACTGGGAGAAAGTTCAAGTTCTTTGTTAAATATGGAAAGAAAAAAGAAAAAAAAACGTGTTACTTTTTTAATTTCCGTAACATATAACTGAAACTTCCCTAAACCTAACATAAAATGTTTTTATTGCCTAATTCTTTCCATAGCAGGTACTTAGAATACTAACCTCAGTCACTAGTGTCCCAGTCCTGTGCTTTGTAAGCCATCATCCACCCCCTCCAAAAAAATCAGTTCCTTTACTTGTAAAATCTATAGCACTGAATATAATCCAGGCAACAATTACTTGTACTTGGCAAAATAAATACGTTTTACATAAATAGGATTTCAGAATATATCAGCCAGATTTTTTAAATTTTGTAATTCCTTTTTTTTTTTTTTTTAGTCCCTTAACTTCATAAAAGGGGAAATAAATCCCCTTAAAATGGTATATTAATGAGATATAGATATTATGGACACAAATCACACAAAAACAGTGCATACACATCCTATCAATGATAGAATGCAAGATCATTTAATATTATCTTCATAACACATAATTTCAGTGCTTCTCGCCACTGTGGACCGAATTAAGTGCTACTGATGCTTCTGAAACTATTACACAAGATGATTTGGGGTACTACAGTTACTGGTTTAACATGCAGGTGGTTATTGACACATATAAATGATATGCAAAGAGAATGCCAATACTCCTCAGTGTGTTCTTAAGCGCCTCACACAGTGCGGGCTGCTCACTACCTCCAAACCTGCCTATTTTTAACTCAGCCTCACTCCCACACAGGAGTGGAGTGTGAAGTGGCTTATAAATCCACACTTCGAGGAGCCACATGGTCAAAGGAAAGTCACATGTGGATAGAAATGCATAGTCTAGGCCTAAAGACAACACAGCTACTAGATCCCCGCTGGGTAGCCAAACACAGAAGTGAGCTTCGATATGAGGAGGCAGCAGTTCAAGAGGAATGGCAGCGGAATATGAAATACAAGTTTACATAATTACATAATCTCATTAACAATTTTTTTTTTCTGTTTGAACATGAAAAACATGTATTACAATGCTACATTTTAATCACATTTACACTTGACAGAAGGTTAGACAAAATCAGGCAATTTTGTTTAAAGACAACAGATTTTGCACATTCATATATAACTGTTATCTGTCTGTGGTCATGGCAAAGTATTAAAAAAAAAATCCATTCATTATGGCCTCTAAAACCACAAACAAACAGCTCTCTGATGAAGTGATAAAACATTTAACTGCAGTCTGTCCTGAACTCTGTTTATCAAGCTTGTACTTTCACATTGCAGTTTGGAACTGCTATGAAGCCATAGCTAACAGTAAGATGGTTCACAGTCTGATTGAAGCTTGAGGGGGGTGAAGGAATTAGTAGCAGCCTAGGGAACCATTTCTGCATTTCTCTCAACGTTGAAGACTTCTTTCACTGCACCATGCTTGCGAACACAGCCGTGCTCATGTTAAGCTTATTAGTCACCCTGGATGCGATCTTGCTAGCTGAGGCTTTCAACACTTTCTAGTTGTGGCTTTACACACATACACCTACTCACTGCCATGAAAGCATTTCTGCAAATGCACATGCTAAAACACAGTAACTACCACTAACAGGTACTCTGAAGTAACATGCAGCCAGGCGCTGGGATACGAGCCTGACATCCAGCCCGTGCTAAATGAGGCAAGAGGGAAATATTTTTGTCATGTAGTTTGGCTGCTGAGAACACAACACAGTCAAACAGGGCAAATTACAGCACTGGACTCATATCCATAATTAGTCTGTCAAGCATGTCACACCCTGGAAAACAGAGATCTGCTTTTTTACCACCAAGTGCAGCCTATAAAAGTTAATGGTGAGCACATTCTAATTACTTCACCAGGATTTGGAAATCTAAATCAACTATTTTGATTCTAAAAGTACTAAGGGGAATTTGAAGGAAAAAGAGGGAAAATAATAAAAGATCTATTGGGATTAGTGAATGCGTTGGTTATTGTATTGTTTGCGCACCTGAAAACAGTAAGTTTACACAGGACATGACATGAGATCTCAGAGCTGTAAGTACAAAAAAGCTTATATTAAATATGTGTCCTAAAAAATAACTTTGTGGGTCATCACATTTTATTTTGGCAGCTACTTTGTTCTTATGGAAACCAACTGTTCCATTTTCTTGTTTGGAATGGGGAGAGTGATAGCGTGCGCAAAATGATCAGTCTGTTCATGTTCA
The DNA here is from genome assembly GCA_029814665.1 of Acanthurus lineatus. Taxonomy (NCBI): domain Eukaryota; kingdom Metazoa; phylum Chordata; class Actinopteri; order Acanthuriformes; family Acanthuridae; genus Acanthurus; species Acanthurus lineatus. The sequence goes on from JAPZDV010000022.1 coordinate 24,438,680, forward strand.
TGGGAGAATAACGGCTATTGTTGCATCTATTTTGAGACTTACTAACACATTTTTTAAAAACTCATGACTTTATTTAAATATAAAAATATATGAAAGGCTTACAACAGGTTCACTTCACGGAGAACCATCATGCAGCAGACACTGTTCTGAAGATGATGGGATACATGCTGCCATAAAGGGAGCTTAGTTGTAAGCACTCTGACACCAATTTCTATTTGGCCATCAGAGCTGTTAAAGGTGTCAGGCCTGTTCACAGGCACTGTGTGTTTCACCAGCCAAGATGGCTTCCACATTTTTTCTATCATGATTAATTATGGTTTCTGATGGTAGTACAGTGAGAAAGTGTAAATTATTCCCACATTTTCTTGTGCCCTCCGTTCAGTCACTGTTGTGTAGGAAGATGCTATTGACGCCATTCATGGATGGCGACCAAAAGGCATCTACATGGGGTGGCAAACTCTAGTGCCTATTAAGGGGTGGAAGTGGTGGTGGGGGGTGCTTGGCGTGTGGGCTGAACCTAGTCAAGACTGCCAGTTGACAGGGCCAGATTTTCCAGTATGGAAGAGTCTTGTTTCAGTGGGCGATGCTGGGTGTTGGGAGACTGGGAGAGAGGACTGCCCAGGGCTTGGAAGCTTGAAACAGAATATTTCAAACAGACAAGCACCGTCTGTGTTCCAGTGTCACCAGCCCACCCGTCTGACAATCGGGGCCATGTCATCACACGGGCTCTGAGTAATTCAAGGAGCATTCTTATCACCTTAGAAGATGTGGCAATCTCAGACGTCAGAGCAGTCGATAGGTCCCAGCAGCAGAAATAGCAATAAACGAAACGTGGAGGACAAAAAGTACAGTAAAAAATGATCACCTAAGGGCCAAACATTAAGAGCATGAATAGCAAAGCCTGGTGAAATGCAGCCACAATACTGTGCTTTGCTTTGAATCGCCAACAAAATCCACAGTATGTCCTCAAAAATACACACTGCGCATGCAGCACTGAAAATCCTTAGTTTTGGAAAACTGGTTGATATAAAATAATTCATCTGACAGATCATTTTGTGTATGTTGATATATTTAGCGCTGTCAGAGAGGACGTCACAGAGAATGGCACTTTATATCACAATGCAAAAACTGTTATCAGAGGAGGTACAGGTTTATGGTTCAAGGGCTCGTCCATTCATTGAGAACAAGCTCAGCCTCTCTGCCTGACACACTGATAAAGACAGCACAAATGAAACAGCTCCACAGCTCCATCTTTGCCTCTCCCCAAGGGAATAATATATCACCCATCTGAATGTGGCACATATTGAATCATTTCCAGCGTTGATGATTCATTTGAATAAATCAGCCTTTTTTTATTTTGCCAACTTGAACTGATACTGAAATAAGGAAAACTGAAGTCACATTGTTAGATACGAGGAAGGACAGGTGTTAGAGTGTTCTATAGGACTGGTAATCCTAATCCCTTTTCAAGCAACAATTAATGACTACAGCAATAATCTCCACATATGTGTTGTTGCAATTCCTTTTTAACTGTCAACCATAACCTGCCTAACTCACATACACCAAATCCAGGGGGATATGTCGCTGCAGGCAGATAGGATCTTATCCTGGATTTGCATAGATAAATGCAAAGCAATAATTCAAGAAGCACATGGGACAGACAGAGTTTTGACCTGAGATATATTCTCTATCTGACCATACACTATTGACAAGACCTGCTCTCATGAGCTTAATTTTCAAATACGGTTGATCCACAGAAAGAGGTCTAGAAAAAGGTTATCTGCATTAACTCTTAACAAATATAAAATATTTAAGGAAAAAAATATAAATATGGAAGCCTCCTAAACAAAAACTTTCAATGTCTTCCACAAAAAGCTACGGATGCACAGGATCAGCCTATCGGCAAAAATGAAAAATCAGCAGCTTGTGCAATGAAAGGGTTATATCCGCATTCAAGCTAAGAGACATACTCTAACATACACAGACACAAATCCTGTTGAGCTGAGCCGAGCAGAGATACCCTACCAGCCCTCCAAGGCACAATTAGGATTTCACGGGGGGAAGAAATCTACATTCCTGCACACATGAAAAAAGTCCTTTCTCCCTCCCAACAACAATATCAACTTTTTACTCAAGGAAAAACCTGAAGCACCACTCGATAGGATTTGGACAAAGAAATAAAAAACAAAGCCAGGAAAAATCTAAATTTAAGCTGCAGTTGTTAAAGACAAAATATTATGGTTGAGGAAAATCCAGTCCTAAGCCTCCCAGTTCCAATCAATTTCTCCTATTCTCTGTGATATGAAGAGAAACAACCACTCATAGTTTGTTTGAAGTGCTCGTCTGTGTGGAGCTCTGCTACGTTCAACAACATTTTGTATGGACAGCCTCAGCGTATGATTTTAACACCAGTACGAGAGGTCAAGTACCTGCCAGTCTGAATAAGGGAAGGGACTGAACAAAACACTACATTTCATTTCATGAGCTTTCCTAATAGGTGGACATATTAATAAGAACATATCACGGGTAAATCACTATAGTGCATTTCATTTAACAAAGTGATACATGTATTTTCAGTGGAAAAGTAAGGCATCACTGCTGTCGCACTCTTAAGCAATTGAGCATACAGTGTTACAAAATTTTCTATCGTGAAACAATTGCAAATATTTTGTTTAGCTTGCAGCAACATTTCTTGCAATTATATCTGTATTCTCTGCAAACTTAGCTCAACTTTTCTACAGATTTGTACAGGTACAGAGGACATTTTTTTATAATCAATTACATTATGTCTCATTTTAAGTAAGTTTTTTTCTACTACCATTCTTTGTCAGATAAGAACAGCCTTGTATTCTTCTGACTTACATTTTATGAAACAGTCTGCATAATGTTTGTTTCACTCTAAAGAACTTTGACTTATATGCATAAAAAAATCAGAGTCTCAACTTTGAAAAGGTTGAAGGTAGACAGCAAAATAAATAGAAGTTTTTTTCAAAGAAAATTAAAAAGCTAGAAAGTACATGAGGAATGAAAAAAATCACAAAGGTTTTAAATAATGCTGGGATCAAGGATGTCACAAGCTCGCACCCAGGTGCACTCCTCTATTTCATCAGTGAGAAGACACTGGACATACCTACATTATAGCATGAGCCTGTAGGTTAGAAGATTGATAAATTTTTCAATTTTTAGGGGACCAATGAAGTAGGAGAGAAGCTGGAGCTCTTGACCAGCATTGTCTGAGCCTCTCTTTACATCTTCCTGCAGAATTGGGTCAGTGTTGTGTTTCCTGAAAAGAAAAGCATAGGAGGGCAGCAACAGTTGTCTCTCCCCAATGCCCAGATAGATGATGGCTGCCAAAGTTCACCTTCATGATAAAGGAAAGTCAGAGAATGCCAGGATTCATGCCTATGTGAATTTTCTGTAGGTGCTCACAAGCTTCTTTAGTGTCTAAAGTCATTTTTTGGTGCAAAGGTGAACCTCAGATTGAAGTTGGGTTTGGGGCTGCAACAAAACTTTTATTTTATATGATGTTTCTTTAAAAAAATGTTTTAACTCCCAAATTTTCAAACTCCCAAATTTTTTTAAACCTGTTTTGAGTGTGGTAGGTTGAGGCCACTCTTTGACTGCCCTTACTCTGACTAGATTCATCTGAATGCCTGAACAGGAGATAATGTAGCCTGCTAGAGGACACAAGGACACGCCTGAAGTGTGGAAAAATCACATTTCTTCGAGTTTCTAGGGCAAGATCATGCTGCTTGAGCCCCTTGAGCACTATCACAAAGAAAAAAGCATGATGTCATCCAGGTAGACAAACACAAATCTGTAATTCAGATGTCTGAGAATATCATTACCAAATCTCTGAAAGATAACTCTGACATTTTGCAAACCACTCAGGGTATTAGAGACCATTTTCCATTCATCTACTTAGCTCAATTGCATAAATTCTACCGACACAACACTGGACACTGAGTAGTTTCTAGGCCTGACTCAAATGCTGAAGAAACAAGAGGTAAAGGTACCTGTTCTTAATGGAAACCCTGTTCAGGGCCCAAAAAAATGCAAGGACACAGTCTTCTGTCTTTGTTTCCACAGTGAAAAACCAAACTCGAGCAGGTGAATTGGAAGGATGGATAAAACCGAACTGGAGAGCCTCCTTGAAGAAAACAACCATGGCTGCAGACACCAGCTTAGAGAGGGACAACGATTTAGTTCACCCAGCTCAGCTTTTTACACAGACATCAATTTGAGGCTGTTACTACAGCCCTCCTTTGCCAGCTGAGAGTCAGAACAACAACGATCCCCCGTTCCACCTTTGTAACTTTCATACAGAACAGTAAGGTGCAATAACAGTGAATAATTCCACCTTCAAACAGACTGTGTAAAAGGGTTTGAGTAAGGGGCCTCTTGAGACAGTGGCACTTAAATCACTATCAAGTCTCTATTGTTTGCTCCAATATTGAATCCTGTTGTCGATTTAAATAGCCAGAGACAAGTGACTTCAGATTATCTCTCTAATTACGGCCCATTAACCCATCCTTTACTTCATCAGGACATGATGAAAAGGCCATAACCAGGGCTTTACTATTCCGCTAGCTCATTGCAGCCAAAGAGTCAAACTCCAGAGCATATTTAGCAGCTGTATGATGCTCTTGAGACAGAACAAAGGAGAACGCCTAGCTGCAGATCGTCCAGCAGCAGGATGATCAAAAACAAGCTTCATCTCCTCAGAAAAAAACTTGCACAGTCCTCCGTCTGCTGTTCTCATCGAGCAGTAGCCCAAACCAGAGCTTTGCCAGAGAAATAAAATACACTAAATTGGCTTGTTCAGTTCTAAAGGATGATGGCTGCAGTTGAAAGCCTAAAGGAAACTCAGTCAAAAAGCCTCTATAAAGACCTGGATTGTCATTGTAACACTGGGGGACTCAAATTTGGGTTTTGCAAAACCTAAGGAATGGCTGTGGCCCTGGGTGTAAGAAGAGTATAACCACAACAGTGGTGTTTTCCTGGGAGGAGAGACTGTTGTTCCAGTAAGGCCCGAGCAGAGGGACTCACTGAATGGCTAGGTGAGTTTAGGATGAAATGTAGAAAACAAATGCAGGCAGGATAGGATTATTTCAGCTTCAATGCAAGAAGCTCAAAATGAATTTATAAATCCATTAGATAAATGTAAGGATTTGCTTCATTTGTTGATCTTATGTGACAGGTGAATATTTTTGGCTTTTGAATTGTTAGTCAAACAAAAAAAGCAGTGTAAAGATGATGCCCTGTTCTTTAGAAAATCATGATAGATATTTTAACTATTTTCTGATATTTTGTTACTATATAGGGTCATAGTGATATATGTAAATGCCTTCTTTCAAGATGTAAAATTTCAACAGCATTTGAGCCAAAGTCTGTGAAAAAGTGAGAAAACCTGCTGTGAACAGCAAGGTGGCAAGCAAAGCTATTTAGGCAAAGATATATATTGCTAAAAATTAGAGTTACCGCATTGTGGTCATATGTTTCCGCCAACCATTCTAATTTCAGTTTTACATACATGAAAGACCATTTGAATAAAAAATGTACTTACTTCATTACTTTATGCTATTAGACATTTGTGTGAAATTATAAAATCTAATCAGTTCAAGTGGACGATGAAGTGCTTAATTTTGAGAATTTTTCACAAGCTTTCCTGACATATTGGGTTAGTGAGAATGGAATAGATGAACAATTAAGAAAACGTAATGCCTCAGGTCACAGCAGTCACCAGCATGGAGACAAATAAAGATTTAAAGTAAAAAAAATCAAGGCATTAGATATTAGGCTTTACAGAACAGATTTTTAAGTTTTGTGATCACCCTATGCTCTGATGTCCTGATGTTGTATGATGTTTTTTTCTTTGGCTGCCTTATTTTGGTATCTAATATAGTATTTCTTCTCCAAAAACTCTTTGCAGTTTATCATTAAAAATAATGTATGAAAAACAAATTTTTAAAGATTATTTTTAAAAATACATGTTATATTTCAGGCAACTCTTATTCAAATAAAATAAATTGTGCTTCTAGCACAGCCACATTTACTTTGACTCAATTCTGTTTGATTTAACTGTGACAGACATTAAGCTAAATACCACAAAGACAATAAATGGACTCAGACTTCAGCTACAATGAATGTCTCCAAGTTTAAACTTACGGTTCTACTAATGCAATGTGGCAAAGCTAATGCCCTTAAGCACATCCATAGAGCATTATGCCAAATAAGGACGTTGGCAGTACTTGAAGTTGACCAAGACCTTTTAGCTGCCCGGCCTGTGAAGTGGTGTTTTAAGGAAAAACACATTGTAATTGTCACTACTGATTCTCACATTTCTGAAGCGTCTTAAGAAAAGGTTAAGCACATCGTCTATCTGAAAATGCCCAGATCTGCAGTCAGGCATAAAGTTGGCACCCAGATAAATCATGCCATCACTGTGCTTCAATTTTCTCATTATCCATACCTCTCATGACATTCACGGAAAGAAACAAAGCATCCTGCCAACACCTACTCTGTGAGAGAGCTCTTTCAGTTCAGCTCAAAAGCTGAGAGCTCCAAACCTCCACACCACAGTGTGGGCAGTTCTGGCAGAGCCATGTGCTTAAGAACACTGACTGAGTGCAACAGTTGGACTAATAACAGAACAAAAAAATTAAAATGGACGCAAAGCGGGGACAGCCACGACTCTACAGATGAGAAGCAGGTTGACTTCTGCCCACCTCTCTTTTATTCAAGAGCGGAAAGATGTCCACAATGCCTCTCAGGTCTTAGTGCCATGAGGGGCGGTGAGCTCGCAGCTTCAGCCACTTCAGGGTAAAGCAAATCACTTTAATATGTTAAGAAGATTAAGCTGGATAAATGTCTAGATACATTTTTTGAAAAGCCACGTAAATCTGTAGTGTTTTTATTTGGGGAGGGGCGGTATGTGAGTCAGTTGAGACGATCAACACAAACCCACCAAAATGCAACGCGATTGGCTAGGGAAAATTGGGTTTATTTGAGATTTTGCATTTTAAGCTTCTTGGATCTAAGACCATCCCACCTCTTTCTTATTATTTTTAACACCAACCTTTGGGACAACAAAACTATGGGAAAAAACACTGGTCACATGTGCCACTGCTCTCTCGGCTTAGACTTAAGACTCGTGCATAAAAAGGAAGAGAAAGAGGCTAAAGTTAAAGGTCTCTAAAGTGAAGTACTTGACGGGTTTTCAGGAGCTATTTGTGCATTTTTCAGGTAAACAATTCAAGTAAAGTTCATTAATTGAAGCAAATACATTGCAAATACAAAATGGACGGCTGACTTTTTTTTTTCTATCTTAAGAATTAGCAATCTGAGGGTGTCCGCCTGTCAGCACGCTGTGCTAGAAATTGAGTGTGAAAATGAAAGGGAGAAATGGAACAAATAATGTAAAGGGATTAACAAATCATTTGCATAACATTTTCTCTGCTTCCAAACTACAGGATCAGGAAACTGACAGGAAAGGCAGCTTTATCATTCCCTGTTCTCGGATCAATCAACGCATCAATGGACCCCTGATTGCTGCTACTATTAACAACAGCCTTTCAATGTCAGAAGCAAAATTAATCACTGGTAATAAATCTTTTTTAAAAAAACTGTAAAAACAGGCCAAAGAGGCAACTAAACAAGTTGGGAGAAACAGAAAACATCTGATGAAAAAAATTCTCCAAAGACAAACCTGAATAGAGTGCATCTTTGAAAAGATGCTTTACTTTCAGTGTGCCAAACGTGTATTAACCTGTTTTTCTTAACACTGTCTCTCCATCCAGAGTTAAGACAATAAGACCACTGGGGAGATGAAGGGGATGGCATTATGGAGAGTTAAGCATTGTGAGAAGCCCTGAAGCTGTTCCTAAAGAAGGTGAATCAGAGGATTGGGATACAACTGTAACTAAACCCTGTGCCTGACCACAAATGAGAATCAAGAAAAAAAAACATTTTTGGCAAAATGCCACTAAGCTAAGCATCTGGGTCTTAAGTAAACTTCAGTTGATCACTTTTAACTTTGTGATTACTTAGTTCTAAGAGAGAAGAGGCTGTCAAAGTAAAATAAAGTCAATTACCTCGTTTTCCAGTGTAAGTACCACAGTAATCCTGTCCATAAAGTCATGAGGAGCGTCTCCAAAACTCTTTTTATTTTTTGTCATAAAACTAGGAATCTAAGTAAAGGTTTATATTTCCTGAACTTTCTCACTAAGGAAGGAGCTCTTAAAAAATCCAGATATGGGAGGCCCTGAGACTTTTTTGAGATCATACAGCTTGTAGGGTAAAAGGACAAAATGAAAAATACACTAAGTCGCTTTTTTCAAGGTGATATATTTTGGATCACAAGGCTGCAGACATTACCCTGCTGGACAGATCACATTAATAAAAGGTACAAGTTTCTTACTATTCCAGAGTGCGACTGACTTGACTCCAGATCTTACAATGATTCCCTGGTAAATGTTAGGTTTCTGAGGCTCATATAAATAGAAATTTAATCTTGTATGTTTGTCTAAGTATCCACAGCAGCAGATGCACTTCCCATGCAGATTATGAACCTCTGTTTGAACAGAACTTGCCGTCAATGTATATGAACTGAGAGGATAGAATTTCTGTGTGAATACTGAATAATAATCATGAGGCACAGGTTCAGACGGTATTTTTATTAAAGATCTGCTGCTTCTCTAAGTCTCTGCTATTGCCCCTGTGCTGAAGTCTCATTGCAAATTTGGATGTAATTGATGAATATCATAATTGTCATGTGTAGTCTCAGGTGAGAATTTGCACATTTTCTAATGTGGAAGTCAACCCATGCAGATTTTCTTTCAACATTAAACAGTTGCGTTTTTATTACTTTGTTAGTTTGCTATGTAAAAAAAAAGACCTCTCCATCAATACTAAAGCCTCATCTTAAACATATTGAGTCTCTTGAGTCGGCTTTACATGTTGAACCACCTTCTTTCCTCAAAGCTTTTGTCAAACGGTAAAAAATCTATCATTTTTTTCCAATACCACTGCTTGCATAGAAACCTGACCATTGTCATCTGTAAGAGCATCCCAGAGCTTCCTTAATCTGCTCTTATCCTCCTATTGATAATACAATACATTTTCATGGTAATTGAAATCATATTTTACTCAAAGCCACAGAGTAAAAGTATTGCTGCCTACGCTCTTAGACCAAATGTAAAGTGAAGTAATACCATGCTACTGCAACAACAAAGTACAAAAGGGCAGCTTCAAAAAAAATAAAAAAGGGTGTTAAGTGAAGGCCTGGGTGAGTGGAGGTAAGAAGACAACAGGAAAAGAAGATAAGAAAAAGAGAAAATATCCAAATATCGGTTATGAGACATAAAGGTCTCAGATGCAATATGACTTATACATGAGAGACATTCGTATCCCTTTCTTCAGTTGGCAGGACTTAAACCTTGTAGCACAGCCTGCATGAGTGTGTCTGCACCTGTAGTGGCCCACATGCCACACACATGCTTCCCAAGGTGCAAATTATTATTCTTCTGTGTGGAAAGGTGGCTTAGGAGGTTTATTGCCACTCTTTATTCCACTGAATATGTATAATCAATCCAGCGCTCCTGGTAGCAGAAGGTTGTAATTCTTTCCTCTTTAGAAGCCAGCATAAATCATATATGTTGTGTAGTAATGGGCAATGACTGAATAAAGCAGGACACGGGTCAGCTTAACAGGGTGTTAGAATGACAAAGGGGAACATTAGCTAAGGAAATAAACTCCCTGATTCTTGGCCAAGCACGCTGATTTAATCCACCAGAGCAAAAAACACCCACCTGATGACTCTGAATATGCAATTAGATGGATATTACAGAACATGTTTCACTTGTTGACCCTTGCTGTCATGTGGAGGCTCAAGGAAGTGCCTGGCCTCTTTATCTAAATATACATCCTTGACTCTACGCTGAATGAAGACCATCGCCTACTTAAAAATAAAATCCCTATCTTTGCGCTCTCACATCCCCAACATGGAGACCTATCAGGAATCCTGCATGGGTGGACATGTAGGCTTTCCTAGGAATGACAGGGTCTGCTAAAGAGGAACCCCACCCTCGCTTTCTCCAGCATGCCAACACAGAGGAGAGTGGGCAGCGCTGAGACGGCAGCCTGCCGTGGGCACTGCCAGGCTTAAAGCTGCCCTGTCGTCATCAGAGGCTTGCAGAAAAGAACGCTGAGATTCACCAAAAAAAGAGGAGGGGGATCGTTGCATTTAAATCCTCTCCCAACGCCCCCACATGTTTTAGCAAAGCATAAAAATCATTCACAGAGAGAGAGAAAGCGAAAAAGAAAAAGATAGAGGGAAATAGAGAGGAAACAGCTATTAGCAGCAGTAAGCAAGCTCAAGAGATCATAGTGAGGCAGCTCTAATCGCAGTAATGGTTTAAACCCTCATTCCATCCACCAGATGCAAGAAAATTTCTACCCAAAAACAAGGCTTTGAAATCCCCCATGTCTAAGAATGTGCCCTGTGGCTATGGTCCTTACTAAAAAAAAAGAAAACAACAACTCCAAAACTGTCTCCACTTTTGGAATAACTATGAGGTAAAGATAGCTCCTGTGGCCTGTGTTGTTTACACCGACTACATCGAGGAAAGATGAGCGTTTTTGTATCAAAACAAAGACTCATAATTGTTTGAAATAATACATAGCGTACTTAATTAGTGATTTCAGCTGAGAAACCAAACATGAGAATATTCTCATTGATGCACATGAGATCCAAATCTCTGCCCTCTAAAATTAATAAGTTAATCAGTTAATTAATGACAAGGACTGGAGACCTGGAGAGATGCAGGCAGTAATGAATGTATATCTCAAAAAATCTTGCAGTGTGTGTATTATTAGAAGAAAACTGTCCTGCAAGTAAAAAAAATTCAAACTAAAGTAATTGTGATCAGGCTGTTTGCAAAGTACATTAAATGCTCAATTAAACACAATGTTTTTGATGGTTTAAGAAGGTGAAAAACTCGCTTAAACATTCTTTAGTTGTGCCGAAAGCACACCTGAATGCCAAATATATACAGAGCTGTTAATCCTTTCTAGTTCAGAGTTCTTTGGTTATTTTTGGAGCCTTCTTAATTTTCACTATTCTTTTACTCTTTTCCCCAGGCAAAGCTTGATCTGACAGGTTTTCTGTCCTTTGGCCAAGTTTGCTGGTTTTTCAAAAGAGACTGTATCAACATGAAAAACTCATGCAGCTCCTCTTTTTTTTCTGAAAAAACAAAATTCCTAAAAGCATTTTGGCATTTACAGTAGATACAGAATGATGTTGAACTGAGACACCGAGAGTCTAGAATTTAAACAGGACAAGGGGTTGATTCGTCCTTCTGACATTTACTTCCAGCAGTCCATAATTAATCTGCATCTAATGGCATTGCAGTCTAACATGCAAAAAGATCTTTTGTACAGGCATAAGGATTCTACTAAAACTGAAACTTCACAATAATCACAGCTAGGCATGTTTTTTTAATATGATTCAACTGTGAGATTACCTCCTGACCTCTGAGACCTAATTCATAAAAATTCCTGAGGTAAGAAAAACTGCATTAGTTGATGAATGTTCCAAAAACTCTGGTTTGAAACATTTCACAGTTAAACAGGGTCATTGATAACAGATAATAGTATCATGATTGTGTGTGAAAGGTGCATCCTCTAAAGGCTGAATCGTTCACAATCAAGGGTTTGGTGAAGTTCACCAAACTTGTATCACACAGGATTGGAAATATCACTTCATGGACTAAGATCCACTCTGTAAAACTATTATCACTTTGCAACACAGTTTGCAAATGACTGCATTCTTCTGTTCTTCGTGGGTTTATTATTTTCAGACACTTATCTTTTAAATTTTCATATCGCAGTTTTGTAAGAATGGCTACTTCACTCTGAGGGGTCTAACACTGATTAGATTTGATTATTATTTTCTTGTTGTGTCAGGAACCATTCCTATAGTGTATATGTCAAAATGCCTATTAGTCCTCAGTTTGGTTTACACAAACTGTCTGTCATTAAATTGTTTAAATAGTTATTCTTAATTACACTGAGGTTAATGGATACTCGGTTCTTACTAAGAAAATACATCAGTGTTTGAGACCAGAGCAACAAACAAAGTTTTTTTAAATTCAAGTATTGACTCTAATTTACACAAAGACACCAATTATGAGGTAGCTGTGCAATGTAATTTATTATATTACAACTGCAATCAAAAAAAGCCAAAGGTCTCGTTTTAACAAATCACGGTGATCTTTTGTAGTTCTGATAAGTTTCCCCACTAAATCACTGTTGTCTAATGTCTAGAATAAATTAATTCCTATCTGACTCATTCCCTTAAAAACATCAGCTTTATAAGTGCAAAACTTTTCTTTATCTATATTGTACAATCATGGTACAGTAGTTGAAAACCTTTCACTGAAAGTGAAACAGACAATATTTTAAATTGCTGTAGAGTTTAGATGTTCATTCATTCATAAAAGTTAGCAGAATAAATTCCGTAGGTCTGAGTGTTTTGAAACTAACCTGGTGACCTTCAGCACTTGAGACTTACTACAATAATTTCAAAACATGTTCAAATGAAAGAAAATGGTCAGGTTTGTTTAATCTTACCTTATCTTTTCTTACTCTTTACTAATTAGTTACTGTGGACCTGCTGTCTGAAATGATTTCTGATCAGCTGTGATCAGAAAAAAACTAAAAACTGTTAACAACATTTAAAGTTAATCTTCATCTTCATTCTATTTTCTTAAGCCTATAAACTGTTTGCGTGAGTGTGTGCATAGCTTTAACGGGTATTATTTCATTGTTTTACCTTTGCATTACCTTTTACCTTTGCATATTCTCTTTTTTAATGTAAAGCACAAAGGGTTTCTTTGTAATAAAATGTGCTCTCTAGATAAAGTTGACTTGCCTAACTTTTTTAAGGGACTAACTGTGACCAAGTCATGTTGTCAATGAAGTCCTATTAGTCATTACATATCCTACTTGCTTCAAACTGTAGATGCTTTTGAGGTTTTAAATTATCAATTGGGTAATTAGAATTTCTAAAAACCACATTATTAATGCACATGCCAGGTTTTGCTAACACATAAGTTCAAGTGGTGAACCGTTGCTCTGGAGTTTGAACACAGAGCTCTGCAGTTTCTGTGGCCCTTTGCTTTTGTTTTTGGTCATGAGCACCTACTTAGAGGCGGGTTTATGGGACTGCTGCCCATTGCGCTCCATTACAATTACTCAGCAGGCATGCATCCCGTCCCAGTAATGAAGTGGGTGTTACTGTGGGTGGATATGAGCATGAGCGGCCACTATTCTGTATTCCTACTACTGGGTACAAGGGCTGAGTGGCAGAGGATAGCAGCAGCGCTGGCACTATGGCACGGTGACAGAAAGCGTGGTGGACCAGCAGACCAACCACAGAACCACAGGCAACGATCCGTTCCTTCAATAGTGCGTGTTTACTTAAGTGTCAGGAGAAATGGAGAATTAAAAAGCCCAGTAAATAAAGTTTGTATTGATTTAATCCAACATGTAATCTGTTTTGCTGTCTGACACTGATTCTGGCAATAAAAGAGAATCATGTAAGACAGCGTTATAGATAATACGACCATAGATCAAATGGAGTTTGGGCAAGAGAAGGGCAATAGATCATGTTCAAGCTAGACTGCTTAGCTCTGGAATTCATAAACTACCCCCTAAATCGAGGTGGCATTCAATTTAAGTTTTCAATTTACAGATATAGGATTTGGTGTGCGGTTGATGTGATTTCATTGTCAACTTCAGCTGGGGTCCTGCAGACTAGGAACTGTATCTTTCTCAATTTGTTCTTTAACTCTAAACATGATCCAATAAAAAATATACATATAAATAAATTAATATGACATGGATCATCTGAATGAACCTTTGTGATTGTTTCACGTTTGGCATGACAAGGGCAAGTTTTGAGTGCAACATCCTGAATGTCATTTAAGTTCTACTTCGCAGACTGAAGTAGTAACTCTTTTTCTGAAATCTTTTGTCTATTTAGCTTGTGTGTGTATATTTATTTAAGCTTATTAAGGATTTCAATGGAAATGGCACTGCCCTTTTAAAAGCATTTCCTTTGTTTAATTATCAGTGCTGCATTTTTTAGTCTCTTATATTTACATAAGCACAGTATGAATGAATCTACTATTGTAACACAGCACTTAAAATTAAAATTGTAGTCTTTCTGCATTACTTTAAATTGACGCCTCATTAAATACATAAATGATTAACAATCAATATTATGCATCAGTCTTGATCATGATTTCAGTTTTTACATGAAAATTTTTATTTAAAGAGGATTTAATACTAAAGAATACAAGGTTCTACACAGGTCCTTTAAATCACACATAGCTTTGTGTGCTGTCTGATGAAATTCAATTTGTCAAATGTAATGACGCCTAAGTGAGGATAGAGATTTCTTGTCTGTAGCTTCACTAGGATGAATCAGAGATTACAGCATTTCTCAGTCGAAATCAGTGACTGAATTAAGAACATCGATAACAGAATTATCTCATTTAAAATTTATGTTATCTGACGCTCTGAATCATATAAACTATAGATAGGACATTACTTTGTTTTAACACAATTGTTTATTGAAGGCCTTTTGATATGTATGATGTGCTACCACCCCCTTCTGGTGACAAAAATTGCTGCATCAATAGTCTGTGTATAAGTACAGGTAATGTAGATGCCACAAATTAGCATAGAAGCTCAAAATGGAGAACAGTCTGACATTTAAAAATTGGCCTAAATTTTATTTCATGTTTTTTTTTCAAAATGTTGTGAAATTTTTGCTTCTAATAACAAAAAAATTAAGACTGTTCTATTGAGGTGGAGATACAGCTTGTCTTATCTATTACTGCACTCTAGTGTTGAAAATAAGCATGTGCATGTTTGCCATAACTGACTACACAAAGACGACATTTCATGCATTCAAGTCACACACGTACATCTCTTACCTTGTGGGCTCCATGGAAGTAAATTTCTGGGGCTCCCCAAACTTTGCTGATCTTTTCTCTGAGTTTTAGGTCCTTTGGAATTACGAGGCATTTGTCGATGTTGAACTCTGGGTAAATCACCTCTAGTCCACCACTTAATCAAAAAAAGATAACAAGAAATCCCCTCATGCATTTTTTTTTATAACAAATTCACATCCTGACATAAACAAAGCAAGCTTATTTTAAAAGTTACAATTCTGCAATGAGCATAAAGTGCTTAAGTACAAGACTGAAAGAACAAATTAATTCTTTTTTTGGGGCATGTGTTCATTTTGTCTGTGGTTTAACTGTAATTCAAGTAAAGTATGATCACAGCTCTGTAAGGCATTATGGGCTACTCACTGACAGAAAGAAGAATCCAGAGAGCTCAGGGTTCCTGCTGTTGTTTCCACTTGGTAAAACCCCAAAACACAGGCACATAACACCAGAAACTGTGTCAACACAGCCTGTAGAATAGTGTTCAGTAAGTCAAAAAGTCTTTGTGTTCAACAGACAAATTTTTTAAGTAGTGTTTTTCTAGCAATGTTTCATTCCTGTTCATTTCAAAACTCAGTGTTGCTTTGCCAAGTAATATATGCTTAAACAAAGCCCATTATATCATTTCAGTCAAGGCCAGTACATACTGATTGCTTGTCATTTCTCAAGACTGACAGTTAAGTAGCAGTTTAAGTAACATGTCATCCATCTGTCTAGGCAAAACAGATAAACAGTATATAAAAATAATGTGTCTGCCTGAGGTTAAAATGAACTGTAACTCAAGTCATTCTAACTTAAAGCTTTGATGTGAGCCTACGACTAACCAGTATTTCCATCATTTATAATATATATTAATAATTTTATCTATACATTGTCAAAACAGATAAAATTGTCAGATGCAAGTTTCCAGCAAAATATGACTTCTGTAAAATGTTTTTTAATGCCAAAGAAATCGCATTAGATTAAGAAAAGCAGTAAAACCTCAATATTTTAGGGCTAAGAGCCAACAGATATACAAGAAAGAATAACCTACAAAGTATTCGTCAAATCAAGCCATAATTTTGAAGATAACACCAAGACCAAAGCTAATTTGCACCAACACAAAAAACAAGGTCAATACAGGTAAAACATTGAATACCCATGTGTTTTGTATGCATTTGGTGTTTTTATATATTTTTTTCAACCTAAAGTTCAAACATAATGTATAGGATGGTCATTGGAAACTATGTTACATTGAATAATTTAAGTGCCAGCCATGTATATACACTTACCAAACAATGAGTTAGACATGAGTTTGTCGAGATTATTAAAGACAAAAGTGGCACTTAATAAAGAGCCGTTTGAATTTGGGAGCAAAAAGACTCAACTCTTATTTCTGAGCTGAGTCAAATGATCCGGCTCACTAAAAACAGCTGGAATTCCCATCACCATAATTTGGACACCTGACCCGCCTTAACTTGTTTGACTAGTCGCTCACATCCTGCACACTTGGTATGAAGGATACATATTTACTTAAAAACACTCACTGTCTTGTTTGGCATCTCATTGTTTGAGTCAAGACCAACGTTAAATTACTATAAAATATATTTTATTTGTGTCAAGCGCGCTGATTCCGCTTCAACTCCCTGGGTCACGTGACAAACTGCAAAATAAACGTATTGCTATATTACTAATTTTAGCTAACTTAAACTTAATAGCAGGATTTGGCTAAAAAAAAGAGGTCGAGTCGTTACTTTCGGTTGCTTCCCCGTAACAAACATAACAGTTGTCATATTAAGATGACTCTCATTTGACTCTTTTAAGATGAATTAAGAAGTTACGTTTATTTAATTTGCTGTATAATTGTCACATTAGCTTAAAGTTAGCCGCCACTTGTGTTAGCTGGTTTATATTTACGCAGTGGATCGTACTAAACACGGACCGTACTATTTATAAATCGTCTGTTTATCCAGAACAGACATTAATTATAACAGTATACAAGCTATATTCTTAATAGGGCAGCTATTTTCATCAGTGATGAAGGTTACCATCTCAGCAGATGAGGCTGAAGTTGTGTTTTGCTGCAGGTTTCTTCAGGTCGCAGTTGTTCCTGTCGCCTCTGCGCAGTTCAGGATCCCGCAGGCTGCAAAAGTTTCATATGACTGAACTGAAAGGGGCTTTTAAAAAAAGACTGGCGCCATACCCAAAACTGCACATGTCGCTCCTTCTTTTTATTTAGTAAATGCTATTTACACATTTTTCAAGAACACATGCTACAGAATTTCAGATTTACATTTCTCAAACAATAAAAACAGCTCTTGAGAACAAAAATACCTGATGACTAAGGAAAATGTCATCTAGGCTTTGAACACTGAGAAAACATTCAAGTCTTTTTTTTTCTTTTAATAATTTTTTTATTATTATTATTATTATTTAATTTTCAACCATTTCTGAACAAGGCCTCTTAAACTATGCAGTAGTGATTGTGCAGCATATAATATATTCCTGGTGCTGCTAAAGCTCCCTTTGGTTTGTGCTTCTCTGCAGCGGTGATATTAGCACCCAAACATATGGAAAAGGGCCCCAGTGACAACCTTTTTTTTTTTTGTAATTTATGATCTAATCTTTTTTTTTTTAACCTGATGTTGTCTACATATCTAGTGATGTTGCTATACCCTCTAATGCAATTTGTTTAGAACCTGGTGCTACAAAGCAGTGCAAGTTTGTAGTTTCAAAGTCAGACATTTCAGAATGCATAGTACAAAAACAGTATCTATGTTAAACTGCAATAGCTTGTATCAATCGCTATGCCAAGGTTTGAATTGCAAGTCATCACACATTTACTATTTACATGTTTGAGTTACAATCTAACTTCCAGTGGCTGCCGTGTCTCAGCATTTTTTACTTATGCAGGCTCCGAAATTGGAGCTCATTAGCATAAAGCGAATTTAACAACAAACAAATTTGAAATCCCTGCATTCATTTCATGGTTAATGTCACAATTAATGGCTTGTCATTATGTTAGTCTAATGTGGCCTTGATGGTCAGAGTCTCTTAATTAGTTTTGTGTTTAGCCCGCGGCTTTAAAGAACATAAATCCTACGCAGTGTTCAAAGTAAAGTACACACACCGAACTTCCAAAATCATAGACTGACTGCTTTACATCCAAATGATGGATTATGTACATTTACAGATACACACACAACATAGAGAGCACCATGGTAACTGAACATATAGCAAACAAACTAGTAACACCAGTAACACTACTTTACATTCAAAACCACCATACACTACACTGTACATTAAGGCATGAGGTGTTATTGATGCAAGACATCAGCAGAAGATTCACTGATAAATGCAATGCACTGAGGAATGAAATGCATGTTGAGGAATTTTTTCAATCACACCACCAAGGCAAAATATAGCATTATAAGACCCTCCTGCTGTTAAACTATTACAATAGACTGTATTCTGGGTAAAAACTGGACATTATCATTTATTAGTCAGATGATTTCATAAATCAAACATTCAGAATTAGGATAAAGATGGCTCCGAAATAGTACAATACACTTTGAGGCCCATCCCCTCACCTAATGTTTGACCATGTGTGTCAAAAGATTTGACCAGTTAAGATATTCAGAATTGTAAATCTTATGTTTCTCTACTGTAGCTATAGATAGATGAGAGTTAATGTAATTTAAATTAATTTAAAGCTACTGCTTAGAGCACCAGCGTCACTACTAATCCATATCTTACACTTTAAATGACAGTGAATAAACATCTTCTATTTTGGCTAGCTCTGTTCATGCAGTGTAGTTATTAGGAGGGATTAAGGAGTAACTACGAGCAAAAATTGTTTTTGTCACTGAATTAATTGATACCACTTTGTTGGGTAATTTAAAAAACTGTATGGAAAAGTATAACCAATCAAATGCAGGATTAAAGCAAGCCTCTCTATAACTTGTGCTGCAAAAGCAAATGTTGCAATCAAAAACCTACTTTCTTCAAAAACAATGGCATGTTTTTTGGATGTACTATAGGTCTTTATAATGTGGTTTATATAAAAATGTGTCTACTT
Organism: Acanthurus lineatus; assembly: GCA_029814665.1. Classification (NCBI taxonomy): domain Eukaryota; kingdom Metazoa; phylum Chordata; class Actinopteri; order Acanthuriformes; family Acanthuridae; genus Acanthurus; species Acanthurus lineatus. Next base: position 24,457,754 of record JAPZDV010000022.1, read on the forward strand.
TGCACGGTAATCCTATTTTACTATAAGTCAACTGTTCCTTTAAACTGCCTGTAATTTGCATGTATACTACAGTATATAATAGATGTAACTGGAGGTCAGCACAATGAGTATTTAGTTATTTTCAACAACAGTTTGTAGCTGCACATTAACTAAATGCAAGTCGGATAAGTCAAGTCTATATTCAATAAATGTATTACTCAGAAATACTGTACGATTCTGCTCACTGCCTGCAGTGCACAATACTACGTAACTGCACATTAGAGTGATGCAAGTTACTTGCAGTTCGTCTGATATTCTATACAATTTACAATACTTTCATTCTTCACTGGACACCATGCTTACAAGTCCATCCTACAATCAAGTACGACAGTAGACAATCTTGAACATATACTGTGAGGTGTGCAAAACAAATCATGAAAGATGATTTGATCTAAACCTCTTTAAAACTTTTTTTTTTTAAATTCATTTTAAAGAGCAGGGTCTTGTATCCTCCCCAGTTCCTTTCTTTACATTTGCCGCAGCCTGTCATGACACCTTACTGTCTTTAGTGCCGCTCACCAGGATGCTGCTACTGGAGGTTCTTGTGTGTGTCTCTGTGGAGAAGAGTCCAGAAAGTGCTCGAGGTGTGTAGAAGAGTATGGATGACTTCACCCAAGCATGAGGAAGCCTCCTGCATGTTCAAGTCTTACAACGGCCAACTGCAGACAGTCAGGGGGCATCCTCTAAGCAACTAAGATAAATCTCTAAAGGACAAATCACCGCCTGTGACGGATGCACCAAGCATACCGTCACAGAGGGATGGTGACGTACACTGGTCACTTTAGCTCTGGAAAATGTTGCTATTGGCTCTGAGATGCATCATTGTGTTGTTTTCCATGATGACAGTGATTAAGCTGATGGACCCATTCAATGTAAAACTGAAGGACTCAGGAAATGTGTGCTAACAAGCCTCATCAAGCAACACATAGGAAATAATAGTGATCTGGTTTGTTTTTGCTGGCATTTTTGCAGAAAATAGACATTTTCCTTGATTTTGGATATCTTGTGTCTCAGGACACTGAATGCATTCATGTAAACTAAAGCCCTTTTGTGACAAGAGGCCACAAATCACACGATCACAATACATAGATGCTGAGCATGTCCAGACTCACATCACTTTTTAGCTGTGCAAGCCGTACACAAACATTCAAAACTAGAAGTACTGAACAAAAATAAACAAGATTGGACTTTTTCAGTAATTTCTTTTTTTTTTTTGCGTGCACTATCATAATCAACATGGTTAGAGTGAATGACCTTGATAACTGATTCCTGGCAGGCTATATCATTGTTACATCCCGTTGATGAGTTCATACTGTACACATGGTTTGGTAGATTGTACAAACACTTAAGGGCAAAGTGTTATATCTCTGAGACTGAGAAGATCTATGTTGAATTGCTGGTTGTTGCAGCTGATAAGCAGCACTTGGTAATCAGTACAAGTTAACTGATAATAATTATTATGATAGTAGGTGGAAAGATCTGTGCCAGCAGAGTCCCGGTTTTAAAACGTAAAACTCAGATAGTGGAACATACAGCAATACATATGAGTTGTTTACTTGCGCCAGTTGCTCTGTGCCATTTGTCAGTGAGGTTCATGTCACTGAGGTTTGAGTCTCAAGCTAAAAATTTAAGGAACAAAACTCATTACTTAAACCGCCAGATCGAGCTGACCTTGCAAACCTGGAGGAGTGCCGTTTGACTGCAGAGGCAAACAAACAGGAGGAGAGACTGTGTGCCTGAAAAATTGAGGCGTACTTAGCCAGCAGTGCTTTTTTTTTTCCCGCTTGCATCCACGCTGACGTACTGCAGAGTGGACCTGGCCTTACCACGAGGTCAGATGACAGCGGATGAGCCAGAAGAAGGAGAGTTTGAGTTAGGGGAGGAGGGAAGGTTCCAGAAGAGCCACTTGCGTTTACATTGCCGTCTCTGGTACAGGTAGTCCTCCTTGTCACGCTCTTTGCGTGCTCTTTGGTAGTGGTCGTCCTCTTTCAGGTACCACACGGGTGGCCAGCGGTGTTTCTCAAAGTACTCTTGGTTCTCTGCATCAGAAGAAACTGTTTTAGGAATCTTTAGGAATCCATTTCCTCACGGTGGTTTTTACTCAACAATGGTCACAACAACTTAATTGCAGTACATATAACTTAAAAGAAAAAAGATTTAAGTGACATCTGGATATTTTTTACAATAAAAATTGTGCAAGCAATACATCCCAAGTAACTGTTAGATTTACTGTTTAAGCTTAAATTAAACCGATGTGACTAATACAGACTAGTACAGTGTGGACAATAACTGTAATTTTTTAGATATTTTTGAATGTATAAATATCATTGTGATAAAAACTAATTATTAGTCTTAATTACGTGGAATGAGTTCAGTGTGCTTAATCCATTTTTATATTGAATTAACTAACATTCCTTAAAGATTATTAAACATGTATTTATTTCAAGCTGTCATGATCCAAATCGTCACTCAGGACTTTGACTTTCATGAGTTGTAGCTTCCATTGCATCAAAATGTGCATCAGGAAGGTTCCTCATGTCAAACCAGATGTCATGTGTGTCACCTGTGGACTTGGCCTTCATGTCTCGGGGAAACTTGCGACAGACACTGTTGTAGTTGGTGCAAATGTGGTGAAGACACCAGCCAGTAAGCTGTTGGGCGCCGTGGAACTGTCAACATACAAAATCATTACATGTCATTTTTGTATTTACAAACTGTTTCTGTACGTTTTTGCACATGCATTGTTTTTCCAGGCTAGTCCTGCCGCTTTGGATGCAAACACTTCATTATTTCAGCTGAACCTTAAATGAGCTGGACTGAAAAGCCATGGTCATAAATACATGCATGAAAACGTTAACTGTTATTTATATTTGACAGGCGTGCAGCGGCCATTTTTGGTGACTTCAGGTTCAGATTTTCATGTTTACATGGGTTATACTTTTCTCTACCTTTATATGCATATAATTGAGAATGCATTTAGAAAGTTTCTTATCAGCTGCAGTCGGGAGCTTCACTCATGTAGTTCAACCCTAACACTAACAGTAGCATGTAAGTATTAGCCTGCTAATTTTAACATGCTGGCATTAGTGTGACAGCTGAAACAGTGCAGCTGAAGGTGTCAAAGTATGCTTGAGCCTGACAAAGTAGCTACGTATGACTTGGACCACACTGACCCACTGGCTGCTCTAAACATAAAGCTCCTCTATAAGACGGGGCCTCTAGACGAAGTTAAAAAAAAAAGCATAAACAACTCAAGAGCCTTTCCACTTTAATTATGTGTTGTTTTGTGCTTTAATTGTGCATTATTGCCAGAATAATTAGCAATTAATCAAACAACCACATAATGAACATGTGCCCCCCCCGAGGGTCTTTGCATGCTTGGTAATCAAGCCTTGAAAATGAGACTAATAAGTTCAAGCTAAAGCAAAAGTACAGCTGGTCTAGAAGTACAGCTGGCTGTGAATGATGAGGTGAACGAAACTGCTGAGCCAAACTCAAATGTCCTAAATGCCCCACTAGTCCAAAGATTCTTTGCTTTTCATTTTTACCAAACAGCTGACTTGCACTCTGAAAAACTGTTTCTCTGGCTCTACCTACAAGGTGTAAAGATGATTTCCGCCTCCAGAGTGGGTCTTCCCTGAGAAATGCCCTTGTTAATAAAAATCCAATTTGCTGAGGCATTACGCTATTATATAAGAGCTATAAGTGTCGTCCCTGTTTAGTGATGACTGGCAGATCACATTACCTGGGCCATATCTAAGTACACCAGCACATCTCCATCAATGTCAGCCCCCATCATCGCTGCCTCCGTCAATACTGTTACCGTGTAGAGCTCTGAAAGGCACATAAAAAGCTGGTCACCATAGACATTAACTTGGAGTCGCAAATGGCTGCATGTTATACAATCCTGTGGTTTACATCCTAGTACAAATGTAATACCTGTAAGTGCAACCAGGTGAGGGAGGCAAAGACGATTGGCAAGAACAATAAGTTCCATCGCATCCAGGTCAGGCCGAGAACAAAAGCGCCCCGTGTACAGATATTCCAGCACAGCCCTCATACAGCTGCGAGTTGTGTTGGGAAACAGCACCTTAGAAACAAAAACATGCGACACAGACATGACTAAGAGTCCAAAGGCTTTTGCTGCGTTTTGCATGTAATAGAAAAGCAAGAGGACGTTTTCATTCATATGATGTAATGTGGATAAAATCTAAGAAAAATCTTTTTAAAATATTGGGAAGAAGGTAAAATCTAGTTATTTTTTTAAATTGTTTTTTACTTTTTCAGCTCTGCTTTACCTGCAGCAACAATAGAAACAAAAAAGAAAAGCATCATTAAGTGCCTGAAAGCTGATAATTAGCCAGTACATCTAAAAAAAGCTCTGAAGAGCTGTATGACTTTAAGTCACTTAAAATGATTGTATCTAAACTCTTAACTACCTGTAGAAGTATTTGACATGCATGATGTTTTAGGAGGAAACAAAGCAACTGAGCTCACAGAATACAGTATGTTTGAATCACAGAGACTTGTTTTATGATTAAATTATAATTAGCACACAGACGACATAGTTCATTGGTGCTCTGCTTGGCTCAGTACATGCAGTGATCTCTCCTGCACTCGTGTGCTTTGCATAATTATCAAATCTATTGCACTTGCAGCTGCTTGATTAATCAAGAGGTGATATAAATAACAATAGAAATTATAAACAATGCACAACAAACAAACAGTGTAGATTAATTTACCTCTTTGGTGCAGCTCTCCACAAAAGGCCCCCCAAACATAGCTGCCATCCAGTCACAGCTAGAGATGAGTAATGGCTTGTGGGCCATGATCGTCCCATCATCTAGCTTGAAAACTACATCTGCAATACAGAGATGAGACACAAATAATACCTCACTTACACGTGTACCAACTATATATCAAGCAAAACACAAGGACAATGACTTCCACTCACCAGAAAAGGTGCCTTTGGCCAAGCACTCTTTGACTCTGTTTGTGCGCCGAACATGGAAGGCTTTGGTGATTTCTTGGTTCATGAAGGCTTCATTGTTAAGTATGTTTGCCACCATCATGCGCAGGTCAAAGACCTCAAGCAGCTCAGCGATGTGTGCAATGTGCATTAGCTCTTTCTCGTTCTCGTCCAGCTGACCCGTGTACAGGTAGCGAAGTACTGCTCTGAAAGGCCCGAGCTGCATGGACTGGTCCATGTGCACTACAGTCATGGGCCTGGGGCTGTATGTAACAGGGTCATCTACCAGCTCCTCCTGGATGCTGACGAAAGCTCTGCTCCATGAGGAGAGCACTCTGCCCCGTCGGGCCCCCTCGGAGTCTTTCAAGGTCCCATCACTGGTACAAGCCCTCAGGTTGGCCCTGTCTCCGTCATCGCTGCTTTCGCAAACATCGAAGCTAGCAGCACGCATCAGCAGCTCTCGGCCGGAGAGAGGACCACGAGCCGGCCTCTCCGTCTCCTCAGTTTGTGTGTCCATAATAAAGAGGTCATAGAACTTTGAGGAGGATGTCGCCAAGTATATCTTGTGTGCAAAGATTTTCTGTCGCTCCTGCAGGACCAGGATGACGTCAGCACAGTGTGGGTCCTCCAAAAGACCGACTGGATGCTCCTCGGTTGTGGTTGGGGGAGGAGGCACAGTGATTATAGGTGGTGGAGGTTTTGGTGGCAGGAAGGGCGCCTGAAGGAGAGGCCGCTGTACATTTCTGAGGTGGGATTTCCAAAACTGCAGGTGGCGGCGCGAGATGAGCGCAGCTCGGATAGCATTGTCAAAGACGTCCTTGACTCCAAACTGAGCAACAACACTGGTTTCATAATATGGCACGCCCAACTCTTTGGCCACCTCCCGGCCTCTCTCAGGAGGAAGAATCTCATTGGATTTAATGGGTCTGGAAAACAAGAGAATATATTAAAAGCAATTCTGACACTAGAAGAGAAGAGTAAATCAAAACAAATCTCAAACACTCTCTGACATCCACATAAAAATTCTTTCTGCCACTTAAGATTCACTACCTAGCTAAGGGCCTCCGTGCCCTGTTCACTGCCTCCAGGTCTGCATAGCGCAGGTCCAGTTGACAGCCCACCAGAATGACAGGAGCACGGGGGCAGAAGTGCTTAATCTCAGGATACCACATGGTCTTCACATGGTATAGAGAGTTTGGGTTGGCGATTGAGAAGCACAGTACCACCACATCAGACCTGAAGGGGAGATGGAGAACAATTTTTTTCAACTCAGGCAGCAACAGAACAATTACTTTAAGACTAACTTTGAATTTTACAATGTCTCACCTGCCGTATGCAAAACGCCGGTCCTTATGATGGTCTCCAAAAGTATCCCAGAGGCGAAGGGACACACTGACATCATCCACCACATCTCTGGAGCGCTCCAAAACCTAATATTGGATGACACGTTCAGGAATATTCAAGCATCAGTTTTGGGAAATCATGAGTGAATGAATGCGTCATGTACTGATTTAATTTATTTGAATGGTCCGAGATTAAAGTCCTATAAAAACATTTTCACATCATTAAATAATACAAAGATAATCTTGAAACATTATGAGCTTGCTTACTCACCTCCTGGCAAACTCTGTACTGGTCAATTGCCCAGACTGTGGGCACATGTGTGGCGAGTAACTGGTACTGAGTCAGTGTGGCATTGCAGGCCCGGGCACAGATAAGGCGGGTCTTTCCAACAGCATTGTCTCCCACCACCACACACTTGATAGTTTCAACGTTTGGCCTCTCATAGTCCATATCAGAATCCGTCAACTGGGACCTGTCCGAATACAGAGGAGCACAGGAAGCTGCATCAGCGGCTGAAATCCTAAACTAATGTCCTGGACGGTGCAGGAGCATGATGTATCAATATGGATATCAGACACTGTGACTGTTCCTCATCTGCACTGCTCGTTCTGCCTGCAGAGCTATCAATGGATAGTCTCGTGACTTCTCTGTGCCCATTCACAAGTTCCCTGTCCTTGTTCCCGATATAGCAAAGAAAATTTAAAGGGACAAACAAACAAGGGGTCTATTTTTAGGGGAGGTGGGGGTTCATAGTGTTTGCAACATGCCCGTTACTGCTAAATAATTCAAGAATGTTTATTTGACCTATTTAGTCTGAAAGCTGTCTGTAAGGCTGATACAATCGTTCCTAGATATTTCATTAAATCCATACAACCAACGACAAGCCTTATAATACCTTTTCCTATTTATGGCTTCTATATTACAACCCAAATAACATTACATCTTAAAGCTTAGCTTAATTCATCATAAGTACTAGAAACCAGACATCCTTAAATTAAATCTTAAAAATTAGATGGAGGGATCAGATAAAGTAGACTTTTTTCTAAATCTTGAAAATGGTGGCTGATGAATTAGGTAGTCTGACTGGTTTCCAAGGGAACTGTAGCCCGTGTGTCCGTGTGTCACAGCCTATATCAGACAATTCTCCATCTTTTACACTGATATATTTTTTCTCATCCAACAAAAAGGATCGGCAGCATATAAAAATGCCCATAATAACTGCTGTGGTCTGCTACTGTTATGCTAGCTCTCTTCCCAGCTCTCCCTTTTGCCAGCACAGCACACACAGGACCCAAAACTCTGTCATGTCATGGACTCCCACATCAACAGTCCACATGTTCAAACAGCAGACCTCCACCTGAGTTTCGTCCCAATATTCTCACTGGAAAGAGTTAAAGCACCGGGAGCAGCAACCTTTTATTAAAAGAGACATTCATTTAGATTCACAGCAAATGCTCTAACTTGTTATGAATGAGGTCAGATGCCCCTGGTGTGTTTGTATTTGCCTGGACACCAAACACCTCCTGCTCCTTCTCTTCCTCCAGCACCGCTTCTGCTTTGACCTACACTACAATCACAACCACATTTTCTGATTCTGGATGCATGACGTGCTGCAATCAGAGAGCAGCATTCATCTCAAGAGTTTGATGTTTGGATGTGCAGGTTTTCACAATGCACTTGAGATTACTATGACGGGCTACTATGATTTTTTTTTTCTTTTCTTTTTTCAGACGGTCACTTGTCGTTTGCCGTCATTCATAAAAATCAGCCTTTCATTGACTGTTCTATCTGCATCCCCATAGGCTCGGTCTCACTTCCATTAAGGCACATTGCACGAAAACATCTGTTAGTATGACCTTAGGCTGGGCCTGTATGACACCGGTACACCGCCTCTAACACTGCTCATTCATATGCATAAATATATATAATACATAAAACATAATATATCGGTTTTTCTTCATATGTTCAGATATTCTAAATAACCCGTGCAGCGCCTTTGGAATAACCCACTAAATATAAATCACCGTTAAATAAGCTCGCAGCCTTAGTTATCATCCACAACAAAGATGATAAAATTGTGCATTTCCTACCAGAAGGACCGAACAGTCCCTCCACCACCACCGAGACACTAGTCATGAGGCTCTGCTGCATTACACGTTATGTAACACCCCGTCACTGACTCTTGAGCCTGTTTATCTGCCTCCTTGTTCAACGCAAAAAAAAGCAGCGATTAGGAAATAAAAAACCATGATTCTCGGGCAGGAAATGTGTCATTTCCCTCTTACCGCAACATAAGGAAGTGCTGCTGCATGGGGTTGGTCGATGAACGAGACGAAAAGCAGGGCTCCATCGGATGCGGCTTGCACCTGACGGCAGCTCGTGTTTAACTTCATCTTCAAGGCGAGGTGATCGAGGCTTTAAAATAGACCGGCCGACCTCAGATGGTTCAGGAAAGGTCCTCTGGATCAGTGCGATAAGTCCGATTGCATTGCCAAAAATACGAGCGCTGATCTGAAGCCTGTCGGTGCGTTGCAGAGCTGCAGCTCTGACCGTCATGGAACCACCTCCACTTACTGTAAGGCCTCCGTAGCTAATAATAGGCAGGCGCACCGAAGGAAAAAAAAACCCATTCATTACAAAACACTGATCCACTTTAATGTCGCACAAATCTCATTCCACAGCTCCTAAGCAGCCCAGATAGACTGACAGGCCTCCAGCCCTGCACATGTTTTTATTTACTCCTCCCTGGAAACTATCTGGATTTGTACACTATTGCACATTTAAAGGTGTGTTTATGTTGTGAGTGTGATAAAATACATTGAATGCATTCAGACTCTGTTAAGCAAAGCGTGCAAAGTGTTGCACAACAAACTTGAGCATGAATGAGGCGTTCAGGGCGGATCCACCACAGCACATCTTCACTTGGGACAAGTGGGACACATTCTTTGTTTATACATTGTTTATATATGTGCAGCCTTAGAATACACATTGTTTGCATAAATGGCAGATGCTTAACATTAATTCATTAAAATAAGGAATCAGAGGGCTGGAAACCATCTATCATCATCCAAGAATGCAGTAAAAAAAAGGAAAAAAAATGCATGAGTCATCATAGCTGTGGAGCTTTTTATAAATAATCTGCTGTTCCATGGTACTAAATTAACTCCATTGGTTTATTTAAACCAGGCAGACTCTGCATGTGATTATCTGATGTGTCACCATTGTTTAGAGAGAGGTATCTGATAATTAAATGTGAAATTAATGTCTGATAAATGAAAGAATGATGAGCATACATAACACAAATCTGACCAATGCCCCTCTTTTTTGGCTTTGTTGCTCTTTTATTCAAGCAACTTGGAGGAGCACTTATATAAAGATGCAGAACCTCTGAAATATTTAACAGAGACAAACATTGCAGACACAGATTTTAAAGACTGTATTCCAAACATCCATAACTGGATCATTTTCTGCATGCAAATACAGTATCAGAAGGGAGTTATGGTCTTTTTTTAATCCATAAATGTTATTTCTTGCACATGGCCAAGATCTCATATCACTGTTTTGGCTATTAATGGTGCCTTTTACTCCATATTTAACGACAGCAAGGTCATTCAGACTGAGTCATTCGTTATGAATCACAGCTTTTGTGATAATAAACATGTTCTCAGAGTGTGTTCAGTGAACCTGAGAGGAACTCAGTAAATGTTACCTTACAATAATTGAACTGGTTACTGATTTTCTTTTGATCATCAATGATCTATTTGTCACTTTTTATTGTCTTTTTTGCATTTTCTCTTTGAAATCTTTATTATTCATTTGTTTTTTTTGTCTTTTAAATGCAATTTTAGTGATTTTTAATGCTTAATTTTGAACACATTGCTATGCCCCCGTAAAGCACTTTGCATTGCCCTGTTTCTGAATGATTCTGTATTAATAAACTTACCTTGCATTGAAATGTATTCAGGGTGTGAGTCACATGCACAGTCATCACACATTAGCCAAGACAATTATTGGTATGAGGTTAATGATTAGGGAAAATGTCTTTTAACAGTGTTGACATATGCAACAATAGCTATTATTTCCAGACTATTATGTTATTGTTTTGCATTTTAGGGCATTACAGGTGTGATAACTGAAGGAGTCAAACTGCTAAATGACGTATCATGTTTGTTTTGTGATAGATTAAAAGGGCTACTTACCAACCAAAAGGTGCTATGGTTCTGACAGCCATGGTGCTCAAATGCTGGGAGGTTTCTACTGTGAAATGAAGGTTCAGACTCAGTGTTTCTGTCCTCAAAGCCTCAAAGTAGTTCAGTCAAAGCTTTGCTGTAAATCCATAATAAACCAAGTTCTCAAGAGCTGGTTTATCTTTTACCTCTGTCACTCTGTGCTGCTCTCAGCGACGTCATTCACATAAGACAGTCTAACAATGAAGTCCAGTGTTTGTAATCTTAACTTCACCTTAGGACCAAGAAGATCAAATTACAGTTGACCTTTAGACTTCCAGCTTTTAGAAAACATCTGGGTCAAAAGCTGGACTGAAGGTATTTTCAAATAAAAGCCTCAACTTGTTAAACTGAGGCACACAAGCATCATTAAAACTGATTTTACAGATTTGGATCCCATTGCATTTCTGTGTTATTGGATTACAAAGTGGACACAATGTGTCAGCTTTCCAAAATTAATGCACAAAACTTAAAATACACTTCTGGATCCTGATCCAGAGTTTAATTTTGTGTACAGCTTGTTTTACTGTAACTCCTGCAATGTTCAGTCTGCTCCACCAGGTGAGGCTGACAGTCCAAATTTCCTCTCTTTAACTCTGAGCCACAAAATAAACAGATTATTAAAGAGAGCAAAAGGTGAAACAATTTCTCACAATATAAAACAGGCCTTGAGGTAAACTAAATCAATAGATTGTACTGTGGCTGTACACATGTGTGCATATGCTAATAATGTGATAACATATGTTGAAGTTAGCTGTAAGTAAATAACACAAAAAAATGTATTGATATTTTGATTTTGCTATCAGTATGTGGACAGATAGGAGGATACAGAACAACTTTGGAGGTGGAGATAACCTTTGGAATTTTTTTTCACTTGTGCTCTTGAAATTTGGGTTTTTGGTAAATAATTCTGTCTTTCATCCACTTTTCGTTGCCTTATGTTGTTTGCAGTCATGTTCATATGAAGCAGTTTTCTGCTGTAAGAATGACAAAAGAAATTTAAAATTGATTATGTTCTCTGAACTATTTAATTTATTTTTAAATGCAGCATCGTGCCTTATAAACTGAAGAGCAGTGACATGAGAATGCAGTGTTTTAAATGCACAACATATCGACATAATGGTTGTGTAATGCACATGATGAATTAGTTAATAAGAAATAAAAGAATGAGTTTGCACAGCAGTTTAAATCGACAGGATGTGGTAAGATGAACAGATTACATAATGTGCAGTAAAACCTTTTCTCATTTTGAATGTTTATGGAAGTGTGGACTTCATAACCCAGCACATCCTCGACTTAATGATTCACAAAGTGAAGCACATGCGCTTATTTGCTACACGTTACAGTCAGTTGTGCAACAGCAGAGCTGGGGGGCAAATGTTGTGCAAACAACTGTAAACATTGTTGACAAAAGCCACCGACAAAAACTGACAAACAGTAAACTCTGTGCTCGAGTCCAGACAGGTTGGGGTCCTGTGAACCTTTCAGATAGTTGAAGACTGCTGCTGTCTGTGGATTTCTGTCATGGCTGCTGCTGAATCAGACTCCAAATCTCCTTTTTCTCTGGACTCCTACCATGTCTCCGAGGAGTTTGGCTTCATCCTGCCTGATCCTCTGGTAAGTGGATAAGTTTCCTTCTCTACCTTTTTACAGTTTTTAAATTTCACCTTATACATACCACAAGCAGTCATAATGAAATATGATTGTCAGGAAACCTCAGTCTTGGAAAGGAATGACAAACATGAATTTAAGTGAAAAATTACAATACTAAATCCTATATAGGCAGTAATTTAACTGATGCTAAATTTAATTCACATTAAATGAAAATGGTGCTCATAGTTCAGCAGTTATAAAACTGAACTGAACTGAACTTGTGGTTTTAAATGAGACCAACTGACTGAGGGAAGTTGAATTTGGTATTGTTTCTCTTTTCTTTGTGTAATGAACTTTTTTCTTACAGTAGCAAGTTTTTACAAAGTCACAATTTGTTAAAACCTTCTATCAAGTCAGGGTTAGTGTGTTTGTCACAATAACACCATGCAAATTTAGGTAACAAGCCTTAAATGAAATATTAAGTATCAGATTGTTCCAGTTTTGCACTTTCACACATACTTTAGTGTAATTGATGCAACCGATGGCTAGAAGCTTTAGGGGCCCGTAGAGGATGGGGATTGTTGCCACTCACTCCTTAAAAACACCAAAAATGCCATAAAATAAATGTGATAGAGATGTATCTCACTCTCCCACCTTGTGTATTACAAATATGAATTTGTTTGTTTTCAGTGTTTGTGCATGTTTGTACATAATTGTGTGTTTGTGAAAGGGAGGGCCAAAGAAAAATATTTGCAGTGGGGCCAATCACAATTATGTTATGCTGCTGCCCTCACATCTGTGGTGCACAGATGTTGTGTTTCATTTCTATTTGCAATGGTGATAAACATTGTCTTTTGATGCACGCCATGCTCCATCTTCACTTCCAAAGGAAAAGCTCCCACCTTACTACCAGCCGTGGACAGATATCGCCCTGCGAGTCCCGGAGCTTGTGCGCTCTCACGAGCTCCGCCTCCATATCGACGAGGTGAGTTGGGAGAATAAACCAGCAAGGCCAATTCACCACTTTGTTTACGGAGCCACGGTTCAGTGTTGATACTCTGTTTAGATGCCGCAGCTGAGCAGCCAGTTTCTGCAGAACCACCGAGAGTTACGACTGGCCCATCTGGCCCTCAGTGTGATGACCATGGGCTACGTCTGGCAGGGGGGAGAGGACGACACAGTTGAGGTATTTTTTGTGTCTTTTCCCTGATATCAGTTGCTCTACAATCTTCAATGTAATTAATGACCCTACATCTTCAAATCCTTGTCTAAGGTGCTGCCACGTAGCCTGGCTGTCCCGTACTGGGAGGTGTCCCAACGCTTAGGACTCCCCCCAATTCTCACCCATGCAGATGGAGCCCTGGCTAATTGGAAGAAGAGGGATCCAGAGGGGTGAGGCCGTTTACTTTCCAAATGTGGTTTGATTGTCTCCTGAACAAATATCACATATAAATCTGCTTTCTTTCTTTCTGTGTTTGTTTTTATGTCTCCTGTGCCAGACCCTTTGACATTGAGTAAGTATTTTTTCACTTTAATTCTAGTCCTCTACATCTAATGTATCACAATTCTGGATGTACATGAAGTTTATTGTTTTACTTGCTCCATGCAGAAACTTGGAGCTGCTGATCAGCCCCCCAGGTGGAGACAGTGCCCGAGGATTCTTTGTGGTTACTCTGCTGGTGGAGAAAGCAGCTACTCCAGCCCTTAGAGTGAAGATATATTCAAAAATTAGTTAATTCATGCAAAAAAATTTAAATCAAGAAAGGAAGCTGCAGAATAACAATCATAACCTGTGTTGCAGAACATTCCCGTCGTGATAAATGGAGTCAGGTGTGGTGACACAGAGGCTGTGGCCGCAGCCTTGGAGGAGATCAGCCAGTCTATACAGGACATGACAGATGCCCTCAAACTGATGCATGGTAACCATTTAAACTTAGCTTAAAAAATATCCATATCCCCCCATCAACAAACATTTTGATAAATGTGAATTTCCTTCAGTCCACGTGGAGCCTTCGGTCTTCTACGGCATCATGAGGATCTTCCTGTCTGGGTACAAAATTCTTTGTTTTCATTTAATTTTTGGACATTTATCTAAAAGGTGAAACATGTTTCTAAAATGTGTGAGTATTTGTGCACATGCACACATGCACAGGTGGAAGGACAACCCCTGTATGCCAAATGGACTGGTTTATGAGGGGGTCCAGACAGAGCCGATGGCGTATTCAGGGGGCAGTGCTGCACAGAGCAGCTTGCTGCACTGCTTTGACGAACTTCTAGGAGTCAAACATGAAGCAAACAGCGGTAAGCTGGCTCAACTTTAACTTTTGATTGATTACAACTATGCCAGAGAAGAATGACATGGACTCATTGCGATGATTCTGCCCTCATGTAGGTGCCTTTCTAACCCGCATGAGGGACTACATGCCCCCTGCTCACAGGCAAATGATCAAGGACATCTCGCTGCAACCCTCCCTGAAGAGTTTTGTCCAACAGCAGAGCAGCGAGCGGTTAAACCAGGCCTTTGAGCTCTGCGTCACAAAACTGCTGGCCCTGCGCAGCTACCACATCAACGTTGTCAGCCGCTTCGTCACAGTACCTGCTGCCCGAGCCCGACAACTTCGAGACCAGAGCCGAGACTCCGAGGGGGACGTGATCAGCAGAGCGCCCACAGCATTAGAGGAGAGGGGCACCGGCGGCTCTGGCATCATGAGCTTCCTCAAGACTGTGAGGGACCAAACAAAAGACGCCTTCCTGCCTGAGACAAGCAAGGAGATTAAGAACCACAGCTAATATGACCTGTCAACACAGAAGACATACGGCAAAGTGTCGACCACATCACATAAATCAGGCTCTGACTACTCAACTAAACATTTTAAATTCCATTTAAAAGGAGCCTCCTGGCAGAATAAGAGAGGCCTCAATTGTTTATCTTACATGCAGCTTTGTTGTGTACGTAAATAGCCCTCAGCTGAATAGCCGTGAGTGACACCCATCATTCAGTCCAAACCACAATTCAAACCATGACTGTTACTCTCCATTAAACTCGACCACTAATACCGTCTTTAATCTGAAGTGGAATGTAAAAAATGCATCAGACATCTGCTCCAGACCCACTTATCTACAGGACATTTGGACATTAGACAGCTGAAGTCATTGCTCAATCCCTTTTAGAGAAAGAGACCTTCAGATTTTAGAAATTGCAAAGAAGGTTTCTCTTTTATATCTTGAAAACGAAACAGTTGATAAGAATTGAGAAAAAAAAGCTTCAGTTGTCAAAAATAGCATTAAAAATAATGCAGTACTTAATGAACCCATAGCAGTGCACTAAAGGGCAGCAGTATCATTCACACCACAAGACGATTTAACATCGTTCGCCTCTAAAAAGCCGAAACAGCTGGCAATACCTGAGTGCACCAAAGGCACACAGGCCACTGATTGAACCTTGTCACAAGCTGACCTGATGTAATACTGTATTCATCACTAATAACAGTCATTTGTAAAGGTGAAATCCACACGGGCTCATATCCTCATGACACAACGAAGCATGGACATATTAGAAGCTGACCTTTCCCTCTCAGAAAATAATCAGCCTTTGTTGCATCTTTGCACTACAGCACGTCCTCACAATGGGGTTGTCATATCGAAACACAATGCACAATGCAGTGCAGAGGTGCATCACTTATCAGAGTGGTTACTTCAGCGCTCCTGCCATCCTCCTCCAGCCCACATCCAGCCCTCACATGCCCCACTATGCTTCCTGTGGAAAACCCAGAGCAATGAAGGGATGGATTGTGCCATGAATGGCTCCTGATGTGTAATCTTCACCTTTCCACATCTCCACTGGTGTTTCATTACAATAGCAGCCCTGCAAGATCAGATAAGGAGAGCGATGTGGCAATTAGACATGACAACCCCCCCCTACACACACACCCTGAGCGATGTGCTTCATCCTTCTTTTCACATGCTGGCTTGCAGAGGAGACAATGAAAGAAAAATAATTACACATGCAGCCTGTCAAGGTTTTAGTCCAAGATGGAACTTGTAATTTGGGACGAGGTGCATATGGGTGATCTTAATCAGGTCTATGATGCATTTTTGTTTATATTCTTAGAAATATATAATACACATCGTCCTCTAAGTGAGCGCTGAGTAGAGGATAAACATAAAGGACAGCCATAGATGACTAAAGGTTAACAAAGGGCATACAAAAAGAAAAATCTACCGTACAAGAAATTTTTGCAACTGAGAACTGGGGAAAGTGCAGAAAAACACAAGTTGTATAAGAAAAAATTGTCAATTACTGTTATTAGATTACAGAAAAAGGAATATTACAGAAAAATATTAGAGTACAGTTAAAAATATTTATCAAAGAATTAAGAAATATTGCAAATGTTTTTTTTGCATGGCTCTAATACTGCAGTAGACAATCTAAAAAAATAGCTGAAGATTTGTTGGTGTTGGTGTTCAGAGAGACTGAATTCCCTGATGATCAATGAAGATATGTTTAACAATCTGATCGATAGTGATATTGGCTCAATATTTATTTGTGGTTTAAATGAAAGAGATGAACTACTACCTTTCCAGTAATGCAGGTGGTCTAATGAATGTGAATGTTTTATATATATCGAATTCCATAAGGCCTTTGACACTCTGGATCACATATGATTATCGAGGAAACTGGAGAAGTATGGGATACGATGTTTGTTTACTCTTGGCTGGAAAGCTACTCAGAAAGCAAATTAAAGATACTGTGAGGGGGTTTAGGGGGATTGCTGCGGGGATTGGTGATTGGTACAAATTTATTTATGCTTTATATTGATGATATTTAAAATTTTTGAGATGTGTTAAAGTTTTTCAATTTTGCAGATGACACAAATTTCTTTAAAGGGACTTTTGAATGCTGTTGAAAGGAGATGAAAATCCTTAAAACTTGGTTTGATGGGGAAAAAAAAATTGATGGTTTTGGGAAATCAAAAATTAATGGGGACAGGGAATTAAAAATCTGTAATACTAATATTGAAGGAGTGTTTGAGACAAAAATGCTTTTGTCTGACATAAAAATAACATAAAAACTATATCAAATACAAAAGTTCAATGTCAGTAGCAATCCTGCATAAAACTAGAGATATATAACATTATAAGGCCTTTAGTATGATATTTTGTTCACTTATTCTTCCTTCTATGTTGTACTGTGTAGAATTTTGTTGATCAATATTTAAAACAGGTATAAATTTCAAGTTATATGTGTCATTAATAAAACTGAATTTCACACAAATCCACTGTTTCTAAATTCCAGTGTTGTGAAACTTATTGACTTGTTTTATTATGTAATAATGCAAATAATGTCCAGAGCAAAATCAGTGGCACTCTCAGACTCTGCAAGAGCAAGAATGATTTTAGAGGTGTTTGTAAAAGCTGAAAAAGGGTATTAATAAGAGGTGTATTTCTATCATATGGATTAAATTATGGAATTATGCAAATATATATTAAAGGAAGTGAAGTTGTTTTATGTTTTTTTTTAAAAAAAGGGCTTCCATCTAAACCTGTTCAGTCACCACATTATAATTGACTGTTGACTTTTGTTTATACTGGCTTTTTGTATTTATTGAACTATACATGGTGACTTAAAAATATACTACTACACCTAAAAAAGAAAATTTAGGCCATTTTATTCTGATTGATGTAAAGCAATTACATAAAAAAGTGCATAACCCAGCAGCCACTTGATTTGCAGTCATTCATGCTTTTATCCACTTAAATCCGTTGACTCAGACATGTTTCACAACCCGATTGTTAAACATGTCAGGAAACCCCGAGGTGAGGAGGTGAAAGGTGAACAGAAACAACACAGGGATGGACAGGGCTGGATGACGAGGAGGACAGTGTGTTCACGTCACAGAGATCTGATTAAAAACTTCCCCCACAGCCAAAGCAAATAATCCCCATCCTTTATTGCCTGCACTGCCTGCAGAGGACTCCCTGACAGGCAGTAAACACAGGCCATCTCTAAGGATGTCTTCATTGTGTTGTCAGGGGCTGGGCCTGCATGACCACAGGTTTCACCTTATGTCTGATTTAAGTGCAGGACATGACACACACATATGCATGCACACACCCTCTTACAAATCATTTCTGTTGCACTGAAAACAATGAAACATACTGCAGCAAAAAAAGAAGAAAAGGTGCTGTTTTTTTCATTATATAGAAATATTTTGGCTTAATTTTTCCACAAGAGCAACTGCAAATTATTCTGTATTTGAGAACTAACTTGTCAAGCAAATGTTCTCCAGAATCACCTCAGAAAGCTAAATAAGTGCTCTTTTCTCAGGGCAACGGCCATCTGGAGTCACTTTTGTTTTGAAGAAATCTACTCAAACATCCATATTCCATCTGTCAGAGCCGACAGGATTACAGGCGTGGGTTCTCCTTTTGGTTAGACAATCGGATATCTCATTTTGGTGGTCAACCACAGGATATCCTGGATTCTGTTATTTCAAATTGAATTTACGATGCTGCTGCTTACCTCAGGCCAAGCAAAGCCAGGACCTTTTCTCACCCTGGGAGAGGGCAGCCACGATGGCAGCCGCTCCGGCCTGATTGTCTTTGGCATGCACATGACGGGCGTAGCTGGGAATAGGCTGTACAGTGCAGTAGGTGACTCTGGGCGTTTCATCAGTTTCTACCCATCTGGACTTATGTATCTTTATCTAACACACCCAGAGGTCAGATTTGCCTTCATAATTCACTTACTGATTAGTTTGGATGGACCCTCCTTAAGATTTATCCTAATAATCATAACCTTTCTTTTGTCAACAATGTTTAAAACTCCCTAGAGATGATAATTAAGCTTTATTTTGAAAGTTTCTTTGTTTTTTTTTTCTATTGTTTCTCAATTTATATGAGCTAATGCATACTCAGGACCAAACACTCTCAATTTGGGGATCTTAATAGTCACCTTGATCCCCACCTCCACAGGATATCCGCTTAATGGTCTGAGTAAAGCATTAAAAGAAATATTTGACAGTTCACCCCAAGGGCAAAGGGTTCTTTACCTATAATGTTCCTAACTACTCTCCTAATGCCATGATCACCTCCAGACTGGTGAATCATCCCTCCTATAGTTTCCCCCCCGTTTGTAAAGTTTCCATAGAAGCCTCTTAAAACCAGTAAATGTTGCCAACGTTCTCTGTGTTGTGGCTTTTTTTTTCTCACTTTCCTGCCTATCTTACATATCTTTCACCTGCTCCATCTTTCAAATCAATCATTTGACTTCAGCTCTCCTTTGTGCATCACTTTTTTTGCGGTTTTAAATGCTTTTGATGTAGTCATCTTACAGCAACTTTATCACTTCCTCCCCACTGACTCAACTGAAACGGCATGCCCACATGAAAAAAGGAAAAAAAAACAAAAAGAGAGAGAGAGAGAAGCTGTCACAGTGGCTTGAAAGGCTGCTTTTTCAGGTGTAGAATTACTGTGTTCTCGCCAGTGTTTATGATCCAGCCCAGACGACGTCACCCACGGACTGAGGGAAGCACACGTCACATTGCAGCCTTTGTTCTTCTAGGAAAAAACTTGTAACATTGTGGCCCGTGTTCTCAAGAGACACTGTCGTGCTGCGTCGTGCGGCATACATGTCCGGCTCTGGATCTGATGCATAGTTTTCTTCATTCCTTGCAGCCCTGCGAGTTGCACTGTTTAGCTTTATGAATGGAGGAGATTGTCGACACGTGTTGGCTCAAATGACTCTGCTGTGCCAGTTTTAATGAGTCACTTGTGACATTCTCTGAGCATAACGCCATGCTAGTAGCTCTGTCCTTAAACAAAAAGTACAGCCAAGGCTGATGGGAATGTCCGTAGTTTCGCAGGTGTTTGCTCACAAATCAAAGTATTGGACAAATTGAAATTTTCAACTTGATGATAGCACCAAATGAAAAGTTAATTACAGGTCATCCTGAGTCATGAATTTATGAACCAAATTCCTGCAGCTGTCAGGGCATTTCACTCGAAGCCACAAATGTTATCTTAAGAGTCAGAGGATTACCAAAGTCATTAGGATACACTGTCAGGGGACCACAAACTTCTGTATAAAATTTCATTTTAATCCATTCAATAGTTGTTATATTTTAGGTTGGATCATTGTAGCTTTACATTTGGCTTTTATTGTGTTTTCTAGTCTAACTGATACTGTGTGATTTTAAATTGTTGTTGTTGTTTTTGTACAGACCCCAAGAAGACTAGCAACCGCTTTGTGGGACGGATACACGGCCTTATAAACGGGGCTCCAAATAAAGAATAAAGGATGATGAAAGTTTGAACCAGAGCGTTCAACCGACTGACCAACATTTCCATCCCGTGCCATGCCACTGGCTTGGCTAGAAAATTTAGAATTAATTGACTAAATAAAAAGTTTTCTCCTTTCTAAGAATATCATGTTTTTTTGTTCTGCTTGTCTCTTTTTGTTCCGACAATTTTAGAAAGGATCTTTTTCTGTGAAAAAAAAAAATCTTTGCAGGGATCGAAAACTGTCCTGCAGGACCTTCGTACTGTACTGACCTCCAGCATCGCCAGCTTCATGATCTGTCCCCATTTCACTCGTGTATCAGGGGAAGATCTGGCCTCTTTCATAGAAATGCACTTATGCAACACAACTTTAAAACCTCTTGTGTTTTCTCTTTCATTTATGCTGTAAAATATGCTTTGACAAGGTAAATGAAAGAAAGAAATGTGGCCACCGCAAACTACAACCACAGTGATCTGCTTCATGTTTTCATCATCCTGCTTTTTAGCGGCTGTTAGCCAGACAGTGAGTTCAAGGACAATAGATATTTTAACTTATTATTAAAAAATCTGTGAAGAACTGTGTAGAATTTTATTTTTTTTAACATTTTCAGTTTTTTCCTGCTTGAACTCTACGCTGTGACTTATGAAAGTAAAGAAGAAAGATGATAAAGCAACTTTACGTAAGTTAATAAAAACACGAAATGACTTTTAACTATTTCAGTGTGAGTAATTTGTTCTTTCACCCTTTGTTTTTAGATTTTTAGCAGCTTGCCCTGCAACAAATACTCTTAACCCGAGCTGGGAGTAGCCTGAATCATACGTGTGCAGGTCAAACAAGTGAGTCTCAAATCCTACACTTAAAATTTCAAGCAAGTGCCAAGTTACTTTGTTGGTAATGAAGCAAGTTACGACAGGCTCCTGCTTTAAGTGGAGAAAGAAAAGTGAAGTCATTGCTCAGGTCAATCAGGTCATTACTTAAGTCATCAGATTCTCTAACATGCCTGCATAGTTTAACTGGTCAAACAGCCCTGAATTAGTTACATCCTGTCGATAACAAAATAGTCTAACATTGCTTATTTGTGAGTTTTAGCTTTTTGCCCTGCAAGTGCTTAAAAAGACACATTCATGTTCCTTTTCTTTGTGGGTTTTTGTAAAAATGGATGGCGTTGAACATTGTGTTGGTCATGACTCTGATTTTTGACCTGCTTTGGCTGACTTTGCATGCTGCTGTCATCTTTCTGCACCAATAACTGATCTCATAATCCTGAAATCCAAATGTTATGATTGTAAATAGCTCCCTCCATCATCGCTGCCTCATGCACTGGCCTCTGCTGATCTGCTGCAACCTTGTTTGGCAGGTTTGTGTGCATTGCTTTAGAAATCACCCAAACATAACTTATCAATATATTAGACAAATGTGAATATTTGAGGGAAAAGTTAAGTCCTTTCGAAGTCATGTGTTTCAAGTCCAAGTCATAATCTCAAATCTCAAGTTCTCAACTTTGAACCCTGAGTCTGACTCGTGTGACTCCCTTTCTTCTGCCTCTGCTCTCAACACCAATTTGAGTTCAGTTGAATCAATTAAAGAGAAAGAGCAGTAGATTAAAATAGCAAAGCATCATGAAAGTAAAGCTTTCTACTAAATCATTTCTTGTGCCCCGTGGATGCCTCCAATCGTGCTGTTGTCTGAGTAAAAAATAAGAAAAGCCTGAAGTTGACTGTTGTTAGAGCAACACTTTGCAGGGGGGGACTCGCAGTGATCAAAATGCCCCTACAACTCAGTTAGACTTGCTGAACGGTTTCCTCAGAGACCTCAACCACACATTTAAAATCAGATTTTTGATGGCAGCCAGAAGAATACATGACATTCAGATGGCTTTCCTCACAGGATTAGCAAGAGCCCACACACGTCACAGCCTTTTGTCTTAAAGGTTAACACAACTTTGAGCTGTGTGACAGGGAATACAGCTCAACCTCTCACCACTGCTGACTCACTTCTGGCCCAGCCAGGTGCGAAACAGACAATTGTGCAATCCCACACGCACTAACACACACTAACACACACACACACACACACACACTCCAACACGTGCATGCACACAGACACACACATACATGCAAATGCACTTAAATACGCAGACGCACGCCATGCCCAAATGAGCACACATGCATGCACGTGTAGACTCAGCGCCTCCCTCGCTCTGACCTGCAGAGATACCTCGTGTGTGTGTGTTTACTCCCACTTTCCCCACTTGGCTTTCCTCTCATGCCACATAGCCATTGTCCTCCTCTCTCTCTCTCTCTCTCTCGCTCTGCTGATTGACTTCCTCTTCCTCTGAGCTGTCGCTAATGTCACCTTCCCCGCTGGCGCCCACACACTCATGTTATCAACAGCTTCTCATCCGGGTTACAAAAATACAGGAAGTTCCCTGGGGGTCTCCTGCATGGAAAAGAAATGTCCATCTCTCCATGTCACACATTCGCATGTATTCCATGCTGCATACAGAGACACGTTGCATGATAAGGGGGCCACAAATGAGCTCAGGGGTAGATTACACAGTAGGTGTTCCAAGATAATGCCAGTAACCTTGGGAACTGGAGATAATATCTGCACTGGGATGTTGAGGCTGAGGATGATGAGGTTAAGTGACAAGCCAGGACTGTAGCAGAAATGTCATGTTTTATACAAACTAAAAAGGACAAATACTGGCAGATGAGATTTCACTGATTAAAAACAAGCTTCCAAACAGTGAAAACATGAGTGCTTTAATTCACTGCTAAGTCGTTTTATGGCGGTTAATCAATGGGCAGCAGAGTGAGGAGAATCTTTATTCCCAGACTCTGCTGCAGTTCACTCATGGACACTCTGTACTGCATTTTTTTTGGACACACAGTCTAGTTTGCTTTTTCTGTATGGGATAATGCTCATTAATCCACACTGGTGATGGCTTACTTATGTAAGAAAAAAAATGGAGGGGGGGCTTCCTTTGGAGTGCAGCTACCGAGAGATGGAATGAAAATCCTGCAATGGTCGTCTAATCCCAGACTTCCCAGTAAAAACATTCCGCTTCCTCCCAGGCGAGATCCGGACTTGTTCGCATGCAGAGCCGAGGCAGGCAGAGGGTGGGCTGCTCTGACCGGGGGACAAGGTGGAGACAGACGGGGTCAGGCTGATGGGGGGAGCAGTCAGGTGCAACTCATCGACCGGATCTAGATGGAGGGGTAAAAAATATAACCAGATTTGTTGTGCTTCTGTCCGATAAAGATTAGTCAGGACTTATCGTGATGTAGCTCAATATAAAAGAGCTTTTGTTCAGAAAATGATACTAATTGTAGTTTCTCAGACATCTTCCATGTTAATTAAAGATGACCGTACCACTTTAAGAAGGCTAAAACTGTGCTAGCGTCCCAGAGATCTCTGCTTCATTCACCAAGACTCTGTGATCTGAGAAAACAATGTTCATACTTTTATGCCTGGTCACTTTACAGTCATTAAGAGGGGAAGGACGAGCTGTGCGACCTATCTGACCGTCTGTCAGAAAGATTGCAGTCTGGTGTCCTTGGAAAACTCCTGTTTAGCTGTTTTAAAATGTAGACTTGGAAACATTCAGTGACAGACTGAGGTTGTCCAAATATCTTATTTGTAGCATCACATAAAGCTGACGTTATTTTACAGGTTTGTTTTTCTAACTTTCATTATTCTCAGTAAAGTTGTTTTATTCATTTATTGTCTCTGCTGTTTTTTATTTCAATAAATCCTATTGTTCGAACAGTTAGTATTGTAGTTTACGGATGAAAACTTGCACCACAGCATACAAACATGATGATGTTGAGCAGGTTTTATTACATGTTCAACCACTAAGTATAGTGTGTTAATAACAGCTGAGATGAGAGAAATGTCATTAGTTTTGCAGGGATTTGCTTTTGAAAAAAAAAGTATCGACCAAATTATAATTATAATAATATGATGACACTAGAGTAAAAGTTGATGCATAAACAAAGTAATTTCAATCCATCCTGAGGGCTTCATGAATATAAGTACCACATTTCGTTCCAATCTATCCAGCAATTGTAGAGATATTTCAGTCCGGACCATCATCATCATCATCATCCACGGCTAAAAAGCAATGATCTGGTTTGGTTGTCTTGGAAACTAACATCACTTTAAAATATAATTTAATGTGCAAATTATGTGAGGACAGTATGTCACCATGAATTAACAGAAATATCTGATCAACATCGCAGCCAATATGTAACTGGACTGAAAAAGCTTCATGCACCGGTTTGACTGGTTCATGTAAAAGCACATTCAGACCTTTTGTCCCACCCTGAGGTCAGCGTTTTGCTGCCCACACAGCGCGAGCTTACAGTGCTCGTCTCTGCTCCCAAGGCACCGTGTCCTGAAAAACTGTATTCATAAAACAAACTATTACAATTTGTTCTGCCAAAACATGTTCACCTAAGCCAAAAACAACCAAATTTAGATTTAAGACCTTGTGCTTTCTGCCATGTAATTTACAAAATTGGGGAAGCCAATATTGTTAGTTTCCTTAATGCTGTGGGCTTGATGTGGACCTAATGCAAAACATATAAATAGATGCTTGCCAAATGTACTTGTTCAGTATTTTCGTGGATAAACTTAGTTTCTGAGAACTAAAATATTTTTCATTGCAAAAATCAGGAAAGCCCAAAATGTTGATGCAGCTCCGGGAACCTCTTATGTGGTGTCATCTGGATTACTACTGTGAAGTGCAAATACACAGAAGTCGAGCAAGAAGTTCTTTCTCATTTCTGTTGTGTAATTATATAATGTAGTCTGCTGCTATATAATCAAATAACCGAGCTTGTTTTTAAATACTCTGAGGAGTTCTTTGTGCTCAGATATTTATATTATCCATTTTTATGCAGAGCTGACACACAGGACCACAGTGAACAAAGCAGACAGGTTTAAAAAAATTAGGTCGACAAAGATCCAAAATTTAAACTCCAGCTGCTCGACTGATCACATATCCTTGCAAAAAAAACCAAAAAAACTTACATTTTGTTTACTAAAATAAATTGCCGTACAATTTTTCAGACATTAAGTTGTACCCTTGACAGCCACATGCACTCGCTCCAGATTTCTTCTTCTTCTTCTTTTTTTTTTTTTTAACATTTATTTTCATTCGTACCCGTTCTCACTCATTTGTATGTCAGTACCTTCCAGGAGTTTCTGTCTGGCTTCCCATGTCTGCACTGTCTCCGCACACCACTTTCAGTCTTCCTCCCATCGTCTGCAGCGTTGCATGCTGATGGTTATTGCTCTCCACTAAATGAAACCTTTCTCCAAAAATAATTCAGTAAAATGATTCTCCTCTGTGTCAAGACAGTGTGTCTGGCCAGAGCTAATTCAATAACTTAAAATGGGCTTTATTGTAAAAATTAGTTGACAAATTACTGTGCGTTTTTCCTGTTCTTATTCAGAGACTTACAGTGTATTGAAATCAGCTGTGCAAGCAGAAACAGACATGAGAGCGAAGGGTGAAGAGTGTTTTTTGGCCAAACAGCACACATACACACACATTCACACACACTTTCACACACACAGGAAGTAAATCCCCCACAGCAGGGGCCGAATCTTCACTTTTCAACACCAGTTTCTAAGCAAGAGAGGTCTATAAAAAGTAATTACCCTGAACAGACTGTGGTAACACTGCAGTTCATTGTGACCTGTTCAACACTTCCAAAGATCTGAGGTTACTGTAGTAACACAAAATTAATAAAAAGTGTGAGAGAAACTTTGAGAGAACAAACTTTATTTGTAAATATTCAAAAAACTGAGCCGTCAAATAGCACAGATAGTATTCTGATGCTGTGTGGCCTGAGCTCTCTCCAATTACACTTGAAGTAAAAGTTTTTTTTGTAGAGTTTTACACATGAATATCTTTATCAGATCTTTGGCATAAAAAACTCCTCTTGTGTTTCATTATTGACTTCGGGAATAAAAGTTTGACAGAAACTTTTCAGCACATTGCTGCCTGTCTTGGCCAGGACTCCCCTGAAAAAGAGATTTTTTAACCTCAAAGGGATTAATCCTGCTTTTAAAAGGGTTATAAGAAAAAAGAACAACATAATAAGGTCCACTTGGGTGGTTGTTGCTCAGGAGATAGAGCTGGTCATCTACTTATAGGACCGTCGGTGGTTCGATCCCTCTGTTGTGCATATTGAGGTATGTCCTTGGCGAAGACACCGAGCTCCAAATTGCTCCTGATGGCTCTTCCATCAGTGTGTGAATGTGTGTGTATGATTTCCTGCCGAACAGGTTGGCACTTTGCAGAGGAGCTGCCTGTCGTCACTGTTTGGACGGCTGAATGCTGATTTGTGCTGTAAATCGCTTTAAGTAGTCGAAACACTAGAAACTGCTATATAAATGTAATAAATTTAGTAACTGGAAAATTTCAGGAGCTTCAAGCCGCATCTATTGGCTTTGTTAAACGGGTGACATTTATTCAGTTGCCACTGAGATGGTTTGGCTATTTTCATATGACTGTCTGGCAAGAGATACAGAAGTATCTGATATCAAACCACCTGACTGCAGAGCAGCAGGGACTTCTAAACTCATCATCCTCTCTCAAATACAAAAAATAGTCTGATTTTACGAACAAATTAAGCATAAAAAGACTAGAAAATACATTTTGTCATACAACAAATGCTTTAAAATGTTATTAAAATGGCCTTGTATCTTGTCTCTTGAAGCATATAATCTTATAAGACTGCAACTCCTCTCCACATCTGCTGATAAAGGCCACAAGGTTGCAGCTTTTGACTAAAATTTATTAATCATACACATTTTCTTTATTTAAATCCTCAATTTTTTCTCTATATATCACACATTTCTCTATACATATAACTTCAAATGCACATCAAGTTTATCTCAAAAGAAAAAAAGTAAATAATTTTTCTTGAAAATGGAAGATTTTCCGTTAAGACTAATCAGTGTGACTATTTTTCAGACATAAAAAACGACGGATCATAAAAAAAACCTTAAAAACAACTGTAAAACTCATGTGGCACTTCCTTTCACTAAATCCAGCAATAAATAGAAACCCTTGGACAAAATCCTCATGTACAGAGGATTAATGTTCATCCTCCAGGCTGAAACTATTTGTCAAGAGAAGAAAAACATAAAAAGCAACAGGACACCGTGTGGCTGTGCAGTCCCAGCATACAGCAGTGTGAAAGGCAGGCGGGCTGTACTTTTATTGAGCTGATTATCCTTGAGCACATTGTCCCGCTGTGAGAGATGCTTTTGCCTCAGCTCCACTAAAGAGCATCAGCACTGTAGCAGTGTGCTGAATGATGTTAATGAGGTTCAGTGACTTTTTGTTTCCTTTCCTCTGTTCAATGCAAAGGACTGTATCACGGAGGTGAGTTTGACTCCCGCAGACAACATGTTCACATTTTTTTCCTTCTTCTTCTGCATCTGCTGCAGGAATGTTGCGAAATTAATCCTTTAGAAGAAGAAGATTTTACAGGATTTTGATAAATTAGCTACATAAATCCAATGCAAGTTTAACTTTTAATTGTGGAGATAAAAATTAAGCACAAACGACTGTTTTAAATTCTGCTTTTAAACCAAAAGCACTGACAGAATTTCTACAAAGCACCTTGAAATCGCTAAGATTTAAATACACTTAGGAAACTGTAGCTGTTTTTGCACAAAAAAACAAATGAAATCCATACATATGTGTTTTGATAAATGAGCCAAATCATCGTAAAAAACAAAACACAAAAACCTTGTGGGAACCAGAGTCGAGGTCCTCTCTGGATAATGGGGCAGGATGCTCTGGCTGTGTAGTCCTCACCTGCTGGCCTGCCACCAACCAGGCCCAGAAGAAATTATCACGCAGCAGCTTGAATTAAACGGTCTCATGCAGACAAGCTTGTTCCATTACCAGAGGACCACAGAGACAGGCTGGTTCCACCATGTTTCTCCTGTTGTTTCTGAAGTTTTAGGGTGCAAGGCTGGATGCCAATTAGAGGCTTTGTGATGTGATTTAGGTGGAAAGGATCTGGCGTTTGGGGTTATGTGTTATGTGTGGCGCTGTATAGATCGACATAAAAACTAATTGAAATTATGCAACCGGCTTTCAAATAAATTTTAATTATAACAGTTAAGGAATACGAGCTTGTGATATTGAGAGATTAGACTCATTTTAAAAAAAGAAAACCACCATGTTGAAATTAAACGAACATAAAATACAACAGAGAGCACAACAAGACCTTAAAGTTAATTTTATCATTTATCAATATAAATACGCTCAACTTAATGCGTCTTCAGTGCATTTTGTCCTTCTCAGGCAGCAATTTCAATATAAGAATGACAACAGACAACTAAATACAAGAAATATTCTGTATATATTTGACACTTTTAGTCAGGATATCAAAACAGCCCACATGGCACTGAAGGGAGGGTATCAACTGCTTTCTTATCTCGCTGTGGTTTATTTCCACCGTAATATTTTTCTGCAAAATCTGAGTCATGAGAACTTCAGACAATACGAGTATGAGATAAAAACCCAGACCCCACGGAGCCAGTTTAGGTATATACAGCTCAAACAAGCGCCAGCATGTCTGAGCAAAGAGGTTCAGAGTGATGATTAAGTTCATGGAGATGACACCATGGTTTGTCACTTTTTTCCTGTAATGATACATCATCCTCACAGGATAATCAGATTACAGTAAAAAGATTGAATTAAAAATAAACTCTCTGTAAGGGAAGATAAAATGGATGGTGAAAAACTAGATTTAACCGAGAGTGTACAGGTCTCTAAAAAAAAAAAAACCAGAGACCTTTGAGATAATCTGCATGATAAAACGCTGTTCTCATTTGTCGCAGACACTTTCAGCGGTATCTCGACATATGACTGGCTTTTTGTATCCGTGTCTGCAGAGTTGAGTTTGCTCTTGCCATTCTGTCACGGAGGCAGTGAATGGACTCATACTGAAAATGGAGTCATTGAATCTCGCAGCTGATGTCAAGAGTAAGATAGAAGGCTATTAAATCTCTCAAGGGAAAATAATGCAAGTAAAGTGTCTGCAGCACTGAGGGAGCTGATAGCATTTTTCCTGTGGATAGGAAAATGGAGCAGCCTCTGTCCTACACCGCTGGTGGGAACGTCTGTCAGCAAGCCACAGCCGGGTCACATTAACTACCAGTTTTCCCACAATCTGGCCTTTGTTAGAAGGGCTAATAGCAAGCCTTGAATCAGGTAGATCTGAACTGCCCCACAGAGAACACTGAACACTGCCTAATTCATACAGGACGGCATTAAAATATCTCCCTGTGTATCACATGATGCCAAGAAAAGCAGTCGGTTCCTCAGCTATCGAAAGGATGTGGTTGATCTTCGGTGCACGGGAGGTGGTGGAGCAAAAATCTCCAGTTTGGTGTCAGCCAGGCTAATAAAAGGCGGCTAGTCTGGAAGCATTGATCAAGGGGCTTATCCAACGTGGAGGTTAAACAGAGCCGCAAGGTGGGCCAGAGTGAGTGCTTTGAATGTCATTTTTGCAGCAGCTGTGAGATGTAACGTGGCCTCGGTTCAGTTTGCTTTGGAAAAGGATGTGTGACTCAACAAGAACACACAGCGAACGTTTGCACTCAAAACCCGGAGGAAAGCGCCGCTCCCTGTTGCCTTGTACCACTTCCACCTTACTCACGTTGAGTCACAAAGCAGCAACAGGGAAGGATATTTCCCACTTTACAAATATCTCATTGTGGTTTTCTTGGAAGCAATGTTTGGCCAAGATAAGGTGAGCTCCAAACTGTACCACTTCCACACTTTCTTCATATCAGGCGCCAATTGTGAAGCGATGAATGCGTAAATTAGCAGCTCCGTGTTGTCACATTACCACTGCAAACAACTTCTGATTATTTTCCCTGAAAGAGTTTCTGACTGTGACTGAATGCTGCTGCCGTGAACATGATCAATCACTGAAAACTGGAGAGGAAAAGAGTTAGCATGCTAGCATCCGTCCGTGCTGTTTGCATCTATTTTTGGACTATTTGTGATCCTTTACTGTCCCAAACATTTTGGGTGTGGACTTGTGGACAGTAGGAGATGATTCTTAAACACCTGGGCAGATTCGTCACACAATAACAATAGTAATTTGTGTTTTAGACATTGTTGTTTGGTTAAGAATGGATGGAAAACTGCAATAAATAGCTCAAATTCCTGTAAGGCTAAAGACTGATGGTGTTTTGGTGAGATGGAGCTGTTTATTTCAACATTCAGGACTTAACACATAATGAATAACAGTGTTTCTGTAGTTAAAAAGTCATTAAAGGACTAAAATCCA
This sequence comes from Acanthurus lineatus, assembly GCA_029814665.1. Taxonomy (NCBI): domain Eukaryota; kingdom Metazoa; phylum Chordata; class Actinopteri; order Acanthuriformes; family Acanthuridae; genus Acanthurus; species Acanthurus lineatus. The sequence continues at coordinate 24,488,543 of JAPZDV010000022.1, forward strand.
ATAATCTAAATGTAAATGTTAATAAATCTTAAATATAATCCTGAATTTTTTCTTAAAAAAATGATTGATTATAGAGTGAATTTTTGTTTTTAAATGTTGTAATAACCTCAGTATAATTTTTAAATATGTTTTTAGGGAAAAAAGTGTTTGGATGAGACTGTAACAAAACCACAAAATGACACCAACATGGAACCAATAACCACTAATACAAACTGTGCAGCCCAGGAGGAAATTTTTGGAGGACATTGAGTGAGTGTGTGGGATAATATGGCGTCTCTTTTTCATATTTTTAGAAGTAATTAGTTAAAAAACTGTGTCTATTAATGTTATTTTAATCCCATATTGGTGAGTGCGAGCTTAATTAGCTCTGGCTTGAGAAAAGTGCTTTTCTCTTTACAAGTGCATTTAATTTGCAAGTGATTCCAGGACTGCAAATTTCTTCATATCCTTTGTACTTGTTTTGCCAGCATGATCGTAAATTAGGTCTTAAAACAGTCTAAAAAAAGGTCTTAAAAAGCCTTTAATCTAACTTGTTGAGGCTTGGAGAAACCCTGTAATAGTTTATTTTTAGGTGCACAGAACACTGAGAGGTTACCAGTCGATGAATGAGGAGCAAATTTGAAATAATCTGATGGTTTGACTTGAAACTTTTTGCATTTTAAACTTTCTGAATTCAAAAACCTACTGAATAGTTCTTGTTAGTCATAAAAATGAATGTTAAAAACCAATTCTGAGTTTAATTCAGTAAGAAACGTTCAGTCAAACAACTTTATCTTTCAGCCTTTATCAGCTGCAGTTAGCAAGAAGATCAACAAAGCAAAAATGTTTTATAATTTCCGAGGATGTAATACTTTCACTTTGTGTTTCTAATAGATTTCATTCCTTCCCTGCAGCTTCTTTTCACCCACTGAGTCACTGTGCAGGTAGGACACTATGATCCTTCATCTTTGAGGGAATCCTGTCTGTAATCATGACTCTGAGCCACCGGGGACCCTGACTGCTCCACATACAATGGTTCAGTTTTCAGCACTAAGTAAACAGGGGATGTAGCTAATATTATCAGCACAGAAATAGACTTTCCAGCTAGTGGAGCGCAGAAAAGCAGCTGTGCATCCTGGGAAGACTGGAGAAAGAGTCTTTGGGATGCTGATGAGTCCCAGTATGAGCAAGTGAGGATTGAAGCTGCTTTTCCAAACACATGGGAACCAACTTAAGTGTAAAAAGGGAAAGACTATCGAGCGCATACTGAAGGGGCAAGCCGTTTGAAGTGTTTGTGATGGATAGACTCGTAGAGGAAGAAACACAGGATAAACAACACAGTAACAGCAACAGGAGGAAGTGGAGTCAAGTGAACAGGAAGCTGCTCCGGCTTCCCGTTCAAGAGGTGAAAAATTGGTGTTAATGATTGTGAGTGTTGAGAGGGCAGTTGTTCACAGCTTCTTGGTATTTGTGCTCATTTATCAGTAATGTTCCTAAACACAACAATGCGATACACGTCACTTAATCAACACGTCCACTGCTACAAAAGAAAAGGCCATGTTGCTTCGACTTTTAATTTCTCCCCTAAACATTCGCTGTTTGCTCTCCTTCTTCTTCTGCCATTGCATTTTTTTTTTTTTTTTTACAAGAATCATCTTTATCCCCGATCATAAAAGCCCAGACTTTCCACAGAACACAAATAAAGTGTATGAGAGGTACTAAAGTGAGTAACAGCAGGCCTCATATTTAGCAAAATAACCAATACGTTCCAGGAAGGTTAATTTGAAAACCTCTGGCACCACACATGGCGATGGGGGAACAGAAAATGAATGCCAGACTTTTGCACCCAATTAAAGGCATAAAAAAAGGAATAAAATATAGCATAAAAAATATCCACTAGAATAAGTAATTACTCTGTAATGCAGACTTGTTTTGGATCCAGAGTATGACCTTATGTTATCATGCTTTATAGAGCTATATATCTAATGGGCCAACATGGCATTTGTTAGTAATCACTTTCAGCACAGACTATAAGCATGAGAACACAGTAGGACCTATCTATGTGTTCAAATTAACTTCTTTTTTCTTGTTATTTAGTTTCATTTTATGCCAGTCCTTATTGCCTTATTTTAATTGCATTTTTAATTTGCACTTAATCACTCTAAATCAAAGTTCTGATTGTCTTATTTGATGTTTCAGAGCCTAAATCTGTTGCGTGCAAGCAGAGAAGGAGTCATTCAGATGAAAGGGGGAGTTTTCACTGTAACGTGAGCATCGGTTGCAGTGAAACAGTGTCACCTCGAAGAAGAAGAAGAAGAAGAACATGAGAAATCTGCACAGCGTGGCAAAAAACGATGTGAATCAGCTCACACACGGTTGGCACAATGGCTGCTTTATGGCCGCTCACAGGTGGCCCTTTAAACTTTACAAACATCCTCTATAAAGCTGCTAAGTGACTTTGTACTGACTCATCTTCAGCAGAACGCTGCTCTGTGTGCACCTGCATGCTCACACGCACGCAGGAGTTGCCAGGCGGCGAAAGAATGCAGCCATGAACATGCACACCCACGCAGGAACGATCACTTAATTTATTATCCGCTGAAAATGTTTTTTTTTTTTTTTTAAAAAGTATATAAAAAATGTTTGGAGCGGAAGTGAACACTGAGCCAGGAGCCTCTGCAGAGTTTCCAACAGGATTAGTGTTAGGGCTTACTGCAAAGTGAGCTGGTAGCTATTCCTGTGCAGAAAAACAGAAAAAAAGGGTATGTCAATGAAAACAAAATTAGTGGTGTTTCTCTGAACAGGCTGGTTATCCTCCCGGATGTAACTTCTCTTCCCAGGACCTGAGCTCACAGTTTTCTTCACGGAAACTATTCGCCCCCAACAAAGCCACCGCCAATGTTGTTGGATGTGCAACTAAATGCATGCCTCTCATTTTCCACATAAAACCGCCGTCTCTAAATTACGCAGTTTTTCAGTGAATCCTCCTTTTGATTTATCATGTCTCCTCCTGAGGCAGTGCACTTGGAGAAGAACAGAAGAGAGAGTGAAGAAGAGGTGAAGAAGAAAAGCAGGAGCACACTTCTTAAATATACAAAAAAAACCAAACATTAGATTACTTGTTATATTGCACAACTTCATTTTACAGCTTTAGCAAGCTGTAGAAAAAGTAAGCCTTTTTATTATTTTCCTGCAAAAAAAAAGAAAAAGAAAAGGTTTCTGAACAGCATTATGAAATGTTTTACCAGTGGATTTGAACATCAGGAGGGTAATTCGTAAATTTTTGTGAGACCAACAGACCTGAAGTTCAAAATTCTCTCTTCCTTCACTGAGACGCTTTAACAGAGTTTCAACCACTAAAGAGAGTGCCAAACTGAAACAACTGTACCACTAATTTGCCTGGGCTACTAATCAAAAGCCTATTATATGCTATTTGAATCAAATACTTCTGCATTAGCTTCTACAAGGTCCTTTTTTCTGACTGTGATACAACGAAGCATTTCAGAAAAACAAACAAACAAAAGGCATAAAAGAAAATTCTCTTCGGTCGGTGTCAGTCTGCTTTTTTTCATATGGAGATGTGGCATCAGTTAACATAACATTTGCTTTTAATCCATCTGAGCTTTTACAATAAACTCAAGTATTTTATAAAACCTTTATTAACCTCAACACTACTTAAAATAAGGAATCAGATTTATGATCGCTGTAAAATCTGTTTGCTCACTTGTTACGATGATAAATAGTTTACCAACCCTATAACGTGAAAAGATATTCTACTGATCAGAATTTTTTGCCATGTGCGTCCCACATGCAGCACAGTTTGCCCTGGCACGAGGAGAGGAGGTGCACTCGTTGCAGTGCATCGGGGCCCAAAAGCTTTCATGAACCGATAAAGAATGTAGATTATTGCTGCTCAATTGTTTCAGATCACGTAGACTTTATCTCCCAGCCCTCAGAGAAACAATTCAACGACATTAATCAAATACTTTTACAAGAATCTGATAGCTATATATAATACTCCTCCACCTCCTATGACACTTAAGGTTTTGTATGTACGTGCATGTGTGTGCATGATT
>JAPZDV010000022.1:24492697-24526929 GCA_029814665.1 Acanthurus lineatus
AATGTATATTATTGCTGCTCAATTGTTTCAGATCACGTAGACTTTATCTCCCAGCCCTCATATAAACAATTCAACGACATTAATCAAATACTTTTACAAGAATCTGATAGCTATATATAATACTTCTCCACCTCCTATGACACTTAAGGTTTTGTATGTACGTGCATGTGTGTGCATGATTGAGAGCGAAGGTCCAAGAACAACAGCTGCACCAGGTCTGATCACAATCATGTTACCTTCTGTGGTCTGCAGACATGTTTTTTTTTTTTTTACTCAGAATGAATTTGATTGATTCAGGCTGGAAATTTTGTGTTTGTTTTTTCAAACGAGTGCATGTTCACTGATGTCCCCTGTCTGTCACTTGGGAATTTGCACATTAATGTGCATCATAATCATCTGTGCAGTGGTGACACTTGTTATCTGCAAAAACATTTCACTTACACCTGACATGTGCAAGGATGAGTGAGTGTAACAAACGTCAAAAAAGTTGCCAGTAAAATTAGATAATTCACAAAAAAATAGAGGCATGAATTTTCTTTTATTTTGCCACCTCAATGCAATCCTTAATTGCATATCTTCAGTGAAGGATTATTGCTTGGTAGCACAACAAGGGAAGAGAAAATTTATGACTTTAAAGTTTTCTGATTCTGCAGCATCAATGATCCTGACAGCTGCTGCTAAAAAAAAATCTAGTTCTGCTTTGCTTCATGTAACTTAGAATAGAGCCAGTCTAGCAAGCCACTCTGTTATTATTATCATGCTACCTAATAAATATTATTCATGTTAGTTTATTAACTTGTCACTGGCCTCCTGTTATTTTGTATTAGAGAACCTCAAGGCAAAGCAGATTGAGTATCCTGGGCCGCAGGGTGAAATGTCACCAATCCTGATCTCTGTTGTGATGAAAAACGTGAGGATTTTATCATCATTGGACCATAAAAACAAATAAATAATGAGCAAATCAAAACATTCATAAATAACCTGAAGAAAATCAACGTGCACTAAGTTAAATATGGCAGTGAATGATGGTCGGCCGCACTGCAAACTGTGTATGTAAACCATTACATCCCAAAACAGCAGGGACCTCAACGAGGTCCGGTGAGGACATTCGCAGACACTGTGGTTTACGCATTCCCCACAGTGCACAAAGCCATTCTTTAATTCTGCTTTCCACGCAAGCAAAGCTGGTTTATCTGTCATCCTAGACAAGAATGCAAACACACTCGCTAACAAATCCCAGGAGAGAACGCCATGAATGCATCGAGAGTTTTGGTCCGTGTTAAGATCATCAATTTCACTGTGAGGTTAAACCAACAAACTCAAACCCTTTTAGGACACATTTGGTATTTAGGAGCAAAGAGAGGACATGCACTTGTTTTTTTTTTTTTTGCTGGATCAAACCCACCTGACACCACCAAATATGAGGTTATGACTATTAAAGCACAGTGACGTTGGCGGCACTCTCGTGCTTCTCAGCAATATGTGTGCATCATAGCTCCAGTCCTTTCAAGAGCTTCCCAGCTGAAATCAAAAATGTCTCGAGGAGGTGAACGTGGATTTGCCAAGAATGATCACATGAAAAGTTATAAGGACCCCTCTTGTTTTCTGTATCCGTCCCACTCGCCATAAGTGTTCGATGTGGTTTGAACTCTGAAGTAACAACATACAAAACCCACGGGACCGAAGTGCTACAAAGACGGAGAGTCACAAAAACAGCAATCATTTACTTTCCCTTTGACACACACACACACACACATACACCCACCATGTAAGAAAATACCATCAGCGAGACTTTCTGTCCCCGTTTTTTTTCTAAATCTGATGATTGTGGACAAACTGATCCCAAACTTTCCAAAACAGGTCCAAGACTGAAAGATGTTAATATTTGCAAATGTCACTGGTTTTGGTTGTTATTTCCGGAACAGACACATCTTGTGGACGTAACATGTTCAACCAAAAGATGACAAACGTCAAAACAATGAACCATTCACTAATGACGACTGCATGTGCTTTGTTTCCCCTACAACACGCTCTAAACCTTCCACCATTAAACAAAAGATCCTGCTTGATCCTTCAGTGTGTGAAACTTTGTTTTATGACCAAAATATTTGACAAATTGCCTGCACAAATTAAGATATTCCCATTAGCATCAACTGTATTGTGTTTTAATGCTAAAAAGCAATAAAGGCATACCTGACCAAGACTGTGAACCTGCTGGAATTAAGTTTTTCTAAAGGTGCATGTAAACGTCTCCACAGAGCTGCACAAAAAAAGGTGTTGTGGGTAACCGCAGGTGGAAGAGGAGCCAAGATGTACAGCTTAAAACCATAACAGAGCATCTTTAAAAAACCAGCTGTCAAGAAAAGTTGATTAGTAATTCAACTCTTGTTGTTGTGTTTGATGGCGTCGGGTTTGAAACAGAGATGAAAGTAAACTCTTGAACTCACAGAGAATCTCATCCGATCCTCCTCCTTTCTTCGGCGTGAGAAGTTTAACTGTTTTGGTTCAGTGTTGCCACACCTGTCAACCTCAAATCCAGCAGGTAGTTCGAGTTACCTGCCCAGCACCAAACAGACAGACAGACACACTCAGTACGATGGAGCATTTAGCTGCTTTAAGCAAAACAAAGCTGAAAAGAGAGTAAATATTAGACCTACATTTTTTAAATGAACCTGTTTCATCCCTCTGTATTTTCTAGATGTGCTAATATTCAACTTTTTGCTAAAATGTTTGCTACATTGCTGCTCTTGTTCCACTTTACAAGAGGAAAATCAATTATTCCGCCTTAAATTTGACTCTAAACTGACTCACATGTGCTCAAACTTTTTTTTTTTTCTCACCATGTATGGAATAATGTGTGGGGAAGATGTATCATTTTGACACCCTGGAAAATACAACAAAGCTTTAACAATGGATATGAATCTCATTTCAGCGTAATTGTTTTGCTAGAGATGAGTGATAAGAGAAAAAAATAACTGTGCGTGTCTTTTCTGAATGTATCGGTTCTCTGTGTGTCACCTTTTCATTTATCTGCCTTATCTTCTGTGGGTTAATATCCGCCCTCCTGTTAACGGAGACAAAGAGAGGCTATGACCCAGCCTTGCCTTGTTTGCACTTCCCTGGCTCTCACAGTTTGATTCACTCCTTGACGGATCAGTGGAAAATGCACAGCAACTTTGCCATCTTTGCCAGTGACACAGAGATGCCGGAGGATATATTTGTTGGTTGTAAATTGCTTTCCTGTAGTAGAGTTGACACTGAAAAGACTGCAAAAAACAGACAGCAATCATTGCTTTTTAGGCTTTTAGTTGACAGAGGGATTTAAAAAGAAGTGAAAAAAGACTCTGTTGTCTGGTTCTTAAAGACAGTTTGACAGGATATGTGGATGTTGATGGACACTGACGCTCCTGCAGGGGGTTAAACCTGCATTTTTCAGGATTTAGTCTTTCAGCTTCACCCATGTACAAGGAGACAATCTTCCTAATATTTTCTTCCCACATGAATATAACCATTAACAGATGTTTTTTTTTCTTTTTGACATTGCTTTCACTCTGAGACAATGCACGACCTCCCCTCCCCTGAACCGCAGATCCTCGAACTGAATAAGAATCTGTCCGTCCGTGTGATTGATGCTTTCATATGTCTGCAGGAGAGCCTACAGTTGTGGCATGTGAAGTGGGAATCTAACTTGTGTATATGAATTTTATGTAAATGAGTCGGTTGGAGTGAGTATGCATTCACAATTGTGGCAGTTCAGACTCATATTTCATTGTATCTATGGATTTTTTGACCAAAATTCAAGTAAAGTCAAACAGTTTTGTGCTTTTTGTGTAAAATAAAATAAAAGAATGACAGTAGCAAACAATGAATAAGTGGCAATGCACACCAGAGCTTTGAGTAAGGTAACTTCATCAAGAACACTGATCTCACTCAGTGGAAAGAGAAATTTTTGTATTAGATTTTTTATAATTATATTTTTTATATTGAGAATTTTTATTATATTTTCAGTAATAAAATGTATAAAAAATTAAAGAAACTCTTAAAATAGAGTATCTTTAATAAAAAAGACTTTTCAAGGTCTTGTTGATGTTAGATTGAGTCCCTTTTCCACTTAACATCTTTTTTATGGTCTGTGAGTGAAGTCCAACTAAAATTAAACAGCATTTTGTCTGCTTAGCACACATATCTGATCTATAAAGCATTTATCCTGTGTTCTTTGAGAAAAAATCTGCAACTAAAAGGGGGAAATTTGTTGTTCATATGTTTTAGTTTCATGATTGCGCCCCCCAGTTTTGCATATGATGTAGCATGTAGCCATTTCAGCCTTTGTTAACACTGTTAACATGTAAATAACCAAACAAACAAACTTGACAAATAAAAAGTTGTAGCTTGGAATTTGCCTTGAGCCAAAGCACAAACTGTTACCAAATAAAACAGAAAAACAGGGATTAACCGTAAATGCTCGAAGCTGTTGTCTTTGAAATAAAAAGAAAACAAATATCAGCTGACAACGGCACTCAACCTGAACGACAAGGAAAATACATCTGTGAGCTGCAGACTTTTGCTGAACAGATGATGCTGAACATCAGACGTGCAGCTCTACACGACTTCTCTGCTCTGGTTTGTTCTGGTTTTGTGAAAAATAAAACATCTTCAGAGCTTGTTTTTTTTCTCCTGTTGACACTGTCAAGGACATCGAATGTGGATGCAACTCCATCTGTGAAAGACAAGCTTGGGCTGCTGCCATTCTCAACTAAGCATCTAATTCTTCCTGATACGCTACTTAGTACCTTGCGGCCTGACCTGTAACATGGCGTATCAGCTTTCTGGCTGCTCCCAGGAGGGGTTGAATAGTGAGGGAGTGGACTGCCATGAGCCCACAGAGGGCCAACAGAGCTCCTGGATCTAGGCAAGCTTCCAGCCCCCAGCACGCACACCAGCCCATCTTCCTACCCCCGGGGCATTCTCACTGATGGCTTAGACTGGCTTTTCACTGTGCCATGATGCTTTCATTAAGCTAGTTTATTCCCCCGTTTTCCACTGCTGGGCATCTCTCCCATCTGCGTTCACTCACAGCGATCGGCCAAGCTGCTGAGGCTCTGGAAGAGACACGGGGAATGTTTCAGTGAGGATGCATAGCGCTTTTTACTACAAATCCCATTGCTTTCTCCATTATCCGCCGTGATGGTTGTGTGGTTAGAGTGTCTGCCATGAAACTAGTGGGCTGTGGCTTGGTTAAACGCTTCTTGCTTTTTTGATGCAAGCTCAACTTTGCAAAGGCAGGTCAAGGCTACGCTGCACAGGCCCAGATCACTGCAGCTGAGTATAATAGTGTTAAGTAGTTTATGTTGCCATTGAGTGAATAATTGCCCTCTTGTAATTACCAGCCATGTTAGCCTACTATCTAATTCTGCTCTCATAATCAAACGCATAATCCAAAACAAGTTACATAAACAGTCTTAATTGGGTGTTGGGAAAATAAAAGCCATAGACCAAACAACTCAGATGCATGTGCAGAACAATGAAAAGAAATTGATAAAGGCAGCGTTTAATGACAAACAACTGTTGTGTATTTACATTCTTGTGGAAACTCACGCCAGCTGCATGCATCCAAAAGCTACAAAAACTTTGTGCGTTTTTATGTCCAATAAGTCTTTAAAAGGTCTTGCTTTCTACAATATGTACACTTGGCAAACATTTCGGTAAGATTAGGAAAGTGCATACAAACTCTATAATCCTGAGCCCCACATCCTCATTTTAAACCTGCAGAGTACACACAAATTACTGCGTTGACACTGAACGTTAGAATTGGACGTAAATCATGACAAAATGTATTTATTTTCTGTAAATAATGGCCTTGAGAGAAAATGTCTTAATCCATGTTTACACCTCTAGAGCCCGCAACTGTCAGTCCTGAGCTGCTTTTCAAGGAACTGAAAGGTTCCTTCAGTCCAGTGTTGTCTTTGTTTCCACTGCAGTCTGAAGACCTGCAAAGAGAAGGCAAATAAGTCCAAAGATGTGTGAAAAAGCAGCAGTTTTTTGTCATTTTTGTGTGCAACTGTACCACAGTGATAGATGTCGGTGTAACTCCATATTAAGGGTTGAAGCTGAATGAACAAATAAAACATACTGGGTTGCTGCTGCAGATTTTTAGAAATATTTGCTGAAATAACATGCTGCAAGTACTCGTTCACACCTTGAAAGTTCCTGTACTTTTAAGAAGTACCGGTGAAATGACGACCATGGAACTCAATTGAGACCCTGCAGTGAAAATGAACCTACTAAGCTCCTTTCAAAGGTTTTTTATTCCCTGGACAAAGTTCCTGTGGAGGAGATGTGTCTTTAGCAAGATGTAGCCACTAGATTAACTTTTCCTTTACCAAGATTGTATAAAACTCTTTAAATCAACTGAGCATCATTCTTCAAAATGATATTCCCTCATTTAGTGTTTTGATGATGGTGACAATAATGATTCACATCATTTGAAAGCTCATCAAACTCATTAGAGTCCTTCATTGCTTTTAGAGAATCATCTGCGTTCATTAGACTACATTTCTCCACTAGTTTATTCATATTTTTTCCTTCTGGTTTGTCTGCAGAAGATAACACAATTTAGCACAGACAGTAATCAATCATGTTTTCTTTACCAGCATCTGACACAGTGCAGTAATTAATGCACATGATGCATGTCCCTGCTGACACCAAGTTCATTATTACACATTACTCAAGACGTCTTTGACCATAAGGGAGCACTGTGCATGGAAAATTTGGCTGCAATGAGAGGCAGAGGTTGTGTACACTGCTGCCCACAAAGCAACAATGCCATAAACATCCTGGCATCTGGCTTATGTTCCCATCATAAGCTATGCTCAAATTCAATTACCGAGTCAACATTCTCTGAGCAATGTTGAAGGGCTCTTGATGGAGTGCTATGTACATAACCCTGATTAGGGATTACGCATAGAAGTGATGAATACCGCAAGACCATTGAGAAACACTCCAGCATCATAAATCAAAACCACAATGGTCCTCCAGATTTTTAAGCTGTGTTCAGTCCTGTTCATTAGAATAAAAGCTGTACATAAAACACAGTTAACAACATGGGAATTAGTGTAATGGTGAGAATTATTGCTTGTTGGCGTATGTGTGGATTTTTAAGACTTAATTTGCTTTATTTTAGACGTTATTTACTTTTTCAGCACTCACACACACACACACACACACACAAATGTACTCAAACTCTAGTGGACATTAAGAGCTCCACGATGAATTAAGATCATTTTAAACTAATGCATTAACTTTCCTCTTATGTTTTAACCACGACTGCTTTGGCTCACGGGTGTTGCAGGGGTGAAGCTCTGCAGAGCTACTGAAGATCTCCCCTGAGGAAGCAGAGAAGGGCAGCTTTTGGCTATGACTGAGGAGGAAGGGAAGGAAGTAGGGCAGCTGCAGCGGGTAATAGGATGCCATCCTCACCCTGCTCTGCCATCAGGATATGCACTGCAAAACATCAGCGAGCACTGGTTCCCAGCTGACAAGCCTGCAGCTGACCCCACTGAGGCCGTTTGAGGCGTGGCAGGCAGAGATGTCGTGCAGGTTGTAACACCCACCTGTACAGTCCACTGGTTCCTCATGGAAATTAATTTAACTGCAGAGGAAAGACTGTAAGCAAAATACCCTTAACATAGAAAAAGTTCATATTGATTCATAATAGAACAAGCGATTTGTTTTAATAGAGCAACAGCTTTATTATTATTATTTATTTATGCACAAATGTTGGATTAAAATGCAGCAAAAACCTCAATTTACATACACAGAATGAAAAAGTTCACCTGAATAAAATATAAAAGAATGAAAAGCAACACAAATATAGATAAACAGAACCTAAATTCAATGTGGCTTGCAGCTTAGGAAATGGGGTAAAAAAAAAAAAAGTTTTATTGTGCAGCAGACTTCATATTTTTTCATCCAGATGGTCAGAAGTGTCTTCAAGGCATCTGGAAATACTTTCAGAATAGAGGTAAGTGTTGCATATATTCAGTCTGCGCTGAAATATCTCAGGCTCCTATGAAATTTTAATGGTTCTGATAAAATGACTTTTAAAAACCTCTGTGAATGTGTTTTTCTTCTGGCGCCACCATGAGGTCAGCATTTGTTACTTTGAATAAAAAATCTTGAGAAATATTAGAAATTCTGTTCTGAAATTTGTGTGAAAATCTTTAATAACTTTAAGGATTTCTTCACTTTTGGATCAAAAATGAAATTCATTCAACACTCTGATTTGTGACCAAATAAAAGAGAAACTAATGACTTTGCAAACAGATTCTGCTGTATTTTCTGTTTGATTATCAACAAAATTTAACCTGTTATCATTCTCAACTAAGATAAGGAATAAGGTAAACAATAACAGCTCAAAATGAGCTTGTTACTACTGTCTTTTTAAGCATATTAGCACTTTGGTATTAGCATTTAGCTGAAAACAGCATTATGCCTAAATACAGTCTGACAGAGCCACTGAAGACGTGTTTTTAAAAGGACCTTATTTATTTTAAAACGCTGTGTTTGTATTTGACTGGCCAACAAAGTGAATTGCTGGATGACACCGCGCTGTGCTCTCAAAAGTTGAGCCAGAATCAACCTCCCTCCCTTCGACTGCTTTCCATTTTTCTTTTCCCTCTCCTTTTATTTTTCAGCAGGCCCCTGTCTTAATCTCATTGAAATTAATGAGTAGGCTACATTTTGATGCAGTGCTGTTGTCGGTCTGAAGGAGGCTTTACAACATTTGACAAAGAATATGGCACTGGGAGCTGCTGCAGGACTGGATGCCTGATGGGGAGATTAAATCTGCAATGGTATTAGCATGCAAATTGAAAAAAGGGGCAGTATTTCCTTTGGATTAACTGCCACTGCCTGTGACAGTGTATAAGTGCAACACTATAGGCCTTATCACACGGCCATAAGAAATGCTGTGGCTGTGTGAGGAGGCTACATGTCCATGGGCATCCCCTGTTTTTGTCATGGAAAGAGAAAAATGATGGTCACAATTTGAATGGATTCAGGTAAAAGCGTCACTCTGACACAGCAGAATTTATCAGGCTAAATACCAGGATGTGACGCATACTGACGCAAACTTTTGGAGAAATTAAATTGACTTACACTCATTTCCTGGAGACCCACTCTAAACCGTACTCTAACCTTGACCATGAACCCAAAAATCAGCTGTTTCCAAGTGCACCACCCCCAAAAATAACTGGTCTTTAGTCTGAAATGTGTCCCCGATGTTAGCCTTAGTCATACCCCTACACACACACACGCGCACACACACACACAAACACACAACGCTGAGAGAAAAGGGAAAGCTCTTTGTCAGTGATAGAAAAGGCAGCTGGCTAGGATGCATAAAAGCCGACCTTTGGTTTTACTGCCTGTCAGTTTAATTGCTACAATTCGTTCCTGACAAAAGCGTCAGATAATGTTGGAAAATACATCAGAAAAAACTTTCACAAAATAGTTGAAGCTAAAAGAAGAAAAATCCACAACATCCTATCCAATTTTCTGATTCGTATGAACGCAACAGATTGGAACACGTAACAGTCATAAATTACGATTAAGAAATTGATGGTACATCAAAACTTCATCAGTACCAATTAATGAGCACCCAGGGGCTGTATAAATCTGATAAATTGCTATAAACCTTAAATCTCTTCTGTTTTTCATCACACAAACCTCAACTACACATAAAGCAAACTTGTTGATCTTGTTGTGGGAGCTCATGGAGTCGTCCTGTCAGTGACAATATGGGATGAGCTCTCTGCATGGTTCTCATCACTTCTCGCCTCACTGGTTGCTCCATGTTGGCTAAGAGGATATTTGCGGTAGCTCTGAAATCAGCAAACAACTATGTGTTATGATCCTGGACTCCGACTTTACTTTGGCTCGCTGGATTGAGCAGCAACGTCCGACCTAAGGTGACAACGTCCAACCCTAAGGTGACGACTTACGCACCGGTCAGCCATCCCTCTTTGAAACAACTCTTTTATCACCAAATGCAGTCTTTAAAAAAAATAAAAAATAAAAATAAAAAAAAGAAGCTCAATCACTTGGGTTTTGGAGACATTTAAAATTGAGTAATTGAAAACACTTGTCTGTGTGAACGGATGTGGGCACCCCTCCAAATTGATTCCTGAGATGCCTGAGCTGGAGACAGATCCAGATGGGTCTGAACTGAAACCAGATGGCTGGGTGAAGGGAACATAGCCTAGGTACTTCTGCATGCTGCATACAGACGGACTCCTTCGAAGGTACAGACACTGTGAGTTTGCTTGGTGTGTATGTGTGTGTTTCTGTGTGTATGTCACAGAGAGAGAGAGAGAAGAGGAGAGAGAGAGTGTGTGTGTGTGTTTGAAGCATTAAAGGGATTTCTTGCATTGCTTAGCTTCATTAAGCGGTTGTCTTGCTGCTTTTCCAAACTGCGAGCGTGCCGATATTGTAGGTAATACACTGACTATGGACAAATACCTCATATAAACCAGCTTTAAAAAAAAATCAGTTGTCCCTTTAATGCACAAATGTAAGAGTGTGCTTTCCTTCAAAGAGGAAATACACTAATTTTCTAAAAATCCATGAGAGAAAAAATTGTTTTTACAAAATTTATTTTAATAATATAGTACATTTAGGACACCTATCTGTCTTAATATTAAAATAACAAAACTATAGTGTGATTTACTTGTAACTTTATAAGGATGTAAGTAGAAAAAAATCCACTGTGTAACTCTGGAGCTCAAAAATATTTTACTGCGTTATCCTCGCTCAAATCATTCTGGCTGCAACTGACGCTTTGGCATGTAAACACTGGACTGATCCACAAGCATTAAATGTTCAACTGAGGAGACATGACACTGGATTTAAAAGTTCTGACACAGAGAATAAATCATTGAAAAAAATTGCACATTTCAAAATATGGTTTTCATAATTCATCGGGCTCTCAAAGTGCACATTCCAGAGGTCGGTTTCCAAGCACATCTGTACCGTCTGCAGGTTGCGATGCCATGAGTTTCCTCTGATCTTCTCATGATGAAGTCGTAGTATGTAAAGGTGTCACTCATCTTTATCTACGGTGGATTTTATTACATTAAAATCCTTGTCGCTGCTGTTGGAAACAGTTACTGCAAACACACCTGTGCATCAGAGGATTATAACCCACAAAAAAAAGAAAGGAATAGCAGATGGCAGGTGGTTCAAACAGCCAGTGCATGATCAGGAGTAATAAAACTCTGAATGAAATTTTACAGTTCTCTGTGGATGGCTCTGCCCTTTTAGTAGATAGTGTGAGTCTGATAAATGAATGCATCTTAAATGTCTCTAAAACATTGTGGCTTACGCAAAAAGACAACGCTTGTTTTCACCATCTGTTGCAAACAGTTGATTTCTATTAAAATCAAGTGCTTGCAACAGAAAAAAATGAGGCAAAGCACAAAGAACAAGCACACTCAACACCAAAAATGCATACTTTTTGTCCTTCTAAAATCTGTTTTGGGCTCGTGATCTGGGTGAGCAACATCCTTTTAATTCCCTGAGGTGGAATTTAAGTTGACATAAACATGCAGAAACAGCTATACAGAAGAAACGGTGCCTTATATATATAGAAACAGATTTGACCAAAAATAGATTGTTTAAGCAAACATTAATTGCCTTTTCCTACATTTTCTTCATTCTTTATCCCCTTGCAAACTACCTCTCACGCTGGCACTTAAACAACGTGAAAACATTTGTAGCAATCACCTTCTTTATGTAATGTTTTGGCCCGATGTTTCATGCTGCAGAGCTGCAGCGTGTTTTCATTCCAGCCTCCAGATGTATAGCCCTGCTATGCTACTCATATTGGAACGACGTTCAGGAATGCAGATCCCCTGAGTTTTTGCGTTATGTTCAAGTCATGCAGACATCTGTTTGAGGAAAAACACCATCCATTCAGATACAAGCGAGAGAGAGAGAGAGAGAGAAATGAATTCAACACTGTTATGAAAGTGCACTGAAACATTACACCCTCCATTCTGGTGATGTGACAATGAGTGTTTTGTCAGTCAAAAACAGATTTTTTTCTAAGAATGGCAAATTCCACGAAGCCACATTGAAAGAAAAGCTCCATACACAGTGGTGTCTGCTAATTTCAGCCTTTCTGAGTGGTGAATACCACTTAAAGTGTTAAATGAGTTTAGCTGTAAAGTGTGCCCACAGAAACCAAATATCATTTTTACTGGCTCAATTTCTGATGTTTCAATAGACTTTCCTCGAAAAATACAGTTTATGGTCGTGGTTTTCAGCAGCATCGCAGAGAAATGATTGATTTAAAGCTTTTTTTAGCAGTTTTTCAGCACCCAGAGGTATTTAGAGATGGTTGTGTGCTTATTTTTAAAACTTTTCTCGAGATTTAAATGTGACATTGGATGTCTTTTACGATTGGGGATCTTTAAATTTTCTAACGGCTGATGTCTGCAGGGGTTCAGTGTCTTGATGATCAGATCCTGGATCTTCTTGCTTCCTACAGCCACCACCTCCTGTTCAAAAATTTCCTCAAAAATGAAGTGTTACTCTCATGTGAACACTTCAACCATCTGCCGTGAGGAAGCAAAAACGCATTATCCCCCCTGACAAAACATCACATGTCAAAACACACACAAAAAATCCTAAATGTAGGTGCAAAACATCACAATTGACTGTTTTTTTCATGTGAGTAACTTAGTTCCTGCAGAGAAATCATTAGGTTTCCCCTCCATCCCTGCAAGCACACGAGAAACACTAGAGAGTCTGAGGCTGCTGCTTTACAGTTTTATCTCATAAAAGTCAATTATATCGGACTAAAAATCTCTTGTAGACACTAGTAAACCAGCACTGTCCTTCAAGTGACATCTTGCAAGTTCTTTTATGTAACTCATCACACAAACTCGTTAAAAAGCTTCAGCGTCACATTAGCAATATTTGTGATTAATTTGCTCGTGCTTGATAAAAGCCGGACCTCCCATTTATTACACTAATTTAAATCTCTTGCTCATAATGAATAATCTCATAATCTTATAATTATAGAGGAAGCTGCTGTCAGGCAAACAGCAATAAGCTTAGGGCGAAATTCAACTTAGATGCAAAGTGACCTCTAATCAGAGAATCAGTTCATCCACATCAATGTAAATGAATGCAAAACTCTCACGCTGCAGCAGGCTGTTTTTTTTCTACTCTTAGGTTCATTCTCTGTAACAGATTTGTCCTTTCGGTGAACTCTGCCCTCTATTTTTCAGCACCATGCCAATGTTGTCTGTTACTTTTTCTGAAAACAAGGTGAATCACCTTCCTCTACCTGACAAAGGAATTCATTATCCTTTTCCCACAGAGGACGCCGGAGTGGTCTTCTCGAATGTGTTTGTGGTATGGCTACGCTCCGAAAAAGAAAGAGTCTGCAGTGATGTGCTAACAAGGACGAGACCGACTTCCAAACTCATGAATAAACCCTCAGTTCACGTCTTCAGTTTCAGCTGAGACGTGAACCAAACCCCGACCTGAGAAAAGAGACAGAGGGGGAAAAAAAAAGCAGAGGGAAGCGATAAATGCAAGAGCAGCAACATATTCATGGAAAGCAGGAATATCAGCTCAACATCTGACTGGAAACTTACATTGTTCGGATTGTTGTTTTCTTCAGGTTTTTTAAAGGAGTGCTGACATAACCAATAAGCAAGCAGGCTGGTCTTTGACACACTGTTTTCCTCACTTAATCTGCGGGGAAGTTGGCCAGTTATCACTCTGAAAAACTCCTGTACTGCAACAGAAAGAGATGCTAAAAGTATAAAATGTCACTGAACAGTCAAACTTAAAGAAAGTACGGACAAATAAGACTAAGATTGTCAAAATAGAGCTACATGAGAGCAAAAAAAAAGGCCTCTAGTATCTTTTAACAGAGTCATCGGTGTTTCGGCTCAGCTTGAACTGTCCAAATACTCAAAAATAACATGTCTAACATGTAACTTAATGCCCTTCAGGGACTGAGACGTTGATAATGATTGATTGTGACAGCCTGTGATAGCTCATTCATTAAGTTGTTAGATCCATATTATCTTTCCATTACAAAGGCTATTGGTGCAGCAGGCAGGGGCCCACGTTTGGATTCCCCAGCAGAGATAAGGTGCCAACAGCTTGACATCATGCCCAAACGACACCGCTCAGGGAGAAATTAGGGTTACAGGATTGCCAAAGACAACCAGAACACAGAGGAAAGGCACAAAGAGGCCTTTTTCTGCTCTGTGAAACACCACAGGAAGAGTGATTTGGCGTAACATGCAAGGAAAATATCATAAGTCATTTTTAGTAATGGAAAAACTAATGACGTGATTTATGCTTGGCACACTCTGTCACCTGTAATGAACTGTATTATCTGATGGTGAGAGCACAAGCATGACTTGAATCATTTTAGAAACCTGGAGAAGTTTGTCTCTACCCTTTGATCCAGCTTAACTTAATACCTAAAATCTTTTTTTTTTTAAATAAATCAGTTTCTATTACTCAACCAAAGATCACTGTTGAATTTTTACTTTTATTCCACATTCTTCTCATCAGGATAATTCAGCTTCCTAGTGTCTAATACTGTCTGTAATAGTCAAAGAGATGCACTGGGTGAAGAGGCGTGAGGCCTCCATGATTAATGATAGCTTAGTCCCACACATCATCCTCTGTATGCCGGCACGTGCAGCTGCAAGTTAGCCGACTGTGAGCCAATGCTGACTTGAGAAGAAGAGAATGGAGCATTAGGTCAACAGCAATCATTCTCCATTTTTTATGTCAACGAGGCAGGTAGTTTATCTCCGCGTTACCTGGATTCCCCTTAAGTTAAAGCAACAATGGCGTCACTGCTGAGCACGGTTCACTAAAATGCCAGAGTGATAAAAACAGATGTCATTTGAATATTCTGGTTTGATATTTGGACAGAGGTGCTCAAGTCCGGCAAAGTACGCATCGCATTTGACTAAAACACAGATTTCACTTTGGTTTTTCAGTGAGTAGATGGGCTTCGCTTGAGGGACTGTGGAGAAATTATTTGGGGTGGCGACGAGTGCTGAATCACAATCATAAACAAGCAAGACCCTCCCCAGTATTAGTCATTTTCTTATTAGCCTCCCCTTAAAATAAGAGAAACATGCACCCATCTCCTTCAAATATCTTAAAATAATTAATTACTTAATGAGGAAAAACATTTTTAAAAATGTAAAAGGTGTATCGTTACTTTAACATACTTCATTGACTAATGGTTTTCCTAGTAGCTGCCAATATTAAGTGAATGAATTTAAAAAAAATCAGCATTTGACAAATTCATGACATTACAATCACAGACAGAATGCAGCGTGTATAATATATGTTTAAACAAAACTGTGTATGCACCTTAAAGAAAGGTCTGTGCCGTGTATATTAAAGATATTATAAAATTTATAAAATCCAAACCTGCAAAAACAAACAGTAACAGAACCAAATCAAATGTTCTGAATGTCACCAAAGAAAACGTGAGAACAACCTTTCATGCCAAACTTTGTGTAATAGATTACACTGTAGATTAACCTTATATAACATATTTGAATTCCTGTTATGAAACCTTAAGTCACTGGCTAGTAAAATGAGATAAAGTAAATTGGAAAAGTAGTAAATATAAAGATCCTTTTCTTTGGGTTATTGGCTGTCTGAGGAAAAATAAAGTTATAATAACAGACACAATGTTTTTATCTTCTGCATTTAGCAATAACCACATACTGTTTTATCCATTTTATCCACTATCCATAAATTATGAAATAATTAATAAATAAAAGACCCTCCTAAAAGGTCAGACTAAGCTCCCTTTTGGCAATATAACAAATAATTTTATTACAGTCCCTTACCTTTTATCTATTTATGTTGGCCTGCAGGCAACACAAAAGGGTTGCAGCATATTTGCAATATGGACAATCAAAAAAAGAGAAAGTGAAATTTGCCAACACTAGTTCTATTCTGTGTAAGTTGTTTCTTTATGCATGAGACAAGTCATCCATAAAACCATTTATTCCACAATTTATTGGCTAACTGTTGATATGAAAGTTCCCCCATAATCGATGTTTGTTTATGGGTGAATGATTGGTAATGAGGGTCAGTGTGGCTAAAGTTAAAGTGATGGATGGATGGAGAAAAGGAAATAGTGTCAATGAAAATGACGCGTAGGTTTGTTAACAATTTAATGACGAACGTGATTAAAAAAAGTTTCTATGAGCTAAATTCTAATAAAAATAAACTCATAATTTGTCTTTTTTTGGGATCAATATGAGAAATAACGCGTTCATTTTATTCATGTTTAGCAGTAAAATCCACAGTGTTGGCTGCTGTTAAAGGATTTTATCAATTAGTAGTGGAAAGACCAGGACCACGCTCCTGAATCCTGCCCTCTGATTGGTCCAAACGCAGAACTCGTAATGTTCAGCGCTCCCATATAAACCCATGCAGACTTGACATCGGCTCTATCTGTCATGCGAGTCAAAAGGATAGTGAAGAGTCCAACGTAAAGAAATTGCTGGCAGCTCACTTGTAATAGCCTACATTTGTTGTGTTTCCGGTGCTGCTGCAGAAGCTTTTTGGAGCGTTATTTCTTTATGAATTACACACAAAGCAGGAGGCGTCTCTTTACATTTAGTTGTATAATCTGTGTTGAGAGGACGATGCCTTTGAGGACCGGACTTTTTCTCCTGATGGTGCTGAACGCATCTGCATATGAACTGGATCAAAACGAGTCTTATTCGCCCAGGAGAGCACGCTTTTCTGCAAATAGCCCTTGTAAGTAACACGCTGCTTCCATCTGCATATCTCAGAGTGCACTGCTTGCTTTTTTACACACCATTTCCACAATGCACAGCCTTACCTTTGCTCGCTTACTATGTGGAGATTTTTTTTTCCTCTCTCTCTCTCTCCTTCTCTCTCTCTCTCTCTGTGTGTCTCTTTTTGGTTGGCCTATGCAGCCTTTTCTGTCTAAACGAGCGTGTTGATTCACGGAGAAGGCTGCGGGATTAACGCTGTGGTTTTTGCCGGTGTCCTGCCGGCAACAGATGAGCATGGAGCTTGGTGCTGACACCTGAGAGTGCAGGCTGTGTCATGCTGATAGTCTCTTTCTCACGGCTTTGCCTGCTGCATAGGTCCCACTGTTCAGCGTTATAGTGGACTTGAAGGGGGGTTTTCAGTGCATAAAACATAAAGCTTCCTGTGTAGCCTTCATGTGCAGCCTTCAAGTCAGAAAAAGAAGTAGGCTTCACCATTGTATTTTCTTCTCAGTATGCCTCAATAAAAAAAAAAAAAGGCACAGTGTTTGTCACTGAGGCTGTGCCTTTTGGACAGATGAATGTAACCCTATTAGTTGACATTTCTTATCCTTCAAAGAAAAGAAAGGCTTGAGACAAAATCCCTTATAATAACCGAAGAGAAATCCCACCACAAAGCATAAAATCTCCATGGCTTCATTCAGATGTGGACTTTTCCTTTTTAACACAAAAGGTACAGCCCAGCGATTAAAGGCAGCGGGTAACAGGGATGCTGATTTGCTTCTGCAGGAATTGCTTCATCATCATAAGATTTTTGCAGCTCACTCTCTGTATTTTGAGAACAATCCCTGGTCCCCGATGGCAGGCAGACTTTATCTGACTGTGCAGGTCAACATGGGGCCCCAGATTCGAAGTCTGCCAAGTAGGCTTAGGCTCGACAGTGACATTTCTTAATGGTTATTACAAAGGATTTGAGTCAGGCTGCTTGCCATCACAGTGGATTCTTGGATGAGGAAGAAGGAAAGCCAACTATCTGGATACACTGATTTACAGATTATGTTTTATAGCTCTGTCTCGGTGTGAAATTTCAAGTCGGTTGCATGGACTTAGAGCTGTGCTCCTCATGGACAAGATCAGCTTTTGGAAAAAAAAAAAAAAAACAGGCCGGCCTGAATGATGTTGCAGGGTTAGCTGCTCCATAGGTTTCACAGAGATGAGGATCAGGGTTACTCGAGGGTTAATCAGCCTGATAACTATTTCAGTCATGTGACGCTCCTGAAATGAATATGGCAGCATTTTATGAATGTGCATTTCATTATAAAGATGTTCATGGGATCAGTTCTGGCTATTTAAGTAGACAGCGACATGTTCTTTATTAACAGTCAAGAGGTGGTTTCAGGATGAGTCCTCAGATTCAACTTGACAACTCATTTTGTGTAAAAACTGAAGACAAAGTCTAGTGGCAGCATGCATTCATGTGTGTGTGAGAGAGCAATGCAAGTGTGTATGTGTGTGTGTGGACAGGCACACCAGCTATTTTCAGGAAACTCTTTGGTATTTCTGGTGCTGTTCATCCAAGCTCTGCTGAAAAGAACCAAACAGTGGAGTATAGGTCCCTGCCAAGAGAAACGTGTGGTTGTGCCAAATAGTGTCTGAGACGTTCCAAGTTGTCAGGTGTCCAATCTCCAGTCAAGTCACTATTTGCCCCCAGTGACTGTATGTCTTTTGTGAATCACCAAAGTATGAAAGTTCTCTTTTTTTCGCCACATTTTTTAGCTGAAACCCTGGCAACCCTTGTGTAATGAGCTCAGTGAGTGTGCAGTGATTCCCAGTGAACCCACTGTTGGCCTCCTGCTGATGGTCCATTCTTTGTGCCCACAGCAGATGTGGCACGCTGTCTCAACAGTGCCCTCCAAGTTGGCTGCGGAGCCTTCGCCTGCCTGGAAAACTCAACTTGTGACACAGATGGCATGCATGACATCTGCAAGTCCTTCCTATACAGTGCTGCTAAATTTGACACTCAGGTACACATTTTAATTCATCTCTCACCAAGACTAGACACACTGTGCCACTTTTGTTATGTTTCTTCGTGCATGTGAAAGGTGTAGAATTACATGGGTTTGACTGTCAGAGTCAGAATGTGTTAAGCAATGTTGTTTTTTTAACAGGGTAAAGCATTTGTGAAGGAGAGCCTTAAGTGCATTGCCAATGGCATCACCTCGAAGGCATTCCCCACCATCCGCCGCTGCTCCACCTTCCAAAGAATGATATCTGAAGTCCAGGAGGAGTGCTACAGCAAGCTGGACATCTGCACCGTCGCCCGATCGAATCCAGATGCCATTGGTGAAGTGGCACAGCTACCAAGTCACTTCCCCAATAGGTGAGCTCGCTTCGCTACTGTATTAGCTTTGCTAAGCACTTTAAAAACAAGCTGATGAGGGTTATGATCAGCTAATGTTTTTCCACATTTAAAAAAAATGGTTTGTAAATGGCAACAATTTCAGTCATTTCAGAGTTTGAAGTTTGTGATGTTCAACAGGCCCTTTGACTGCAAAGTACTTTCAAATACAAAAGGTTTATTTCTCCAGTAATTCACAGTCAGTCAGTAAATAAAGCTGCTGTTCATTTTAAGTGAAGAAGAGCTCTAAACATGTGTTTCAGTCATTCTGAAAAGTCCAAATATACATGCCTGGCATTTTTCAAACAGCCTTTGACTCTGATTTATGCAGCATAACAGATGGCTAAATTTGTATTGATTTCCATGTTTTGGTTACCATCTGCTTCATACAGTCCTTTTGTACAATGAAAGAAAATGAAACAGGAATATCAAGTTTGCATGTTTTTGTTCCTTTTGTTGTTGTAATTCATGTAGGATTGCAGTTTGGGAGTGTATACAAAGGAGTTAATAGGGTGGAGAGGGTGGAGATGGGAGGATCACTCCCATATGGATGACATCAGACTATAGAGCAAGTTTGCAATTACATACCTATGAAGATTTAATCTGTTAGAGGGTACAAAGGGAGTATATTTGTCATTTTGGCTTGGATCTCCAGGAAAGTCATCCTGTGATGCTTTGTGTCGTCGTCCTAGGTTTTATGGTAAGCTGCTACAGAGCCTGATGGACTGCGATGAGGACACGGTGGACCGAGTCAGGACCAGCATGGTGTCGCGGCTGGGCCCAGAGATGTCCATGCTCATTCAGCTGCTGCAGAACAAGCCCTGCCCATCAACTGCCGTGGCTGCAGCTGCCGCCATCCCCACTGGAGTGGAGGGCCGTGGGAGCTGGCGCTGGTCCATGGGTCCCCATATGTACAAGATCCAGCCTAATCTGCGAAACAGAGACTCTGCCAGTCATTTTGGCAAAAAGCGCTCGGCCAGTGACAGCTCCTAACTTCCACTCAGATTCAGAAACTCCACGCACTCCTCAAAAACATCATGAAAAAGCTCCTCTATTCCCTAGGGGTGATAAAATACATTCCTCCGCTAGACTGGAAGTTACAGAAATATGCACCTTTAGGGAATGCCGGAACGCCCATAGAGTTGATATCAGAGTTTGATTGTTGTTATATTGTATATCCTCCACTTTAGGCTTGAGAGAAACCCCTCCCCCCCAACCTTTCCATCGACTGTTTTCAAACGTGTCCGCTCACAGTTAGTGTTGAACATGTGGCTCGTTGCATCTGTGCAACATGGTCCTGCTCACTCCTCGTCACCTCCTCCGACAGAGATGAAACCTTAAGATGTCTTTTGATGCCAAGCAAAAAAAAGAAAAGAGAAAGCAAAAGAAAAAAAAAATACAGCCATAGTGGTTCACGCCTCTAGAGCACAAGTCCGTACTTTAAAAGACAAAAATCTCATAATCCAGACGTTTGTTCATGAATAGAAATAGTAGGATTATTATAAGTTCATTAATAGGAATTGAAAAACTATCGGTAGATGTATTTAATATTTCAGTGATGAGACCAGTCAAATTGTGAGCATGAGACGTGGAAATGAGTTTCATATCTATTTTCTGACATAACAGTTAAATGTACTGTAAACTACGTAACCTAAGACAGCCATAGCTAGCCCTCTAAAAGAGAGTGCTCATTACGGAGTGAGGTCTGCAGAGGTTTCATGTAACCTTTGAGAGGTTACCTTAAACTGACCAAAAAACTACAAACTGCCCTGAATGCTATTCATGATATACCAAAATAGTGTATAGCTATAGCACTTACAATTGTTTTTGTTGTTGTTTTTTTTCTTGTTTCTGGTGGCAGATGTAGCCGTGGTCGCGTGTTCTCAAATCGTCGTCGTCCTGCACAGAAGGATTGTTCAGGTCATGGCCAAGTCTTACTATCAGAAAAAAAAAGTCCATTTTTGCATATCTTGTATCCAGACACTTGTGATGCATATGACTGTTGAGCTCTGCAGTATACGTAGTATACGTGGGACCATGTTTAGTGGAATCTGTGTCCATGTTTCTTTGGTGAGTGTGAAGCAGTAGTGTATGTGCAGTAGCTGATTAGCACGTTCACCGCTGAGACTGAGAGCAGCCATCTTTCTTGGACTGATGATCATCATTCTCTGAGGTGAATTAACGTGACATACACACTGGCTTCCAGTGTCGAGATTGAGAATGACTATTTAAAAAAAAAAAACAAACAAAACAAAACAAAAAAAAAAAAAACAAAGCCTTGTTGGAATGCTATTTATTTTCCTACTTTATTATTTAATTTTTTTTTTCTTTTTTAATTTTAATGCATTATTGTAGTTTTAATTAGTTTACAGATTTAACAAGCAGTTCAGTCATGGCTCCTATTTGAACATGAGCTCTATGCCAAAAAAAAAGGAAAAAAAAAAGAAAAAAGAAGTGAGCTGACACTATTGGTGACTGAATGGGACCCATGTCATGACTCTGTGCTGGCCATAGGGGAACACGGTTGGTCTTTCACGTCAGGTGATTTACTTTGTGGGTGTTACAAGGGACCACAACAAAACTATAGCTTCATTTTGACACACGCTCTGATTTTTTTTTTTTTTTTTTAAGAAAAAAAAACAGAAAAAGTTGAGATTTGCTTGTTCAGTGCCGGGGCTTCGTGCACATCATTGAACACTGACCGGGTGTAATTACGGTAAAACGAACACCAGCATTAAGTTTCCTCGTTGGGAAGTTTTTTTAATGGTTCTGGCCTCGTTTGTGTTGCTTCTTTTAATGTAGGCTTAAATACATTTTTCTTAAAAAATAGAAGGTCCAGTGTGTAAGCTTTAAGAGGATCTATTGGAAGAAATTTAATAAAAACTGTAAGTATGATTTTGTAGTTTATAATCACTTAAAAAATAAGAATTGAAGTGCTTTAGCTAGCCTTTACATCTGCACAGAAAGCAGGTCCTCTGTAGTCCATCCTGCATGCTTTGAAGAGGAGAGTAAGTGAAATTGTATATTTAGCAGATTGCATTCTGTAACCTCACCACTAGATGCCACTAAATCTCACACACTGGACTTTTAAGTTAGCAACATAAAATGACCATATGTCACAACTCCCACATCTTTTTGTCAGAGGATAGGACGCCAAACTAAAAACACAAAATTCATCAAATAAATGTGCTGATTTCTGTCTTTTTAGGCAATTCTTATCATGCTAGTGTATATTCAAGTGTTCATTTTTCTCCAAATTACTTTTACTGCAAATTACAGTACCAGAGAAAGATGGCGGCGCCTGTATCAGGGATATTTTGGATTCATTTTTGTACAGAGGAAGGAAGTGAATATCTTTATTTACAGTCATTGTCTACATATAGATAAATCTAATCTTAGCTGGATTCAGTCATTATTCATCCCTAATGTGTATTTTTGTCGGTTCTGACATTAAAAAGTAGAGAAAAAAGATAGGAAAGATGCAGAAGAAGTGACAATAATCAGAGTTCAAGAGAAAAAATGCCCTTAGTTAAATGTTAACCGCCCAAATACTATATAATCTGTCTAAGCGGGAGTGCATGGGTGTGGTTAACATTTAACTGACATCATGAGCAAACAAACTTGTAACTGTCATCCGTTTCTGATTCAGCTGTTGCTAAATTCTGGTTGCTGCTTGGATAATACATGATATGACCCTTTTCTTATTGAAAGCATAGAGATGAGCACAAACCAAAACAGCACAGAGAGAAATCTCTCATGAAAAAAAAAGAAAACAAAAGAAAAGAAAAAAACTGTTAAAAGTTTGGCACAGAATAGCGTGTCCTTGTGGAAACCACATTACACACAGCTTGAAGTTGACAGAGAAAATATGTTTTCAGGGCCTTTTAAGAGAGTGATGTTTTCCAGGATAGCAGTGCTCTGACCTAGAAGGCACCCAGTAGGTGAAAGAGACCAAACAGTATGTCTGTTTGTTACATAATGATGAAGAAAATGAGGGGAAAAACTCCACAGAACGCGGCGTCTAAGGTCCAGAAGTTACAAACATTTGGTTTACTTTCGGCTGAGGACTTTTTTGCTGAGCCTGCAGTGGGCTTCAGCTACAAACAAACAGCACAGGTCAAAGGGGGAAAAGCTCCCAATGTGCTGTTTCTCTGTTTTTTTTTTGTTGGTACATTGGGAGAGTTCAGTGAACACTCAGGTGTATATATTAAGGGACATTGCACATGTAACAGTCAGTCATTCAGATCTCTGTTTTTGCAGATAAGACTGCTTGTTTCATGGCCTTCTGAGATCGAGACAATCATTGAGAATCAGTAGATCAGTGCAGAGCCGCTGTCCTCGAGAACAGTCTTCATGCTGGTGTTTGTTTTATGCATACCTGGGAGATAGATGGTGGTTTGCCATTAACTTCAATGGATAATCAATGGTTTGAGTTAGTATCTTTTTTGGGGGGTACATTGCAAATGTTTGTGCACATAAAAAAAAAAAAAAATGCAATATAGAGATTAACTTGCAACCAGGGCTGGGTTCAGTTCACTGTTAAACAGTGTGATTCAAAACTTGCAATGCGGTCATCTTAAAAAAAAAAAAATATTAAGGAATTATGGAGCAGAAGGGTTTTGCTGGCTTGATTTTGTAACTAAACTCAGTCCTGTTTGAAAGAAAGCTGAATTTATACATGATCCTGCATTGGAGTGACGCGCAGACCAGAAAAAACAGATGTCAGTGTCAATTTAATAGCTATGTTAAGAATTCCAAACTATGCAATAATCTCACATACAAAGGATTCACAGCAACACAAATTGACCTTTATTTCATCCAGTGCCAGCTGATGCTGTGTGAATAAAGCAGCAGCATGTTTGCTCTCACACTCGCAGTGTGACGGCATTGCTCCTCTGTATTGCTTTCTGTTTTTTCTGTGGTTTTTTTTGTAAACTGGTGTTTCTTTTTATTTTTTTTTTTCGTTTTTGTGAATATGATCATTTTCTTTTTTTTGTGTCATTTGGTGAGAAAGGAAAACAGTTCTGAAGGAATCACTTTGGAAGTTAAGAGCTATAGTCACACTGTAATTATATCCTTGCTTACTATTTTATGTTAAATATGCACTTTGCATCTTAACCACTATAAAGGGCATTGAAACATTCAGCACATGTGCAATTGAGACATGTTTTATTTACCCAGTGAATGGAGATCAGTTTGAATATTTCGCATCCTGAAGGGTCAGGGCTTCTTCATGTACTAGTGATACATATGTCTGTATCTTTGTTGTCCATGGGTAAATCAATTCAAAACCCAACAGCTGCTGCTAAACTGTTACTTCCCTGTATGATGCTGTCCAGATGCCCCTCCACTGTGGCCGCTCTGATTCGTCAACACACAGTGAGCTCAGCATCAGTCTACATTCACATTCAAAGCATCTTTAATGTCTATCCATGTCTTCATATTTATTTTCTATGAACATTCCTCGTGTCAAACATATTTGGCAAGGGCAAATTGACTGTTTCCTCACCAAGTCAAATGTAACGGTAATTTCAGAGAATGTACCTGTATACTGAATGTCTGTTTTGACAAGGACATGCCCAAGTAAGGTGACCCATGAAAAAACAAAGGTGGAAAACAAACAAACAAAAAAAAAAGGCAAAAGTGGTACTGGAGCATTATTAAATTGACCCATGGTGAGTTTTGTGAAACTGTTTTTCCTGTGTCAACACTAGAGACTAAAGACTCCCTCACCTCTGGCACTTCATGGTACTCTTTTCCTCTCAAGACTTGAAATAGATTGATAATTGTTGTGCTTAAACAAAAATCAAAAAAGCTTCAGTGACTAGTAAAGTTTATTTTGTATTCATATATATATAAGTGACAGTTATTTTACTATCAGATTCAAAAAGTTTAATCGAGGATTTACGGAGATTACTGAAGTTTCCTGATGCTATGTAACGCATGATAGACCCTTGTGAATCACTTGCACTTTAAAATATACCCATATACATATATACCCATACTGTGTATATGTTTGGGTTTTTTTCCTCTGTACTGAAAAGTCACGAAAGATACAAATGCATCAATTGTGTGTCTTTTGCTGATCAGAAATAAAATATTTATCATATCTGGCATATGGTATGAAATATGTTTCTTTGCTCTTGTTGCTCTTATTTGGATCCATTGTCACTTATTTGCATTAACATCCACCAATTGAAAAAAAAAAAACCTCAGGCCTCCACATTCTTGTCTATAAAACATCCAGAAAAGTGCCTCTGACTTAATGACTTTGGTTTTTCTATCAGCAAACCCCAAAATGTTATTTTTGTAATGGAAGCAGATGAAAACTGAGTTAAGTTTCCTTTTCCTTTACTGGTTACAGAGACACTTACTCCCCCCCTTTAACTTTTACCCCTAAGGGATGTTTGGGAGTCATTCATAGGTCTCCTAGAAAAACCACAAAACACATTAAGACAGAAGTAGCAAGCTTCCATGAATCCCTGATTATTTGTGGAAGTGTAAAATGTTGTGTGACCACGACAGCGAGTTTGTTCTCTAAAATACATTTGCTGGATTTTTCTAGATTGCTGATTCTCCTCCACCAGACCGCAAAATATACAGTAAATGTGTCACACATAACACCAAGTTGTTGCCCAGGGGCTATTATCATTTATAGGGACACTTACTCAGCCAAGTTATGTGGCATGAAATATACTCTAAATGTAATATATGACAGCTGCGATGGTTGGTGTTTAGGCTCTGACCTCGTCGTTCCCCTCAAAGACACACCAAAGTTATGCTGCAATTTACTACAATTTGGAAGTCGGTAAATCCGAGTTGGTGATTCAGACTTCCAATCTAAATGTGTCCCAGTGGATCTGTTTTTGGAAAACATGGACACAAACAGTGCTGATTTAACAGATTAGCACACTTTTAAAGAGGTACTGCATGATTTCCAAGACCTCTACTGAGCATAAATTAACTGGATATAAATGGAAACTGCAAAGTTGTTACAGCACATTCAACAACATCAACACCAGATAAGTAACATTTAATGAAAATGATTCTGTGTGTGCAGCCGAATTGCTGTGATGTCAGGTGTGTATGTTGGCCAACTTTGGCTAAATGAATCTTGGTTTAGTTGCCAGCAAGTTTAAGAACTGTTCTGTTGCACTTTTCCATGTCAAAGGTTGTTTTTTTTGTAAAAGTTTTAAATACAATGGATTCCAACATAAGTACAGCTGAGATCAGGGAGTGACAATCATAACATTTCCTCGTACAGCGTTTCCCAAACGGAGGGTTGGGACACAAAATGGGTCACAGGCTTGTTTTTATTGGGTGGTCAGTTGGAAGAGGAGCCATTTTTTTGCTACGTCGATCTGTTCAGCTCAGATGTTTTGTGCTTCCCATACAAAAAGAGACATACATAATTGTATTAGATTTAACTATTTATTTCTTACTTTCATATACACTTATATTCAGTAAATACATTTTGTGCACATTTTTAATTTCACATTTTATTGTGTTCTTTGTCTGTAGTTTACATGTTATTGCAGATGTTACAGATATTAATGATGCATTTTGTAAATGTTGGCCCAGGGAGACACCAGATTTCTATTTCGGGTCTCAAGCTGGAAAAGTTTGGGAAAGCCAGCACAAGGAGAATGTAGACTCACAGACTACAGTTGAGTGATGGGGTTAAGTTGGAGCTTCCTGTGTGAACAAAAGCAGTGAGGACAGCTGCAGGAAGCTACTGCTTAGTTTTGAGGTGAGCACTTTGGTTGCAGGTATAGCGATATAGCAGCCGAAAAGTAAACAGAGCACTGACATATGATACCTGAAATTACTGATTTTGTAACCACTTAGAAATAGCAGAAACATGCTATGTATGCAAACTGGAGTATCATTTTACCTGATATGGCACACTTGTTAGCATGGAGGCCCCTATGATACATCTAACAGACGTGCAGCAACAGTAGCATTCATTTGAAGTTGTGTGTTCGGGCTGTCTGATGAGCAGAAGTCTCACTTTCACTCTCTTACAGCTCTGCTTTTGTTCTGCACCAACTCCTGAGGAAAAATATTAGACCCTTTAAAGTTTTGACTCATCCTAAAATCCTACTGCGTAATAGTTGGCTTGCAAAGCACCAGCAAAGTTAGCAACTAGCTGTTAAATGCTCCTCTATGTTCAGTAGCTAGTTGCTAACTTTGCCTGTGCTTTGCAAGCCAACTATTACACAGTGGGATTTAAGGATGAGCCAAAACTTTACGGCCAGACTAGCCAAACTATGAGCTGCAGTAACTTTACAGAGCTGTTGCAGATGTAGCTATAATTCTCTGTGGGTTTATCAGGATGAGCAACCCGTCTCATTGCACACAGCTCCAAGTTCTGCTCCCATTTGGCCCCTATATGCTGGAGTCACTATATACTGCACAATATAGGGACTTCCTTTGTCCTTGAGGGTTTTGATTTTCCACTTTAGTGACATTAGAGTGGCTTTGGTTTAGTGTGACTGAGCCTGTGAGCTACATGAATTCAAATCTATAATTAAGCTTTCCCTAAAGATTTTTTAACGTATTAGTTTCTTTGATCCTCCTTTGGTTAAAAAGAAAGCTCAATGTATTGTGAACCCTGAAACAAACACAAAATCAAATTCTTTCCAGTGAATGTTAAAGCGGCTGCTCTATTAAACACAAATCAGCAGCACACACAGCATTGCTATGGTTTACCACATCCATTGAGAATAAGTAACAAATCGTGCAGAACCCACGGAGGAAGATGAAGGACATGCAGAGCACCTCCTGATGAAAATGAACTTTCTTAAACTTGAGCACAAATGAGCTGAAACTGCAAAGTGCCTGTTTGGTTGGAGAGCCTGAGGAAAAGAGGGGGCAGAACGCAAGAGGCTCCATGGACGCTAATCTCAGTCAGAGGGAGATATAATTTCATGCCTATTTAGAGAAGAGTCCTGAAGGGCTTTCTCATCAGCCGCTCTCCAGTCTCATGGATAGGTGATGCAGCAGCTCTGCACACAGATTCTATCATCTCCTGCTTTAAAGAGACATTCACTCTTAACTCATCAATAAGTTTAGCACATCATGTGATGGACGGAGCGAAATGCTTTTGAATCTTTCCATACGGTCAGTGTGAAAATCTGTCTCTCACTCAGGCTTTTTGCCCAGTTACATCAGCAGTTATGTAGTGGGCAACTTTTAAAAGCAGTTGGGATGGAATTACTGCTTTCAACACACAGAAATGTCTTGTTGCCAGGAAACATTTGAACAGATTTTTGACCCTGTCTATTCACTTTGTTGCCTGTTGCTTGGACTGCTGCCGAGTGTATCACCGCCCTGACAATCACAACCAGAGTAATAATGAATAATGACGAAATTAGAATATAATTATGCAGATGCAATTCATACCATCTGCTTGTGTTTTTTTAATTTGACGTTAATGCTTCTTAAGAGCTGGTAATGAAACAGTACTCCATTTGAGCCATCAGATACAAACCTATTATGGTACCTTATGCTTCAGAACGATGTTGTATAAACCTGCAGAACATGCACGTCTGTAAAATCTGCCTGCATAAAATGTCAGTCGAGTATGTGCAATTCATGCATGCATTTCCTGCAGGAACACAGTTGGGTGCATGATTTTATAGGATGATGATCAGCTCTCCTTGGATTAACAGAGTGACCCTGCAGTCACTGATCATGGAGCTTCTGCCTACAAGCTGCAGGCGAGCAACAAATCCAGCATTGTTTGTCATTGTTTTAACCTCTTGATCGATTCTGAGGGAGAAAAGCAATGTATCAATAGTGCATGCATAATGTCAGCAATTTGATGGGGCAAATGAACAATGCACTGTGGTTAGTGCGGTACGGAAATTGCCTCTCCCCTCTCCCAGTGTGTTTTATATTCATTATGTCCTTCTCTTTCCCATGAAACTTGTGGCATATTCATCAGCAGTGTGACAAATTAGATGTGCAGTGAAATGGAGTATGACTGAGAGCAGTGGAAGATTAGATCCACTCCAATCTTACCCAGTAATCACTATCCCTTCATTTCTGTGGGGAAATACCCAAGGACGGGAAAGAAAATTAGATCAAATTTTACTGAAGAAAGCGCTGGAGTGGCAGGGGAAAGAGATGAAACAGAGCATTTTCCATTTCTGCCAAAGCATCTCTAGATTTGTCTTGGAATCAATGCAATGCAGTTTTTTCCTTCTGGATTTGCTGAATACATTAAACTAAACATTTTCTTTGGCTACACAGTTGAATACAAAATATAGGTGGATAGAGTAATAGCAAGTAACAAGTTCACTGCTTTTGTCATCATCCAGATTGCTCAGTTTGATCAACGTTGTGCAATTTGTGCACCTAACATTCGCTTTAGCCAATCAAAGTGATGAAGCTAATTGAGCATTACATTCAGTGACCTCACGAGTGCAGTTAAAATGCCCTCGGTTGCTCTCAGATGTTGCTTTCTGTTGCAGCACCTGACTATTTTAACAGCTCTCCAACTGAGAACATTGAACATTTGAACAGGACGACAGGTTTCACCAATGTGGATGAAGTTATGTTCCACACAAAGCTGAGCAGAAAAGATTTAGGGCTTTCCTCAGTGCCAGTAGCCTGTGTTGTGCACTAAATCTTAGCATTGCTGTAAGACATAAGGGAAACGTTAAGACTTAAAGCCACACCACACAATACTGGACTGTGGAGGAGAAAGTTGCATTCTAGAGGAAGATTTGGGATCAAGTCAAAATAAAAAGACAGTGGACAGAATAAAGTAAAGATGCATGTATGCTAGTTGTTTTTACTTTGCAGTGTTAAAGAGACAGTGAAATCAGTGATTCACATCAGTGTGTCCTAAAAAGTGATTTATTAATTGCACATAAATTCAACAGCACTCTGCATTGAGTGACAACAAATAGATAAATAGATAAATAGATATTCTCTAAATTATTAATCATGAGGAGTGGATAAGTGTGATTCAGCCTCTTACTGAGGCCACTGGAATTGACACAGTGTGGCAGAGACATCTAGTGGCTGAAACCGGTTACAGCAGTTTCCTCACACAGGATGCACAGCTTCAGCTAACTGAATGTAATTCTGTATAAAAAGACAAATCTGCAAGTGCTCCACATTTAAGCCACAGTTTGTATTATGATGCAGAAAAAAAGAGTTTATTGCCCTCGTTCTCTCCAAATACATCTTTTACATCTCCTCATCTATATATTAAGTACCTTAGTACCACATCTCAGGACTGCGGAAATGTCAATGTCACACAACGTTTTCATTGGTATCTTTAATTGTATTCTGTTCATTGGAAAGGAAGGGTTTGGTTTCACTGAGTGCAACACAACGTTATCTCCTCTTTCAGCTGCTATCAGCCTCCTATTTTGCTCTGTGATGAATTAGGGGTATTTTGTGGTAAACTGTACTTAGCGAGCTTCTTATGTTACAGCGAGGGGACAAATGGCGGAAACATAGGAAAGGCTTTGATTTTAAGGCACAGCAGTCACAGGAACTCATCGCTTCGAGCCCTCAGAGGACACTGCTGAGGTGATTAAGTAATTTACCCATCAAACTGGACACCCAGAAACCCCCCAAGGTGTCAAACACTTCACAGATGGCTTATGAGTTTCTTTCCCCTGCTGCTTTTGAAGTTCAGGTTTCTTGGATTGTCAGTATGAGCTGTGCTTTACTCAAAGATGAATATATTATTGTTATTATCATTTTTACCTAAGCATTTCATCATATTCAAGAGTTTCCTTAAACTTGAAACAGTGGACACAGATTACATATGAGAACCACCACAGCATGCACCATATAAGAGCATATTGCAATTTACAGACAAATAGAAGGAGTACTGTAAATATCTGAGCTTAAAATTAAAATGAAAATATGTAAATTTCAAAGAGGATGGGCCATAGTTGATAGTAAGATGACCACACTCATTTCTACACAGGAAAAATAATTAAATATCTGTGTTTCTTAAGTAATTAAGACTAAAGAATTCCCCATTTGTCACCCTAAATAACCATTTTATTGTGTGACTTAAATTAAATATTTGCATTGTGTCAAATTATTCCCAGATTTTCTTTCATGGACTTAAATGGGCAACTTGCCCTTTAAATCCCAATTAAAAAACCTGTAGATGCATCAAACTATTACAATCATGATGACACTTTAACTTCAAGATGGTTTTATGGTTTAAAATCACATTGTCTTTCAGAGTGTTTTACAAATCTGAACAACATGATGTGACATATCACTACACACTCTAAATAGAGTCAGGAACAAGCCACAAAAAATAAAACAAAGTAAATTAATTTAAAATAAAGTTTTCAGTGGAAAAAAGGTTTCCTCACCCAATTGCAAAATGCTTTTAAGGGGAAGACATTAATAACAGGACTTTATGAGTCTCCTCCAGTCCGCTGGCCTTGAGATTCATCACTGCAGACATTTTGAGGATAAACTGTAAACTTAATAAAACTAATATGCATTAGGCAGCTGTCAAAAGGTTAAGTGAGTCATCCAATTATGAGACGACCTGGTGATTTAATCTCCAGTATCTTCAGTCTGCATGTCCAAGTGTCCTTGAACAAGATCCTGAACCCCAAATTACTCTTGATGGCCTCCCATCAGTGTACGAGTGTGTATGATTGATGAGGAGGCTGTATAGAAGCTCCTGCAATTAGTGTGTGGGTGAGCGACATGTAATGTAAAGCTCTCTGAGTGGTCAAAAGACTAGAAAAGTGCTCATAAATAGTCCATTCATCACCTGTCGTTGAGAAGTCATGTGGTGTTTGAGGAGAGTAAGATGTCTTTCTCATTTTGTGGATCAGACAGTGCAGGTGTTCACAGTAACACCATAAGGTTTTATAGTTAACATCTGCTCAATTTCTACTTAAAACCTCATCCACAAGAGAGTTATCACTGCTGAGGTTTGAGGATTCAAGGCTCGGCTGCCATGAAACAGCCTGGCAAGCAGCAGAAGTCGGCATCCTGACAGAAAACCAGGATCCACCTGGAAATCTCCTCAAGTCAGGAGGTGCTGCTGCTGCTGTGGACAGTTTGAGGCCAGCAGCTTACACCTTCATAAGAGAGCCATTGCTGTTTCTTCTTCTATGGCTAAAGCAGCTGCTGCTGTGATGATAGAAGAAGGTGCCATCAGTTACTCACCAGCTATGGCTGTTGGTGTCTTGGCTTACTTTATTTTGGCAGTAACAACTATATGAGCTCACAGAGTTTCTCTCCAGATCTGCCAAAGCTTTTAAACAGATAACTGCTTTTAGAGCATGAGGAACCACAGCTGTTTCTGCCACGGCACAAGCAGGCATCAGCACTGTTTTAGCCATGGCAGGAGCAGGTGTTTTCCTTGTTTCTGGCATCACACTAGCAGGAAAATGGAGGACTGCCACCATTGCTCAAACGGTGGTTTGGATTGTGTTTGGCACAACCAAAGCAGGAATTTGTTCTTGCCGCAGGAGCAGCAGCAGTGTTCTCTGTTTTTGACATGGCTCAGGCAGCAGCAGTCATATTAACAAGCTACATACCAGCTGCAGTCGGTCCGGACAGCCGCTCAGATTTTCACTTGCTTCACCAGGCGCTTGTTCTTTGCTCGCTCTCCTATCTTCCCAATTACCAGTACAGCAGATTGTTATCAGTAGTGAGTGGAGCTTTATAAGAAGCAGACAAGTAAAAACATGATGCAAATCTTTTTAAATGATTTAATTTCTTGCTTTCCAAATTAGTTTAAAAAACCAAAACAAAGATTGCAGTGGGCTGAATCTGGTGTTTGCAGAGAACTGGCCTAGTGCAGCTGGTTTATTCACCAAGACCAGAAGCCTTCAGAGGGTCATGGAGAAAAGCAACTTTTCCTTTCGTGGTATATTTTGTATGTATTTGAGGTTAGAGGGTGAATATTTGCACGAGGGCAAATAACATGTGATAGTCACACTGCTGCTGCTGCTGCAGAGGCACTTGGATCATCCAGCTATGGCATCACATGTAGCAGCTGCTATCACAGGAGCAACACAACACACAAGATAGATGCTTTTTGTGTGTTTCAGTTCCAGCCCACAGGGCAGATATCCCCTAAACCAGGGTAACTAGCCTCCCTGATACTTCACCTACAAGTTCTTCTGAGCAAAACAAAAGGAGGACACAACCTTCAAATGGAAAATACAACATCAAAATTACTTAAAAACAACGAGCATCAGCTCTTAATTGACAAATGATGAAAGACTTGATAAATGTAAGAACTGGGACTGTAAAAATCTGACCTAACAAGTAGAAAACCACCTATCCTGTCTGCAGGAGGTTTAATTTAAACATAAGAAACAGTGACCTCTAGTGGCACACAGGTGTGATCTCTACAGGACCCAGCTGCAGGGTTCACCTTAACAGAGATCTGCTGAAGTTAGCATGCTAACCAGCTAGCTCCAGCCGGTCCTGACTCGTAATACCATTCTGTCCCTGAGGAGGCGCCACTCTAATGCCACTCTAATAGTAAAGCCCCCTGTAGTTTCAACTGGAAGATGTTTGTGAGCAGGTTCTTATTTGTTCAGTCTAAGAAAAAAATCAATGTCATTCAAACTGGACAGGAAAGAAAAATCTTTTTGAAACCTCCTTTGTTTGTCTTTCCACTGTTGCAACACTCACCAGCTCTGGTTTGGCTGAAAAACACTTTCATTCTTCATTCGGTTTTAATTTCAAGCCAATAAAAAAAAATGATCATGAATGTTTTTTCTCACCTTCTGCAATCAGGTCGTCACCTTTCACAAATTCTGTGCAGGCAGACTTGGGTCAGCCAGCTACTATCTCAGCTAACTAGCTGACATCAGCTACAGTTAGCAGCAGTTAGCAGTTACGTAGTGATATACTGCCCCCTATTTGTTTGGAGTGTTAAGTGAACGAGTGGAAATTCTTCTATATTTCCTCATTAATGGAGACTTTTTACTGTGAAGCAGCTGCAGAAAGTGTTGGGTTTTACTATTCTTTTGTTCTCTGTGACCATCTGACCAAACCATGAT